>NW_022638965.1:0-87500 GCF_010993605.1 Petromyzon marinus | reverse complement strand
CTGCACACCGTGCAAACGTTATAAAAAAGTAAACTAAATATAGGAATAGGTTTTTTTACCCCTTTTTAACTGGCACAAAAACTGACACCTTTATTCAAGGCATCGTGTTTGCAATGACCACAACACAAGCAGTCAAAATGCAATCACAAAAGAGACAACTCTGATAATGATATTGGCACTGTCCTTGAATTTGATTGGTCCACACCCGAGACGGCTTTTCTTAGAGCCCCTTTAGTCTCCATTGGTGTTGGACCAGAAGACGCCAAAAGGCGTACAACTCAAAAACAGCGCACCATCAGAGTATTGAGGGCTCAGGGTGAGCATTAACATTATGAGACCTCCTTTGCCAGAAACAAGATATAGGAATAGGTTTTACCCCTTTTAACTGGCACAAAAACTGACACCTTTATTCAAGGCATCGTGTTTGCAATAACCACAACACAAGCAGTCAAAATGCAAACACAAAAAAGACAACTCTGGTAATAATATTGGCACTGTCCTTGAATTTGATTGGTCCACACCCGAGACAGCTTTTTCTTAGAGCCTAGTCTCCACTGGTGTTGGACCAGAAGACGCCAAAAGGCGTACAACTCAAAAACAGCGCACCAGAGTTATTGAGGGCTCGGGGTGAGCATTTACATTATGAGACCTCCTTTGCCAGAAACAAGATATAGGAATAGGTTTTACCCTTTTAACTGGCACAAAAACTGACACCTTTATTCAAGGCATCATGTTAATGCTCACCCTGAGCCCTCAATACTCTGATTGTGCGCTGTTTTTGAGTTGTACGCCTTTTGGCGTCTTCTGGTCCAACACCAATGGAGACTAGGCTCTAAAAAAAGCTATCTCGGGTGTGGACCAATCAAATTCAAGGACAGTGCCAATATTATTATCAGAGTTGTCTTTTTTGTTTGCATTTTGACTGCTTGTGTTGTGGTTATTGCAAACACGATGCCTTGAATAAAGGTGTCAGTTTTTGTGCCAGTTAAAAGGGTAAAAACCTATTTACTATATCTTGTTTCTGGCAAAGGAGGTCTCGTAATGAAAAAGTAAACTTTTATTTGTATGAGCTGTGACGTCACATCTGTCACGTGACCCGCGGCGTGCGTAAGCGTCACGCAGCGTGCCTGCCGACGTCACGCACCGCCCACCAACCCTCCGCGTGTGACGTGTCATGCAAATGTGTTGCAGGTCTGCGTGTGTGTGGGGAGCGGTGGGTGTAGTGGTTAGCGCGCTGTCTGTGTGTGTGTGTGGGGGGAGCGGTGGTGTAGTGGTTAGCGCGCTGTCTGTGTGTGTGGGGAGCGGTGGTGTAGTGGTTAGCGCGCTGTCTGTGTGTGGGGAGCGGTGGGTGTAGTGGTTAGCGCGCTGTCTGTGTGTGTGTGTGTGGGGAGCGGTGGGTGTAGTGGTTAGCGCGCTGTCTGTGTGTGTGTGTGGGGAGCGGTGGTGTAGTGGTTAGCGCGCTGTCTGTGTGGGGGAGCGGTGGGTGTAGTGGTTAGCGCGCTGTGTGTGTGTGGGGAACGGTGGGTGTAGTGGTTAGCGCGCTGTCTGTGTGTGTGTGTGGGGAGCGGTGGGTGTAGTGGTTAGCGCGCTGTGTGTGTGTGTGGGGAGCGGTGGGTGTAGTGGTTAGCGCGCTGTCTGTGTGTGTGTGTGTGGGGGAGCGGTGGGTGTAGTGGTTAGCGCGCTGTCTGTCTGTGTGTGTGGGGGGAGCGGTGGGTGTAGTGGTTAGCGCGCTGTCTGTGTGTGTGTGTGGGGAGCGGTGGGTGTAGTGGTTAGCGCTACACCGCGCTACGAACCCGGCGACCCGAGTTCGATTCCGGCTCACGGCCACCACCGGTCCTGGGCCTCCCCTACGTCGACTCAGCCTCAAAGTTTTCGTCACTGCAGGGATTCATATTCGGTAAAGTCACCACGTAGAAGGGAAACAATAAAATGATAAAAATATAAAACAATAAAATAATAAAAATATAAAACAATAAAATAATAAAAATATAAAACAATAAAATGGTAAAAATATAAAACAATAAAATAATAAAAATATAAAACAATAAAATTATAAAAATATAAAACAATAAAATGATAAAAATATAAAACAATAAAATTCTCACGACGTTTCTACTGCAACATAAAGCAGCAATCATCATCAGGTGTGAAAACCACAGCAAGAGTAAAATAATAAAAATATAAAACAATAAAATAATAAAAATATAAAACAATAAAATAATAAAAATATAAAACAATAAAATAATAAAAATATAAAAACGATAAAATAATAAAAATATAAAACAATAAAATAATAAAAATATAAAACAATAAAATAATAAAAATATAAAATAATAAAATTCTCACGACGTTTCTACTGCGACACAAAGCAGCAATCATCAAGAATAAAATAATAAAAATATAAAACAATAAAATAATAAAAATATAAAACAATAAAATAATAAAAATATAAAACATCAAAATAAAAAATATAAAACAATAAAATAATAAAAATATAAAACAATAAACTAATAAAAATATAAAACAATAAAATTCTCGCGACGTTTCTACTGCAACACAAAGCAGCAATCATCAAGAATAAAATAATAAAAATATAAAACAATAAAATAATAAAAATATAAAACAATAAAATAATAAAAATATAAAACAATAAAATAATAAAAATATAAAACAATAAAATAATAAAAATATAAAAAATAAACTAATAAAAATATAAAACAATAAAATTCTCGCGACGTTTCTACTGCAACACAAAGCAGCAATCAGCAAGAATAAAATAATAAAAATATAAAACAATAAAATAAAAAATTTATAAAACAATAAAATAATAAAAATATAAAACAATAAACTAATAAAAATATAAAACAATAAAATAATAAAAATATAAAACAATAAAATAATAAAAATATAAACCAATAAAATAATAAAAATCTAAAACAACAAAATAATAAAAATATAATACAATAAAATAATAAAAGTATAAAATAATAAACTAATAAAAATATAAATCAATAAAATTCTCGCGACGTTTCGACTGCAACACAAAGCAGCAATCATCAAGAATAAAATAATAAAAATATAAAACAATAAAATAATAAAAATATAAAACAATAAAATAATAAAAATATAAAACAATAAACTAATAAAAATATAAAACAATAAAATTCTCGCGACGTTTCTACTGCGACACAAAGCAGCAATCATCAAGAATAAAATAATAAAAATATAAAACAATGAAATAATAAAAATATAAAACAATAAAATAATAAAAATATAAAACAAAAAAAATAATAAAAATATACAACAATAAAATTCTCACGACGTTTCGACTGCATCACAAAGCAGCAATCATCAAGAATAAAATAAAAAAATATAAAACAATAAAATAATAAAAATATAAAACAATAAAATAATAAAAATATAAACAATAAAATAATAAAAATATAAAACAATAAAATTCTCGCGACGTTTCTACTGCAACACAAAGCAGCAATCAGCAAGAATAAAATAATAAAAATATAAAACAATAAAATAAAAAATTTATAAAACAATAAAATAATAAAAATATAAAACAATAAACTAATAAAAATATAAAACAATAAAATAATAAAAATATAAAACAATAAAATAATAAAAATATAAACCAATAAAATAATAAAAATCTAAAACAACAAAATAATAAAAATATAATACAATAAAATAATAAAAGTATAAAATAATAAACTAATAAAAATATAAATCAATAAAATTCTCGCGACGTTTCGACTGCAACACAAAGCAGCAATCATCAAGAATAAAATAATAAAAATATAAAACAATAAAATAATAAAAATATAAAACAATAAAATAATAAAAATATAAAACAATAAACTAATAAAAATATAAAACAATAAAATTCTCGCGACGTTTCTACTGCGACACAAAGCAGCAATCATCAAGAATAAAATAATAAAAATATAAAACAATGAAATAATAAAAATATAAAACAATAAAATAATAAAAATATAAAACAAAAAAATAATAAAAATATACAACAATAAAATTCTCACGACGTTTCGACTGCATCACAAAGCAGCAATCATCAAGAATAAAATAAAAAAATATAAAACAATAAAATAATAAAAATATAAAACAATAAAATAATAAAAATATAAACAATAAAATAATAAAAATATAAAACAATAAAATAATAAAAATATAAAATAATAAAAATACAAAACAATAAAATTGTCACGACGTTTCTAATGCATCACAAAGCAGCAATCATCAAGAATAATATAATAAAAATAAAAACCAATAAAATAATAAAAATATAAACCAATAAAACAATAAAAATATAAAACAATAAAATAATAAAAATATAAAACTATAAAATAATAAAAATATAAAACAATAAAATAATAAAAATATAAACCAATAAAATAAAAAAAATATAAAACAATAAAATAATAAAAATATAAAACAATAAAATAATAAAAATATAAGCCGATAAAATAATAAAAATATAAAACAATAAAATTCTCACGACGTTTCGACTGCAACACAAAGCAGCAATCATCATCATCATCAGGTGTGAAAACCACAGCAAGAAAATTTGAAAAAAGTAACCGGCATTATATATTTATTTTTTCAATTATTCTTGCTGTGGTTTTCACACCTGATGACGATGGCTTGTGCTGCAGTCGAAACGTCGTGAGAATTTTTATAATGTTTTACTTCTATTATTTTATTATTTCCCAGGTCACGATAAGCTTTAAATCGAAAAAAAAATATTCTCTGGTTCTTTCGGTAAAGTCACGTCGATATAAAAATAATTTAAAAAAATTATTTTAATTTAAAATTTTATAAAAATAAAAACATTACCAACGCAAATCAACAGAGCCATCAACCGCTGACCGCCCCCATGACCAAGTGCACCCCACGCCCAAAGATCAATTAAACAAATTTGTTACGCAACAATAGCCATGACGTCATCTCAACGGACCGGCGTTGCAACGTCACCCTTTTAAAAAAAATCTCAAGCAACGCTCGCCGTGACGTCATCGCGACAAACCGGCGTCGTGACGTCTCCCTTAAAAACGAAACGGCGATCGCCGTGACGTCATTGCAACGGACCGGCGTCGTGACGTCACCCTTACAGAAATCACACGCGCACAACGCTCGCCGCGATAGCCGTGCGACGTCACCCTTCAAAACACGCAGAGCGCTCGTCGTGACATCATCGCAACAAACCTACGTCGTTACGTCACCTTTAAATAGAAACACACATCCACGTGCCGTGACATCATCGCAACAAAAACGGCGTCGTGACGTCGACTTTGAAAAAAAAACGCCGATGGTCGTGACGTCACCTTTATAAAAAAAACCACGCCCACGCAACAACATCAACGCTCGCCGTGATGTCACCGCGCGGCGTCGCTCCCGACAAATAAATAATTAACACCTCGCGCATGCGCAGAAGCAGCGGCGACGACGACGAGGAAGGGAGCGAAGCGAATCCCAAAATGGCGTCAACGGGTAAGGCTCTTGGCGGATTTCGCGTCTCCTCGGCATTCAAACTTTTATTTAACAAAAACTTCATCGAAATAACAAAACGACTACAAATTTGTAATTCAGACCCCCTCGTCACCGGGACCGCCGCTTAACCGGTGAACTTCGCGCCCTCAGAGGTGGCGGATGGCGGCGGATTTATTTTTCTTGTTAATCTTTGACCGCCTTTTCGCGGTCGTTTTTTGGCGCGCTTCCGCAGAGGCCTAGCTCGCCTAGTCCAGGCGCCACCGTCAGTTAAGCCGTTTTAAAATAGCACCAAAAAATGTTTCTTGCGTTTAACCCCCAAAATAATACAAATCTAAACTAATTGCGTTGTTGGGAAGAAGCGCGCGCGGTTGGGTGTGGTAATTGTAAGTGGTGGTGTTTGGTAATCTGAACCGCTGTTGTACGTGAGGAGAAAGCCTGTTTTGTCTAGGCCGTGCATATTAAAACGATAATTAGATTAACGGTAATTACTTTTATATAATTGGCGGCTCTTCATCAAGGATCTCAAATACACAGCGGCAGCAGACGCTCGGCGTTGATGGTCGTAATATGAATACATTTTAAGAATCCCCAATTTTTGTTTAACTTTAAAATGAGCTTAAAGTTGAATTTCGCGTAAGCGAATATTGATTGTATATTTTGATAAGAGATGCAGAATATCTACATGTACAATGTTTATAAGATGCAGACGATCTACATGTTCTACATCTTATAGATCTTGTACATGTAGAGATCTATAACATGTAGAGATCTATAACATGTAGAGATCTATAACATGTAGAGATCAATAACATGTAGAAGATCTGCATAGAGAATATCTGCATCTACGCACCTAGCCTGGCACAGCAGTACAACCCCATGGCACCTGCAGGGTCTGTCGCGTGTCCTCCTGCACCTAGCCTGGCACAGCAGTTAACCCCATGACACGTACCTGGTCTGTCCCGTGACCACCTCCTGCACCTAGCCTGGCACAGCAGTCAACCCCATGACACCTACAGGGTCTGTCCCGTGACCTGCACCTAGCCTGGCACAGCAGTCAACCCCATGACACCTGCAGGGTCTGTCCCGTGACCTCCTCCTCCTGCACCTAGCCTGGCACAGCAGTACAACCCCATGACACCTACAGGGTCCGTCCCGTGACCTCATGCACCTAGCCTGGCACAGCAGTACAACCCCATGACACCTACAGGGTCCGTCCCGTGACCTCATGCACCTAGCCTGGCACAGCAGTACAACCCCATGACACCTGCAGGGTCTGTCCCGTGACCTCCTCCTGCACCTAGCCTGGCACGGCAGTACAACCCCATGACACCTACAGGGTCTGTCCCGTGACCTCCTCCTGCACCTAGCCTGGCACGGCAGTCAACCCCATGACACCTACAGGGTCTGTCCCGTGACCTCCTCCTGCGCCTAGCCTGGCACAGCAGTAAACCCCATGACACCTGCAGGGTCTGTCCCGTGACCTCTTCCTCATGCACCTAGCCTGGCACAGCAGTACAACCCATGTCACCTACTGGGTCCTGTCCCGTGACCTCCTCCTGCACCTAGCCTGGCACAGCAGTACAACCCCATGACACCTGCAGGGTCTGTCCCGTGACCTCATGCACCTAGCCTGGCACAGCAGTACAACCCCATGACACCTGCAGGGTCTGTCCCGTGACCTGCACCTAGCCTGGCACAGGAGTCAACCCCATGACACCTACAGGGTCTGTCCCGTGACCTCCTCCTGCACCTAGCCTGGCACAGCAGTACAACCCCATGACACCTGCAGGGTCTGTCCCGTGACCTGCACCTAGCCTGGCACAGGAGTCAACCCCATGACACCTACAGGGTCTGTCCCGTGACCTCCTCCTGCACCTAGCCTGGCACAGGAGTCAACCCCATGCCACCTGCAGGGTCTGTCCCGTGACCTGCACCTAGCCTGGCACAGCAGTACAACTCCATGACACCTACTGGGTCCTGACCCGCGACCTGCCCGTGGGTGCAACCTGCGTCGTCGGATCTGGTTTGTTGACGCGCAGCGTTGCCCCGTGTGTGTGTGTGTTGTTTTTTGTTTATGTGTGTGTGTGCGCCAGACTACAGCTCGTACGCTTCCCAGGGCACGGCCCAGCAAACTCCCGCCGCGTGAGTACTCGTGCGTGCCGAGCCGCTGCCTCGTTTTCTGTTTCGCCACGTTGGCACGTCGTGTGCGGGATTGGTGGCGTGGGGCCCTCCCTCGTAGCGACGCGTCGGAGGGAGGAAAGAGCGATCAACTGGTTGGGTGGGGAGGGAGGGAGGAAAGAGCGATCAACTGGTTGGGTGGGGAGGGAGGGAGGAAAGAGCGATCAACTGGTTGGGTGGGGAGGGAGGGAGGGAGGGGAGATCCTTGGATCCGACACGAACAGTCTTAAGACCGGGGAATTGAACCGGGAAGGGGGGGGCGGTGTGCCGGTCGCGTAGCGGTTAGCGCTACCAGCCCGGCAAACCCGTGTTGGTAGCGTAGCGGTTAGCGCTACCAGCCCGGCAAACCCGTGTTGGTAGCGGTTAGCGCTACCAGCCCGGCAAACCCGTGTTGGTAGCGGTTAGCGCTACCAGCCCGGCAAACCCGTGTTGGTAGCGTAGCGGTTAGCGCTACCAGCCCGGCAAAACCCGTGTTGGTAGCGGTTAGCGCTACCAGCCCGGCAAACCCGTGTTGGTAGCGGTTAGCGCTACCAGCCCGGCAAACCCGTGTTGGTAGCGTAGCGGTTAGCGCTACCAGCCCGGCAAACCCGTGTTGGTAGCGGTTAGCGCTACCAGCCCGGCAAACCCGTGTTGGTAGCGTAGCGGTTAGCGCTACCAGCCCGGCAAACCCGTGTTGGTAGCGTAGCGGTTAGCGCTACCAGCCCGGCAAACCCGTGTTGGTAGCGGTTAGCGCTACCAGCCCGGCAAACCCGTGTTGGTAGCGTAGCGGTTAGCGCTACCAGCCCGGCAAACCCGTGTTGGTAGCGTAGCGGTTAGCGCTACCAGCCCGGCAACCCGTGTTGGTAGCGGTTAGCGCTACCAGCCCGGCAGCCCGTGTTGGTAGCGGTTAGCGCTACCAGCCCGGCAAAACCATGTTGGTAGCGTAGCGGTTAGCGCTACCAGCCCGGCAGCCCGTGTTGGTAGCGGTTAGCGCTACCAGCCCAGCAAAACCATGTTGGTAGCGTAGCGGTTAGCGCTACCAGCCCGGCAACCCGTGTTGGTAGCGGTTAGCGCTACCAGCCCGGCAACCCATGTTGGTAGCGGTTAGCGCTACCAGCCCGGCAACCCGTGTTGGTAGCGGTTAGCGCTACCAGCCCGGCAAGCCATGTTGGTAAGCGTAGCGGTTAGCACTACCAGCCCGGCAACCCTTGTTGGTAGCGGTTAGCGCTACCAGCCCGGCAACCCGTGTTGGTAGCGGTTAGCGCTACCAGCCCGGCAACCCGTGTTGGTAGCGGTTAGCGCTACCAGCCCGGCAAGCCATGTTGGTAAGCGTAGCGGTTAGTACTACCAGCCCGGCAACCCTTGTTGGTAGCGGTTAGCGCTACCAGCCCGGCAACCCGTGTTGGTAGCGGTTAGCGCTACCAGCCCGGCAACCCGTGTTGGTAGCGGTTAGCGCTACCAACCCGGCAACCCATGTTGGTAGCGTAGCGGTTAGCGCTACCAGCCCGGCAACCCGTGTTGGTAGCGGTTAGCGCTACCAACCCGGCAACCCATGTTGGTAGCGTAGCGGTTAGCGCTACCAGCCCGGCAAACCCATGTCCGTAGCGTAGCGGTTAGCGCTACCAACCCAGCAACCCGTGTTGGTAGCGTAGCGGTTAGCGCTACCAACCCGGCAACTCATGTTGGTAGCGGTTAGCGCTACCAACCCGGCAACCCATGTTGGTAGCGGTTAGTGCTACCAGCCCGGCAACCCATGTTGGTAGCGGTTAGCGCTACCAACCCGGCAACCCATGTTGGTAGCGGTTAGTGCTACCAGCCCGGCAACCCATGTTGGTAGCGGTTAGCGCTACCAACCCATGTTGGTAGCGTAGCGGTTAGCGCTACCAGCCCGGCAAACCATGTTGGTAGCGTAGCGGTTAGCGCTACCAACCCATGTTGGTAGCGTAGCGGTTAGCGCTACAAACCTGGCAACCCATGTTGGTAGCGGTTAGCGCTACCAGCCCGGCAAACCATGTTGGTAGCGTAGCGGTTAGCGCTACCAACCCGGCAACCCGTGTTGGTAGCGGGTTAGCGCTACCAACACGGGTTGCCGGGGTGGTAGTGTAGCGGTCGGTCAAGTCCAAATGTGCAACAGCAGGCATTGTCGGGGTCGAACCCACGATCTCCCGCGTTACCGGGCGAGGTAGTCAACATCTCACCATGGGGAGAGACGGAGAGACGCAGACTTCAAATATACAGCAGGAGCAGGCATGGTGGGGTTCAGGATCGAACCCACGATCTCCCGCGTACCAGGCGAGGTAGTCAACATCTCACCATGGGGAGAGAGAGAGAGAGACGCAGACTTCAAATATACAGCAGGAGCAGGCATGGTGGGGTTCAGGATCGAACCCACGACCTCCCGCGTACCGGGCGAGGTAGTCAACATCTCCTAGCCACCACAACACCCCACGGAAGCGCTCCCCCCGTCCACGTTGGCGGTCCGTCATCGTCGTCGTGACGGTCTTTCACTCCCCCCCCTTCTCTCCTCTGGTCGTTTGCAGATATGCAGCCTACTCTGGGCAGACCACCCACGGATACCAGCAAGCCAGTATGGTGAGTCGCATCGCTTCGGAGATGTTGACTCCCTCGCCCGGTACGCGGGAGCTCGTGGGTTCGATTCCCGACCCCGATGATGCCTGCTGCTGCCGCTGCTGCTGTAAACTTGGAGTCTGTGTCTCTCTCTCTCTCTGTTTCTCCCCCTTGGCGAGATGTTGACTCCCTCGCCCGGTACGCGGGAGGTCTTGGGTTCGATTCCCGACCCATACGATGCCTGCTGCTGCCGCCGCTGTAAACTTGGAGTCTGCGTCTCTCTCTGTTTCTCCCCCGTGGCGAGATGTTGACTCCCTCGCCCGGTACGCGGGAGCTCGTGGGTTCGATTCGCGACCCCTACGATGCCTGCTGCTGTAAACTTGGAGTCTCTCTCTGTTTCTCCCCCGTGGCGAGATGTTGACTCCCTCGCCCGGTACGCGGGAGGTCGTGGGTTCGATTCGCGACCCCGACGATGCCTGCTGCTACTGTAAACTTGGAGTCTGCGTCTCTCTCTCTCTGTTTCTCCCCCGTGGCGAGATGTTGACTCCCTCGCCCGGTACGCGGGAGGTCGTGGGTTCGATTCCCGACCCCGACGATGCCTGCTGCTGTAAACTTGGGAGTCTGCGTCTCTCTCTCTGTCTCTGTTTCTCCCCCGTGGCGAGATGTTGACTCCCTCGCCCGGTACGCGGGAGGTCGTGGGTTCGATTCGCGACCCCGACGATACCTGCTGCTGCCGCTGTAAACTTGGAGTCTGTGTCTCTCTCTCTGTCTCTGTTTCTCCCCCGTGGCAAGATGTTGACTCCCTCGCCCGGTACGCGGGAGCTCGTGGGTTCGATTCGCGACCCCGACTATGCCTGCTGCTGCTGCCGCTGTAAACTTGGAGTCTGCGTCTCTCTCTCTCTCTGTTTCTCCCCCGTGGCGAGATGTTGACTCCCTTGCCCGGTACGCGGGAGGTCGTGGGTTCGATTCGCGACCCCTACGATGCCTGCTGCTGCCGCCGCTGTAAACTTTGAGTCTGCGTCTCTCTCTCTCTCTGTTTCTCCCCCGTGGCGAGATGTTGACTCCCTCGCCCGGTACGTGGGAGCTCGTGGGTTCGATTCGCGACCCCTACTATGCCTGCTGCTGCCGCTGTAAACTTGGAGTCTGCGTCTCTCTCTCTCTCTGTTTCTCCCCCGTGGCGAGATGTTGACTCCCTCGCCCGGTACGCGGGAGCTCGTGGGTTCGATTCGCGACCCCTACGATGCCTGCTGCTGTAAACTTGGAGTCTCTCTCTGTTTCTCCCCCGTGGCGAGATGTTGACTCCCTCGCCCGGTACGCGGGAGGTCGTGGGTTCGATTCGCGACCCCTACTATGCCTGCTGCTGCCGCCGCTGTAAACTTGGAGTCTGCGTCTCTCTCTCTCTGTTTCTCCCCCGTGGCGAGATGTTGACTCCCTCGCCCGGTACGCGGGAGGTCGTGGGTTCGATTCCCGACCCCGACTATGCCTGCTGCTGTAAACTTGGGAGTCTGCGTCTCTCTCTCTGTCTCTGTTTCTCCCCCGTGGCGAGATGTTGACTCCCTCGCCCGGTACGCGGGAGGTCGTGGGTTCGATTCGCGACCCCGACGATACCTGCTGCTGCCGCTGTAAACTTGGAGTCTGTGTCTCTCTCTCTGTCTCTGTTTCTCCCCCGTGGCAAGATGTTGACTCCCTCGCCCGGTACGCGGGAGCTCGTGGGTTCGATTCGCGACCCCGACTATGCCTGCTGCTGCTGCCGCCGCTGCTGCTGTAAACTTGGGGGTCTGCGTCTCTCTTTCCCCCTCACCCCACCCGCGCGGTGGCGATCACTGCGTAGGATTTTTCTCGGGGGACCTATCCCCTCCGCGTTTGGTCAAGAGGAGCCACGCGCGTGGGGGCGCCCTGTGTCTTTGTGTGCGCGGTCGCAGGCCTACGCCCAGCAGGGCTACGGGGCCTACACGCAGGCCCCGCCGGTGGCCGACTCGGCCTACGCCCAGGCGCAGGCCCAGCCCACGGCCGCCGCCACTTACTCGCAAGCGGCGTACGCCTCGTACGGACAGGCCCAGTCTGGTGAGGAGACGCTCACCGGCACCGCCGATACGCTCACCGGCAGCTCCGATACGCTCACCGGCAGCTCCGATACGCTCACCAGCACCGCTATGCGCTCACCAGCACCACCGCCGATACGCTCACCAGCACCACTGATACACTCACCAGCACCGCTATGCGCTCACCAGCACCACCGCTATGCGCTCACCAGCACCACCGCCGATACGCTCACCAGCACCGCCGATACGCTCACCAGCACCGCCGATACGCTCACCAGCACCGCCGATACACTCACCAGCACCTCCGATACGTTCACCAGCACTGCCGATACCCTCACCAGCACCTCCGATACGCTCACCAACACTGCTATGCGCTCACCGGCACCGCTATGCGCTCACCTGCACCTCCGATACGCTCACCAGCACCGCCGATACGCTCACCAGCACCGCCGATACACTCACCAGCACCGCCGCTATGCGCTCACCGGCAGCTCCGATACGCTCACCAGCACCGCTATGTGCTCACCAGCACCTCCGATACGCTCACCAGCACCTCCGATACGCTCACCAGCACCGCCGATACGCTCACCAGCACCGCCGATACGCTCACCAGCACCGCCGATACACTTCACCAGCACCTCCGATACACTCACCAGCACCGCCGATACGCTCGCCAGCACCACCGATACACTTCACCAGCACCTCCGATACGCTCACCAGCACCGCTATGCGCTCACCAGCACCGCCGATACGCTCGCCAGCACCGCCGATACGCTCACCAGCACCTCCGATACTCTCACCAGCACCGCCGATACACTCACCAGCACCACCGATACACTTCACCAGCACCTCCGATACACTCACCAGCACCGCCGATACGCTCACCAGCACCTCCGATACTCTCACCAGCACCGCCGATACACTCACCAGCACCACCGATACACTTCACCAGCACCTCCGATACGCTCACCAGCACCGCCGATACGCTCACCAGCACCGCCGATACACTTCACCAGCACCTCCGATACGCTCACCAGCACCGCCGATACACTTCACCAGCACCTCCGATACGCTCACCAGCACCACCGATACACTTCACCAGCACCTCCGATACGCTCACCAGCACCGCCGATACACTTCACCAGCACCTCCGATACGCTCACCAGCACCGCCGATACGCTTCACCAGCACCGCCGATACGCTCGCCAGCACCGCCAGTTCGCCTGCCCGGAGCTGCTCTTGTGAGAAGGACGATTCAGAGGGACGCTGTCTCGTTTCCCCGCCAGGGTACGGGCAGGCCGCGGCTCCGGCCTCCACGCAGGCCTACTCCCAGGCCGCCGCCGGGGCCTACGGAGCCTCGGCCTACGACGCGGCGGCCGCGGCGGCCGCCGCGGTTGGCCAGGCGTCGGGGTACGGCACTCAGGCGGGGTACGGAGCACGCGGCTACCCGGCCTACGGCCAGCCACCGCCTAGTGCCGGTAGCCTCCCCCCGGCTCCATCGTCGTCCGTGCCACGGTGAGTGGGGGGGGGTGTGGTGGGTGAGGGAGTGGGTGGGTGGGTGAGGGAGTGGGTGGGTGAGGGAGTGGGTGAGGGAGTGGGTGGTGGGGGGTGGGTGGGTGAGGGGGTGAGTGGGTGAGGGGGTGAGTGGGTGAGGGGGTGAGTGGGTGAGGGGGTGAGTGGGTGAGGGGGTGAGTGGGTGAGGGAGTGGGTGAGGGAGTGGGTGAGGGAGTGGGTGAGGGAGTGGGTGGGTGGGTAAGGGAGGGGGTGGGTGGGTGGGTGAGGGGGATGGTGAGTGAGGGGGTGGGTGAGGGAGTGGGTGGGTGGGTGAGGGGGTGGGTGAGTGGGTGGGTGAGGGAGTGGGTGAGGGAGTGGGTGGGTGGGGGGTGGGTGGGTGAGGGGGTGAGTGGGTGAGGGGGTGAGTGGGTGAGGGGGTGAGTGGGTGAGGGGGTGAGTGGGTGAGGGAGTGGGTGAGGGAGTGGGTGAGGGAGTGGGTGAGGGAGTGGGTGGGTGGGTGAGGGAGTGGGTGGGTGAGGGAGTGGGTGAGTGAGTGGGTGGGTGAGGGAGTGGGTGAGGGAGTGGGTGGGTGGGGGGTGGGTGGGTGAGGGGGTGAGTGGGTGAGGGGGTGAGTGGGTGAGGGGGTGAGTGGGTGAGGGGGTGAGTGGGTGAGGGAGTGGGTGAGGGAGTGGGTGAGGGAGTGGGTGAGGGAGTGGGTGGGTGGGTAAGGGAGGGGGGTGGGTGGGTGGGTGAGGGGGTGGGTGGGTGGGTGAGGGAGTGGGTGGGTGGGTGAGGGAGTGGGTGGGTGGGTGAGGGAGTGGGTGGGTTTGTTGAGGGAGTGGGTGGGTTTGTTGAGGGAGTGGGTGGGTTTGTTGAGGGAGTGGGTGGGTTTGTTGAGGGAGTGGGTGGGTGGGTGAGGGAGTGGGTGGGTGGGTGAGGGAGTGGGTGGGTGAGGGGGTGGGTGGATGGGTGAGGGAGTGGGTAGGTGGATGGGTGAGGGAGTGGATAGGTGGATGGGTGAGGGAGTGGGTGGGTGAGGGGGTGGGTGGGTGAGGGGGTGGGTAGGTGGGTGGGTGAGGGAGTGGGTAGTTGGATGGGTGATTGAGTGGGTAGGTGGATGGGTGAGGGAGTGTGTAGGTGGATGGGTGAGGGAGTGTGTAGGTGGATGGGTGAGGGAGTGTGTGGGTGGATGGGTGAGGGAGTGTGTGGGTGGATGGGTGAGGGAGTGGGTGGGTGGATGGGTGAGGGGGTGGGTGAGGGAGTGGGTGGATGGGTTGTGGGAGTGGGTGGATGGGTGAGGGAGTGTGTGGGTGGATGGGTGAGGGGGTGGGTGGGTGGATGGGTGAGGGAGTGTGTGGGTGGGTGGATGGGTGAGGGAGTGTGTGGGTGGATGGGTGAGGGAGTGTGTGGGTTTGCTGAGGGAGTGTGTGGGTGGATGGGTGAGGCAGTGTGTGGGTGGATGGGTGAGGCAGTGTGTGGGTTTGCTGAGGGAGTGTGTGGGTGGATGGGTGAGGGAGTGGGTAGGTGGATGGGTGAGGGAGTGTGTGGGTGGATGGGTGAGGGAGTGGATGGGTGAGGGAGTGTGTGGGTGGATGGGTGAGGGAGTGTGTGGGTGGATGGGTGAGGGAGTGTGTGGGTGGATGGGTGAGGGAGTGTGTGGGTGGATGGGTGAGGGAGTGTGTGGGTTTGCTGAGGGAGTGTGTGGGTGGCTAAGGCAGCGGACGAGTATGGAGGTGAGCAAATCGCGGGGGGTGTGGACGGACGGACGGGCGAGTGGGGTTGGTGGGCGGCCGGGCGAGTGAGTGGATGAGAGCCGGGGTTAGGCCGCGTGAAAAATCTCGCTCTCCACTCTGCCGCCTTAGGGTCCAGGATGCCTACGGTCAGCAGCAGCAGCCGCAGCAGCCGCAGCAGCAGCAGCAACAGCAGCAGCAGCAGCAACAGCAGCAGCAGCAGGTGTCTGCCTACGGGGCAATGACGTACGGGCAGCCCGGCGCCTACGGAGGCTACAGCCAAGCCGTCCCTCCCACCGGGGCGACCGCACCTCCGCCCACCGTGCCCCCAAGGTGAGCCGCGTGCACCTGGCCTGGCACGGGCGACCGCCGCGGCCCCGCAACCGGTGCGCCAACCCCCGGCTTTGCCGCTCGCGGGCCACCAGCTCCGGTGACGGGTTGATGCCGGTACCCGGGGGGGTCCTCGCTGGCGCTGGCGCTGGGGCGGGGGAGGCGGCCGGGGCCCGTGGCGCCGGCCACAACACCAGCCCCTCGCCAACGGGGCGCCTTACGAGGCTGCTCTCTTGCCTCTTGCGTGCAGCTATGTGGGCGTGGCTACGGGGATGGGAGGCGGCGCCTCCCAGGTCGCCGCGGGGTCGGTGCCCGGGAGCGGCCCCACCGCGTCCGGGACCTCGGCCTACGAGGGGTCGGCTCACCACGCACAGCCCACCGGTGAGTGCGCGGGGCGGGCAACCGTGAACCCGGCACACTACACGCACACCATACTACACATACACTACACACACACCTACACTACACACACACCATACTACACATACACTACATACACTACACACACACCATACTACACATACACTACACATACACTACACGTACACCATACTACACACACTACACATACACTACACGTACACCATACTACACATACACTACACATACACTACACATACACCTACACTACACACTACACATACACTACACACACTACACATACACCTACACTACACATACACTACACATACACCTACACTACACACACTACACATACACTACACACACACTACACATACACCTACACTACACACACTACACATACACCTACACTACACATACACATACTACACATACACCTACACACACACTACACATACACTACACATACACTACACATACACCTACACTACACATACTACACATACACCTACACTACACACACTACACATACTACACATACACATACTACACCTACTACACATACACTACACACACTACACACACACTACACATACACTACACATACACTACACACACTACACATACACTACACATACACCACCTACTACACATACACCTACACTACACATACACATACTACACATACACCTACACATACACTACACATACTACACCTACACTACACATACACCTACTACTACACCTACTACACATACACATACTACACCTACTACACATACACTACACATACACTACACATACTACACCTACTACACATACACTACACATACACTACACATACACACACTACACATACACCTACACTACACACACTACACCTACTACACATACACTACACATACACCACATACACATACACCTACTACACATACACCTACACTACACATACTACACCTACTACACATACACCTACTACACCTACTACACATACACCTACACATACACCACCTACACATACACATACACCACCTACACCTACACCACCTACACCTACTACACATACACCACCTACACATACACCTACACCACCTACACATACACCACCTACACCAACACCACCTACACCTACTACACATACACCACCTACACATACACCTACACCACCTACACATACACCACCTACACCTACACCACCTACACCTACTACACATACACCACCTACACATACACCTACACCACCTACACATACACCACCTACACCTACACCACCTACACCTACTACACATACACCACCTACACATACACCTACACCTACACCACCTACACATACACCACCTACACCACCCCCACCCCACCTACACCACCCCACCTACACCACCCCACCTACACCACCCCACCTACACCACCCCACCTACACCACCCCCACCTACACCTACACCACCCCTACCTACACCCCCCACACCTACACCTACACCACCCCCACCCCACCTACACCACCCCACCCACCCCTCACCCACCCCACCCACCCACCCACCCCACGGACACGGCCTTTATGACCCCCGCCCCTCCCCGCCCTCCAGGCCTGCAGGCCTCCTACTCGGTGTACGGAGGCTCAAGCACCACCGCCGGGGTCGGCTCCTCCTCCTCCACCGCCTCCGCCGCCTCCTCCGCCCCCCCCCTCGGGGGGAGGGGCCGCGGGGGGCTCGTCCTCGGGCGCCCCCCCTCCCTCCTCGCAGGGTCCCCCCGGGGGGCCCCCCCCTCCGTCGTCGGGGGGCTCCGGCGGGGGCTACGGGCACCCCCCCCCGTCGGGGGGCCACCACCAGCAGCAGCAGCACGGAGGCGGGGGCGGGGGATACCAGGGGGGGTCGCAGGGGGGAGGCTACGGTGGGGGGCAGGGGGGGGGCTCCTACGGTGGTGGGGGGCAGACGCCCTACTCGCAGCCCCCGCACTATGGTGAGTGGTGTGTGTGGTGAGTGGTGAGTGTGGTGAGTGGTGTGTGTGGTGTGTGGTGAGTGGTGAGTGGTGTGTGTGGTGAGTGGTGTGTGTGGTGAGTGTGGTGTGGTGAGTGTGTGTGTGGTGTGTGGTGAGTGTGTGGTGTGTGTGGTGAGTGTGGTGTGTGGTGTGTGTGGTGAGTGGTGTGTGTGGTGTGTGTGGTGAGTGGTGTGTGTGTGTGGTGTGTGGTGAGTGTGTGTGTGTGGTGTGTGGTGAGTGGTGTGTGTGGTGTGTGGTGTGTGTGTGGTGAGTGTGGTGAGTGTTGTGTGTGGTGTGTGGTGAGTGGTGTGTGTGGTGAGTGTTGTGTGTGGTGTGTGTGGTGAGTGTGGTGTGTGGTGAGTGGTGAGTGTGTGGTGAGTGTTGTGTGTGGTGTGTGTGGTGAGTGTTGTGTGTGGTGTGTGGTGAGTGGTGTGAGTGGTGAGTGGCGAGTGGTGAGGTGAGTGTGTGGTGAGTGGTGTGTGTGTGTGGTGAGTGGTGTGTGTGGTGAGTGGTGTGAGTGTGTGTGTGTGGTGAGTGGTGTGTGTGGTGTGTGGTGTGTGTGTGGTGAGTGGTGTGTGTGTGGTGAGTGGTGTGTGGTGAGTGTGTGTGTGTGTGGTGTGTGTGGTGAGTGTGTGTGTGGTGAGTGGTGTGTGGTGAGTGTGTGTGTGTGTGGTGAGTGGTGAGTGGTGTGTGGTGAGTGTGTGTGTGTGTGGTGTGTGTGGTGAGTGTGTGTGTGTGTGGTGAGTGTGTGTGTGTGTGGTGAGTGGTGAGTGGTGTGTGGTGAGTGTGTGTGTGTGTGGTGTGTGTGGTGAGTGTGTGTGTGTGTGGTGAGTGGTGAGTGGTGTGTGGTGAGTGTGTGTGTGTGGTGAGTGGTGAGTGTGGTGAGTGGTGTGTGGTGTGAGTGTGTGTGGTGAGTGGGGTGTGTGTGTGGTGAGTGGTGTGTATGTCTTCGTACGTGTGTGTGTGGTGAGTGTGTGTGTGTGGTGTGTGTGGTGAGTGTGTGTGTGGTGAGTGGTGTGTGAGTGGTGTGTGAGTGGTGTGTGTGGCGAGTGGTGTGTGTGGCGAGTGGTGTGTGTGGTGAGTGGTGTGTGTGGTGAGTGGCGAGTGGTGTGTGTGGCGAGTGGTGTGTGTGGCGAGTGGTGTGTGTGGTGAGTGGTGTGTGTGGTGAGTGGTGTGTGTGAGTGGTGTGTGTGCGTGGTGAGTGGTGTGTGGTGAGTGGTGTGTGTGGTGAGTGGTGTGTGTGGTGAGTGGTGTGTGTGGTGAGTGGTGTGTGTGGTGAGTGGTGTGTGTGGTGAGTGGTGTGTGTGGTGAGTGGTGTGTGTGGTGAGTGGTGAGTGGTGTGTGGTGAGTGGTGTGTGTGAGTGGTGAGTGGTGTGTGTGAGTGGTGAGTGGTGTGTGTGAGTGGTGAGTGGTGTGTGTGGTGTGTGTGTGGTGAGTGGTGTGTGTGGTGAGTGGTGTGTGTGGTGAGTGGTGTGTGTGGTGAGTGGTGTGTGTGGTGAGTGGTGTGTGTGGTGAGTGGTGTGTGGTGGTGAGTGGTGTGTGTGGTGAGTGGTGTGAGTGGTGAGTGGTGTGAGTGGTGAGTGGTGTGTGTGGTGAGTGGTGTGTGTGTGTGGTGAGTGGTGTGTGTGTGTGGTGTGAGTGGTGTGTGTGTGAGTGGTGTATGTGTGTGTGAGTGATGTGGGTGTGGTGAGTGGTGTGTGTGTGTGGTGAGTGGTGTGTGTGTGTGGTGAGTGGTGTGTGTGGTGAGTGGTGTGTGTGGTGAGTGGTGTGTGTGAGTGGTGTGTGTGTGTGGTGAGTGGTGTGTGTGGTGAGTGGTGTGTGTGTGTGGTGAGTGGTGTGTGTGTGGTGAGGGTGTGTGTGGTGAGTGGTGAGTGGTGTGTGTGGTGAGTGGTGTGTGTGTGTGGTGAGTGGTGTGTGTGAGTGGTGTGTGTGGTGAGTGGTGTGTGTGAGTGGTGTGTGTGGTGAGTGGTGTGTGTGGTGTGTGTGGTGAGTGGTGTGTGGCGAGTGGTGTGTGTGGCGAATGGTGTGTGTGGCGAGTGGTGTGTGTGGTGAGTGGTGTGTGTGGTGAGTGGTGAGTGGTGTGTGTGCGTGGTGAGTGGTGTGTGGTGTGTGTGGTGAGTGGTGTGTGTGGTGAGTGGTGTGTGTGGTGAGTGGTGAGTGGTGTGTGTGGTGAGTGGTGTGTGTGGTGAGTGGTGTGTGTGTGTGGTGTGTGTGGTGAGTGGCGTGAGTGGTGTGTGTGTGGTGAGTGGTGTGTGTGTGAGTGGTGTGTGTGTGGTGAGTGGTGTGTGTGTGGTGAGTGGTGTGTGTGTGGTGAGTGGTGTGTGTGTGGTGAGTGGTGTGTGTGTGGTGAGTGGTGTGTGTGTGGTGAGTGGTGTGTGTGTGGTGAGTGGTGTGTGTGTGGTGAGTGGTGTGTGTGTGGTGAGTGGTGTGTGTGTGTGTGTGGTGTGTGTGTGGTGTGTGGTGAGTGGTGTGTATGTGGTGAGTGGTGTGTGTGTGGTGAGTGGTGTGTGAGTGGTGTGTGTGTGGTGTGTGGTGAGTGGTGTGTATGTCTTTGTACGTGAGTGTGTGTGTGCGCGTGTTTGGAGCGGTGGTGTAGTAGCGGTCAGCGTGCTGCGCGTGGAACCCGGCGACCCGAGTTTGATTTCCGCTCATGGCCATCACCAGCAGGCATTGTCAGGTTGTGATCGAACCCACGACCTCCTGTATACCAGGCGATGGAGTTAACATCTCCCAGGCCACCGTGGTGATGATTAGAGAGAGACTCCGACTCCAAATATACAGCAGCAGGCACCGTCAGGGTCCGTGATCGAACCCACCACCTCCTGCATACCGGTCGAGGTAGTTAACATCTTACCCACCGTGGTGATGATTAGAGTGAGAGACTCAGACTCCAATTATACAGCAGCAGCAGGCTCCGTCAGGATCCGTGATCGAACCCACGACCTCCTGTATACCAGGCGAGGGAGTTAACATCTCCCGGGCCACCGTGGTGATGATAGGGAGAGACTCAGACTCCAATTATACAGCAGCTGCAGGCACCGTCAGGGTCCGTGATTTAATCCACGACCTCCTGTATACCAGGCGAGGTAGTTAACATCTCCCAGGCCACCGTGATGATGATGAGAGAGAGAGACACAGACTCCGAATTTACAGCAGCAGCAGCAGGCTCCGTCAGGGTCTGTGATCGAACCCACGACTTCCTGTATACCAGGCGAGGTAGTTAACATCTCCCAGGGCCACCGTGATGATGATTAGAGGGAGAGACTCGGACTCCAAATATACAGCAGCAGCAGCAGGCACCGTCAGGGTCCGTGATTTAATCCACGACCTCCTGTATACCAGGCGAGGTAGTTAACATCTCCTTAGCCACCGTGATGATGATTAGAGGGAGAGACTCAGACTCCAAATATACAGCAGCTGCAGGCGCCATCAGGGTCCGTGATCGAACTCACGACCTCCTGTATACCAGGCGAGGTAGTTAACATCTCCTTAGCCACCGTGATGATGATTAGAGGGAGAGACTCAGACTCCAAATATACAGCAGCTGCAGGCACCGTCAGGGTCCGTGATTTAATCCACGACCTCCTGCGTACCGGTCGAGGGAGTTAACATCTGATGATAGAGAGAGACTCAGACTCCAAATATACAGCAGCAGCAGCAGGCTCCGTCAGGGTCTGTGATCGAACCCACGACCTCCTGTATACCAGGCGAGGGAGTTAACATCTCCCAGGCCACTGTGATGATGATTAGAGGGAGAGACTCGGACTCCAAATATACAGCAGCAGCAGCAGGCTCCGTCAGGGTCTGTGATCGAACCCACGACCTCCTGTATACCAGGCGAGGTAGTTAACATCTTACCCACCGTGATGATGATTAGAGAGAGAGACTCAGACTCCAAATATACAGCAGCAGCAGGCACTGTCAGGGTCTGTGATCGAACCCACGACCCCCTGTATACCAGGCGAGGTAGTTAACATCTCCTTAGCCACCGTGATGATGATTAGAGGGAGAGACTCAGACTCCGAATTTACAGCAGCAGGCTCCGTCAGGGTCTGTGATCGAACCCACGACCTCCCGCGTACCGGTCGAGGGAGTTAACATCTCCTTAGCCACCGTGATGATGATGATTAGAGGGAGAGACTCGGACTCCAAAATTAGCAGCAGCAGCAGGGTCCGTGATCGAACCCACGACCTCCCGCGTACCGGTCGAGGTAGTTAACATCTCCCAGGGCCGCCGCTACTCTTCCAACAGCACCGTGCCTCCCCGCTCCACCCCCCTTACAGGATTGCTGAAGGCCCACTGGCGCTGTCTCTGTGCTCCCCCCAGGTGGAGGTGGCTTTGACCGCTACGGCCAGGAGGGCTCTGGGGGAGGGGGCGCCGGTGGGGGCTGCCCCCCGTTCCGGGGAGGCCGCGGGGGGTTTGACCCCCGCGGGGGGAGGGGCGGGGGCTCGATGTTTGACCCCCGGGGTGGCCGGGGAGGAGGGGGCATGGGTCGTGGGGGCGGACGCGGGGGCATGGGGTGAGTACGCACGCGCCGGGCGCACACACGCACGCAGACGTACACACACACACACACACGTGTAGACGTACACACACACGTGTAGACGTACACACACACACACGTACACACACACACACGTGAAGACGTACACACACACACACACACGTACACACACATACACGCGTGAAGACGTACACAACACACACACACACGTACACACACACACACGCGTGTAGACGTACACACACAGACGTGTAGACGTACACACACGCAGACGTACACACACACAGACGTACACACACACACGTGTAGACGTACACACACACACGCACAGACGTACACACACACACACACACAGACGTACACACACACACACACACGTGCAGACGTACACACACACAGACGTACACACACACACACGTGTAGACGTACACACACACGCACGCAGACGTACACACACACACAGACGTACACACACACACACACGTGTAGACGTACACACCACACACACGCACGCAGACGTACACACACACAGACGTACACACAGACGTACACACACACAGACGTACACACACAGACGTACACACACACAGACGTACACACACAGACGTACACACACAGACGTACACACACGCACGTAGACGTACACACACACGTGCAGACGTACACACACACACACACGCACGCAGACGTACACACACACACACGTGTAGACGTACACACACACGCAGACGTACACACACACGCACACAGACGTACACACGCACGCAGACGTACACACACACGTGTAGACGTACACACACACACACACGTATACAGACGTGTACACACGTACACACACACGCGTACACACACACGTGTACACACGTACACACACACGTATACACACGTGTACACACGTACACAGACGTGTACACACACACACACACGTACACAAAGGTAAAGATATCCCGTATAGCCTGACCAGACTGCAGGGGAAAGTGCTGTTAGCGAGCGCCTAATGAACGGCCAGCACCGTGCCCGGCCGCCTTTGTCTCTCCCCCCAGTTGCTAGCGATGTTTACTGCGCCCACTGCCGCTACGCCGGGTACTCTTTTGAGGCCGAGTCGACCTAGGGGAGGCCCAGGACCGGTTCAGGCAATCGCTGTTGGTGGCCGTGGGTGGGACTCGTAACCCGGGTTCGTCACACAAGCGTAGCGCTCACCGCTGCACCCACCGCTCCCCACACGGGCACGCCAATACCACGAAGTGGCGGTGACGTCACCCACGGCGCCTGTGCCAGGCTAGGTGCACTTTGAGCCACGTGAAGTGTCAAAAGACTCAACGATGGCAGGTTACGGGTGCCAGGCTAGGTGCAGGAGGAGGAGGTCACGGGACAGACCCCGCAGGGTCCATGGGGTTGTACTGCTGTGCCAGGCTAGGTGCATGAGGATGAGGTCACGGGACAGACCTGCAGGTGTCATGGGGTTGTACTGCTGTGCCAGGCTAGGTGCATGAGGAGGAGGTCACGTGACACACCCTGCAGGTGTCATGGGGTTGTACTGCTGTGCCAGGCTAGGTGCATGAGGAGGAGGTCACGTGACACACCCTGCAGGTGTCATGGGGTTGTACTGCTGTGCCAGGCTAGGTGCAGGAGGAGGAGGTCACGGTACAGACTGTGCAGGTGCCATCGGTTGTACTGCTGTGCCAGGCTAGGTGCATGAGGAGGAGGTGACGGGACAGACCCTGCAGGTGCCATGGGGTTGTACTGCTGTGGCCAGGCTAGGTGCATGAGGAGGAGGTGACGGGACAGACCCTGCAGGTGTCATGGGGTTGTACTGCTGTGCCAGGCTAGGTGCATGAGGAGGAGTTCACGGTACAGACCGTCCAGGTGCCATCGGTTGTACCGCTGTGCCAGGCTAGGTGCATGAGGAGGAGGTCACGGGGGGACAGCTGCTCATTTGAATCGGACCTAGTAGGGGGAGGTCCCAGGACCGGTTCAGATAATCGCTGGACCGCTGCACGACCGCCCTCCACGCTAACACGCCCGCACGCGCGTGCTCGTTACACGCACGTGCATACGCAGACGTACACACCCACGGTACGTGCACACGCATGCACATGTGACGGGCACACGGCGCGAGTGATGAGGGCATTGTCAAGAAATAAAACCGGGTGGCCCAAAGGGCATTTGGCAGGAATGTTTTGGTTTCAAGAGGTGGCAGGGTGGGGGTGATATGAGGGCATTGGCAAGAAAATAAAAACCCTGGCCCAAAGGGCATTTGACGGGAATGTTTTTGGCGTCAAGAGGTGGCAGGGTGGGGGTGATGAGGGCATTGCCAAGAAAATAAAACCGTGGCCCAAAGGGCATTTGGCGGGAATGTTTTGGTGTCTAGAGGTGGCCGGGTGGGGGTGATGAGGGCATTGGCAAGAAAATAAAACCCTGGCGCAAAGGGCATTTGGCAGGAATGTTTTGGTTTCAAGAGGTGCCAGGTGGGGTGATGAGGGCATTGTCAAGAAAATAAAACCGTGGGCCCAAAGGGCATTTGGCGGGAATGTTTTGATGTCGAGATGTGGGAGGGTGAGGTGATGAGGGCATTGCCAAGAAAATAAAACCGTGGCCCAAAGGGCATTTGACGGGAATGTTTTGGTTTCAAGAGGTGGCAGGGTGGGGGTGATGAGGGCATTGTCAAGAAAATAAACCCTGGCCCAAAGGGCATTTGACGGGAATGTTTTGGTGTCAAGAGGTAGCCGGGTGGGGTGATGAGGGCATTGTCAAGAAAATAAACCCTGGCGCAAAGGGCATTTGGCGGGAATGTTTTGGTGTTAAGCGGTGGGAGGGTGGGGGTGATGAGGGCATTGGCAAGAAAATAAAACCCTGGCCCAAAGGGCATTTGACGGGAATGTTTTGGCGTCAGGAGTTGGCAGGGTGGGGGTGATGAGGGCATTGTCAAGAAAATAAAACCCTGGCGCAAAGGGCATTTGACGGGAAATGTTTTGGCGTCAAGAGGTGGCAGGGTGGGGGTGATGAGGGCATTGCCAAGAAAATAAAACCCTGGCGCAAAGGGCATTTGACGGGAATGTTTTTGGCGTCTAGAGGTGGCAGGTGGGGGTGATGAGGGCATTGTCAAGAAAATAAAAACCCTGGCGCAAAGGGCATTTGGCGGGAATGTTTTGGTGTCTAAAGGTGGCAGGGTGGGGGTGATGAGGGCATTGTCAAGAAAATAAAACCCTGGCGCAAAGGGCATTTGACGGGAATGTTTTGGTGTCTAGAGGTGGGAGGGTGAGGGGAGGGCATTGTCAAGAAAATAAAACCGTGGCCCAAAGGGCATTTGGCGGGAATGTTTTGGTGTTGAGATGTGGGAGGGTGGGGGTGAGGAGGGCATTGCCAAGAAAATAAAACCCTGGCCCAAAGGGCATTTGACGGGAATGTTTTGGTGTCTAGAGGTGGCAGGGTGGGGTGAGGGGGGAGGGCATTCCGCGATGGTTGGTGCACGGTGGGTGTCGTCCATGCTGGGCGTTTATCGGTCTCAAAGGGGGCGAATCATCCGAGGTGCGGAAGCTGTCAAAAGGGGCATTGTGGGCATTGGTGTGAAGGGCAGTAAATGCCCTGCGTCACCGCGTACCTCTTGAAGGGCATTCACCCCTAGGGCATTGCTCTAAGGTGTCGTTGAGACTTGAGGGCCATGGACAGGAGGTTAACATTTAACTTCCAAAAGGGCATTGTGGGGCATTGATGTGAGGGTCATTGAGCAGTAGATGCCCCGCGTCACCTCCTACTTCCCGAGGGGCATTTACCCACAGGGCATTGCTCTAAGGTGTCCTTGAGACTGAGGGCCATGGACAGGAGGTTAAACTGGAACTGCCCAAAGGGCATCGCGTCTATGATGGTTTTAGTTGCGAGGGCAATTCTGAAGGTTGGGTTGAGGGGGGCGGGGGGGTGCGGGGGGGGGGGGGGCCCGGCTTCATCATCCGGGGGTTGCGTACTCTACGAAGGGCATTTGATGAGAGTGCCTGCTCCGGACGTAGGGCATTTTGCCGCGCCAATAATACGTGGAGGGTGCACGCGGCATATGTCCAGCGGGTGGAGCTTTCGAAAGAGAGGGGCGGATTCCAAAGGGGGGGGGGTGTGGGGGGGGGCATTGTTGGTGTTGAGGAAATGGGCATTGGGATTGAACAATCCGAGGGGGATGAGAGATGAGAGAGAATGTTATCTCCAAAGGGCATTTGGATTGAACGAAATGCCAGAGAGAGAGAGAGAAATCATATTTTAAAAGGGCATTGCTGAAAGAAACACATTTCTAGTGAAAGCAGGATAGGAGAGGGGGGGCATTGGGTTGAGGTGGGGGGTCTGTGTGCTCGTGACGAATGCGAAGGGCATTGTGATGTTGAGACGAACGGCATTTGGATTGAACTAAATCCGAGATAATTTCATCTCCAAAGGGCTTTGCGGAAATTGTTTTTTTTCTAGTGTGAGGAGGGAGGGGGTGGTGGTATGGGTCTCTCCCTCTGTGCTCGGGACGAATTAAAAGGGCGTTGTTGTGTTTTGGCAGAGGTAATTCGGATTGAACCATCTGAGAATCTTCAAAGGGCATTGCTGGAAATGTTTTTTTTCCTAGTGAAAAGAGAGGGCATTAGGTTGAGGAGGGGGTGGTGAGTGAGGGTCTGTGTCTCGCTCTGTGGCGTGCGCGCGGCGAATTAAAAGGACGTTGTGTTATGGCAGAGGGAATTCGGATTGAACAATGTGAGAATCTTCAAAGGGCATTGCTGGAAAATTGTTTTTTTTCCTCGTGAAAAGAGAGAGGGCATTAGGTTGAGGGGGTGGTGAGTGAGGGTCTGTGTCTCGCTCTGTGCTCGGGACGAATTAAAAGGGCATTGTTGTGTTTTGGCAGAGGGAATTCGGATTGAACAATGTGAGAATCTTCAAAGGGCATTGCTGGAAATGGGTTTTTTCTAGTGAAAAAAGAGGGGGCATTAGGTTAAGGAGGGGGTGGTGAGGGTCTGTGTCTCACTCTGTGCTCGGGACGAATTAAAAGGGCATTGTTGTGTTATGGCAGAGGGCATTCGGATTGAACCATCTGAGAATCTTCAAAGGGCATTGCTGGAAATGGGTTTTGTCCTAGTGAAAAGAGAGGGCATTAGGTTGAGGAGGGGGTGGTGAGTGAGGGTCTGTGTCTCGCTCTGTGGCGTGCGCGCGGCGAATTAAAAGGGCGTTGTGTTTTGGCAGAGATAATTCGGATTGAACAATCTGAGAATCTTCAAAGGGCATTGCTGGAAATGTTTTTTTCCCTAGTGAAAAGAGAGGGCATTAGGTTAAGGAGGGGGTGGTGAAGGTCTGTGTCTCGCTCTGTGCTCGGGACGAATTAAAAGGGCATTGTTGTGTTATGGCAGAGGGCATTCGGATTGAACAATCTGAGAATCTTCAAAGGGCATTGCTGGAAATGTTTTTTTCCCTAGTGAAAAGAGAGGGGGCATTAGGTTAAGGAGGGGGTGGTGAGGGTCTGTGTCTCGCTCTGTGGCGTGCGCGCGGCGAATTAAAAGGGCGTTGTTGTGTTATGGCAGAGGGAAATCGGATTGAACAATCTGAGAATCTTCAAAGGGCATTGCTGGAAATGGGTTTTTTCCTCGTGAAAAGAGAGGGGGCATTAGGTTGAAGAGGGGGTGGTGAGTGAGGGTCTGTGTCTCACTCTGTGGCGTGCGCGCGGCGAATTACAAGGGCATTGTTGTGTTATGGCAGAGGGAATTCGGATTGAACAATCTGAGAATCTTCAAAGGGCATTGCTGGAAATGTTTTTTAGTGTAAGGAGGAGGAGGGGGCATTGGGTTGAGGGAGGGGGTGGTGGTATGGGTTTCTGTATCTCGCTGGGCTCCGGACGAACGAAAAGGGAATTTTGGTGTTGAGGCAAAGGGCATTCGGATTGAAATAATTGAGAGAATTGTATCTCCAAAGGGCATTACTGGAGATATGTTTTAGTGTAAGGAGAGGGGGGCATTGCGTTGATGAGGGGGTGTTTGAGGGTCTCTCTGTGCTTGGGACGAATGAAAAGGGCATTGTGGTGTTGAGACAAATGGCTTTCGGATTGAACTAAATCGCCGTTGGTGCGAAGGGCCTTGACGCCAAGAAGGGACATTGTGAAAGGGCATTGCACCAAGCCGGGTGGCCATGCCGAGGACGTTTGGCCTTTCGAAAGGGGATGAGTTGGGCATTCTTATCGCAAGGGGCATTGCTGAATGACATTGAGCCCAAAGGGTTGGGTGGAGGGGGGGAGGGCTTTCTGAAATTGTTTGTGGGGATTGAAATGAATACAAATCAAGGGGGCATGGTCAATGGATATTGATGCAAATGGCATTCTAAATGGTTCAGAAACCCAAGAGGGCATTTATTAAAGTGTATCTGCAAAGGGCATTGAAATGGAATCTATCGAAAGGGCATGGTCAATGGATATTGATGAAAACGGCATTCTAAATGGTACAGAAATTGAAGAGGGCATTGATTAAAGTGTATCTACAAAGGGCATTGAAATGGAATCTATCCAAAGGGCATGGTCAATGGATATTGATGCAGATGGCATTCTAAATGGTACAGAAATTGAAGAGGGCATTGATTAAAGTGTATCTACAAAGGGCATTGAAATGGAATCTATCCAAAGGGCATGGTCAATGGATATTGATGAAAACGGCATTCTAAATGGTACAGAAATTGAAGAGGGCATTGATTAAAGTGTATCTACAAAGGGCATTGAAATGGAATCTATCCAAAGGACATGGTGAACGGATATTGATTCACAGGGCATTCTTAATTGTACAGAGCCCTCAGAGGGCATTGTTTGAACTGTAGCTACAAAGGGACATTGGAATGGTCTCAAACCAAAGGGCATGGTCAATGGATATTGATGCAGACGGCATTCTAAATGGTACAGAAACCCAAGAGGGCATTGATTAAAATGTTTCTACAAAGGGCATTGAAATGGAATCTATCCAAAGGGCATGGTCAATGGATATTGATGAAAACGGCATTCTAAATGGTACAGAAATCCAAGAGGGCATTGATTAAAATGTTTCTACAAAGGGCATTGAAATGGAATCTATCCAAAGGGCATGGTCAATGGATATTGATGCAGATGGCATTCTAAATGGTACAGAAATTGAAGAGGGCATTGATTAAAGTGTATCTACAAAGGGCATTGAAATGGAATCTATCCAAAGGGCATGGTCAATGGATATTGATGCAGATGGCATTCTAAATGGTACAGAAATTGAAGAGGGCATTGATTAAAGTGTATCTACAAAGGGCATTGAAATGGAATCTATCCAAAGGGCATGGTCAATGGCTATTGATGAAAACGGCATTCTAAATGGTACAGAAATTCAAGAGGGCATTGATTAAAGTGTATCTACAAAGGGCATTGAAATGGTATCAAACCAAATGACATGACGAACGGATATTGATTCAAAGGGCATTCTTAATTGTACAAAGCCCTCAGGGCATTGTTTGAAATGTAGCTACAAAGGGCATTGAAATGGTATCAAACCAAAGGACATGGCGAATGGATATTGATTCAAAGGGCATTCTTAATTGTACAGAGCCCTCAGAGGGCATTGTTTTAAATGTAGCTACAAAGGGACATGGTCAATGGATATTGATGCAGACGGCATTCAAAATGGTTCAGAAACCCAAGAGGGCATTGATTAAAATGTATCTACAAAGGGCATTGAAATTGTATGAAACCAAAGGGCATGGTCAATGGATATTGATGCAGACAGCACTCAATGGTACAGAAACCCTAGAGGGCATTGATTTGATGGCAGTGAATGTAGCTACAAATGGCATTGAAATGGCTTTTCAAATCAAAGGGCATTGCCATCGAAGGGCATTTAGAAGGCAATGTAATAATCCGCTCTGTGGTTTGCCTGTTGTGTGTTGTAACCCCACCGATGTTGATCTTCTTTCATACAGGCCCCCGAAAGGATTGATCTCTCTCTCTCTGCCTCTCTCTCTCTGCCTCTGTCTCAGCCTCTAGCGGCACAATTCCCTTAAATTTTAGACGGTAACATTAATGTCATTGTAGTGTGGGGGGGTGGAGGGGGCAGGATAGGGCAGGGATAATTGTGGTGGCGGCAGTCTGGGTGTCTCTGAGTGTGTGTGTGTCTCTGTGCGAGTCTGTGGGTCTTGATGGGTCTGTGTGAGTCTGGGTGTGTGTGTCTCTTGTCTCTGTGCGAGTACTGTGGATCTTTATGGGTGTCTGTGTGAGTGGGTGTCTCTGAGTGTGTGTGTGTGTCTCTGTCTCTGTGCGAGTCTGTGGGTCTATATGGGTGTCTGTGTGAGTCTGGGTGTCTCTGAGTCGTGTGTGTGTCTCTGTGTGAGTCTGTGGGTCAATATTGGTGTCTGTGTGAGTCTGAGTGTCTGTGCGAGTCGTGTGTGTCTCTGCGAGTCTGTGGGTCTATATGGGTGTCTGTTGAGTCTGCGTGTCTCTGTGTGAGTCTGGGTGTCTTTGTGAGCCTTTCTGTGGGTCTATATGGGTGTCTGTTGAGTCTGCGTGTCTCTGTGTTAGTCTGGGTGTCTTTGTGAGCCTTTCTGTGGGTCTGTGTAGGTCTGTATGGGTGTTTGTGAATCTGTGGGTGTCTCTGTGCGAGTCTGCGGGTCTATATGGGTGTCTGTGTGAGTTTGTGGGTGTCTCTGTGAGTCTGTGGATGTGTCAGTGTGTGGGTCTATATGGGTGTCTGTTGAGTCTGCGTGTCTCTGTGTGAGTCTGGGTGTCTTTGTGAGCCTTTCTGTGGGTCTGTGTGGGTCTATATGGGTGTATGTAAGTCTGTGGGTGTCTCTGTGAGTCTGTGGGTCTATATGGGTGTCTGTGAGTCTGTGGGTGTCTCTGTGAGTCTGTGGGTGTCTCTGTGCGAGTCTGTGGGTCTACATGGGTGTCTGAGTCTGTGGGTGTCTGTGAATCTGTTGGTGTCTGTGAATCTGTGTGAGTCTGTGGGTGTCTCTGTGCGAGTCTGTGGGTCTACATGGGTGTCTGTGTGAGTCTGTGGCTTCCTCTGTGCGAGTCTGGGTGTCTTCGTCTCCGTGCGAGTCTGTCTTTGTGACACCTATTGGGGGTCTCCCGTGCGAGTCCCAAGTGCCAGCGATGTTAACCGAGCACACCGCCGCCGGCTGCTCGCCCGAGCCCGAGTTGACTTACGTGGGGAGGCCCCAGGCACCGGTTCGGCCAATCGGTGTCCACCGGTGCCGGTGGTGGTGGCGGCCGTGAGCGGGAATCGAATTCGGTCCCTCCGCCGGGTTCGTTGGCGCCATCCCCGCTACGCTCACCTGGAGGTTTTAAGTGAGGGCTTAGTCGTTTAGTTCGAGGTGTAAGGGAGGTGGTGGGGGGGGGGGGGGTGGTGGTGGCCTAGCCAGCAGTGGTGTTTAATCGGCCCTCGATGCATAAACCCTGAACGTCCTCCTCATCCTGCCTCTTACCTCCCCCCCCCCCCCCTTCCCCGTTTGACGCAGCAGTGGAGAGAGACTACCCTACGGTATGCACGGTGGTAAGTGCGGAAGGAAAGGTGCGAGCGGTCGTTGTCGTTGATGCTGTGGTGGTTTGTCCACGTTCCCGTGACGGGACCAAGTGGATTGCGTCGGCCTAGGAGTTGGCGGCGGTGATTGTGTTGATGGAAGGGTTAGGGATTGTTCGTCATGGTTAGAAACATCGCGCCCATTGGTGACATCACTGGCAGCAGCATCGCCATCGCCGTCAATAGCGGCGTCATCACCACCGTAATAGCGGCACCATCAATGGTGGCATCGTCTGTAGCGGCACCATCAATACCACCATCGCCGTCAATAGCGGCACCGCCATCATCAATAGTGGTACCACCACCATCAGTAGAGGCACCATCATCGTCTATAGCGGCACCATCAATACCACCATCACCGTCAATAGCGGCACCGCCATCATCAATAGTGGTACCACCATCATCTATAGTGGCATCATCATCACCGTCAATAGCGGCACCATCATCACCGTCAATAGCGGCACCATCATCACCGTCAATAGCGGCACCATCATCGTCAATAGTGGCACCATCACCGTCAATAGCGGCACCATCATCTATAGTGGCACCATCATCACGGTCACCATCATCATCACGGTCACCATCACCGTCACGGTCACCATCATCACCGTCACGGTCACCATCATCACCGTCACGGTCACCATCATCACCGTCACGGTCACCATCATCACCGTCACCATCATCAACTCGCCGCCGTCACGCCTTACTCCGGCCCGCGGTCAACGCAAAACTCACGGTCGTCCTTTTGCTAGACCTGGCCCTGTCACGGCAATGTGGACTTTCCGCTCCCCCCCCCTCTGCCATGTTCGTGGGGGGGGTGGGGGGGGTCTTAGGTCCAACATCTTGAGACGGGGGACTCGGGATCTCGAGAACCGGGGGTATCGAGAACCGGGGTCTTCGGGATCTCGAGAACCGGGGGTCTCGAGAATCGGGGACTCGGGATCTCGAGAACCGGGGGTCTCGAGAACCGGGGACTCGGGATCTCGAGAACCGGGGGTATCGAGAACCGGGAACTCGGGATCTCGAGAACTGGGGACTCGGGATCTCGAGAACTGGGGACTCGGGATCTCGAGAACCGGGGGTATCGAGAACCGGGGTCTCGAGAACCGGGGACTCGGGATCTCGAGAACCGGGGGTCTCGAGAACCGGGGACTCGGGATCTCGAGAACGGGGGTCTCGAGAACCGGGGACTCGGGATCTCGAGAACCGGGGGTATCGAGAACCGGGAACTCGGGATCTCGAGAACTGGGGACTCGGGATCTCGAGAACTGGGGACTCGGGATCTCGAGAACCGGGGGTATCGAGAACCGGGGTCTCGAGAACCGGGGACTCGGGATCTCGAGAACCGGGGGTATCGAGAACCGGGAACTCGGGATCTCGAGAACTGGGGACTCGGGATCTCGAGAACCGGGGGTCTCGAGAACTGGGGACTCGGGATCTCGAGAACCGGGGGTCTCGAGAACCGGGAACTCGGGCTCTCGAGAACCGGGGGTCTCGAGAACCGGGGGTCTCGAGAACCGGGGACTCGGGATCTCGAGAACCGGGGATCTCGAGAACCGGGGGTATCGAGAACCGGGGACTCGGGATCTCGAGAACCGGGGGTCTCGAGAACCGGGGATCTCGAGAACCGGGGATCTCGAGAACCGGGGGTCTCGAGAACCGGGGGTCTCGAGATCTGGGGACTCGGGATCTCGAGAACCGGGGGTCTCGAGAACCGGGGGTCTCGAGAACCGGGGGTCTCGAGAACCGGGGGTCTCGAGAACCGGGGGTATCGAGAACCGAGGGTCTCGGGATCTCGAGAACCGAGGGTCTCGAGAGGGCGATACGGAGGGGCGTTGATGATGATGATGACGACGGTGATGATGACGATGATGATGACGATGATGGTGATGATGACGATGATGGTGATGATGGTTCTTAACCGGCGGGGGTGTAGGTAGGTGGGGGAGGGGGAGTTTTGGTCATCCTGAGAGCCGGTCTCAAGACTGTGATCATCCTGAGACTCGAGGTTCTGATCCTGAGATCCGGGTCTCAAGACGCTGGTCCTGAGATCCGGGTCTCAAGACTTTGGAACAAATTCGTCCGCGCGGTTTAAGTGCCAAGACCTTTTTTGGCGATGCCTCCGCGAATGACAATGATCACGGTCGCGTTTAACCCTCTGTTGGAATTTCGAACCGTCTTTGAGTAACATCCATCCCACCTTTACATTATGAGACCTCATTTGCCAGTAACAAGATATAGTAAATAGGTTTTACCCTTTGATTTAAAGCTTTCGTGACTGCAGTAATTCATATTCTAGTTTTTTCGGTAAAGTCACGTTGAAGAGAAACAACAAAATAACAAAATATATATAAAACAATAAAAATTCTCACGACGTTTCGACCATAACTCAAACGGTCATCATCAGGTGTGTCGGTTTGCATAAATTTATTTTGAAAACGGCATATTTATTTATATATATAAAAATAACGTTTGCGTCACGCGCAACGATGGCAGTTTGCCAGGACTAGTCCATCTATTTTTTGAAAAGAGGAGGGGGGAGACGAAATTTGTTTTTATGTATGCTGTCTGAAAGGCACTGTAAGCGTGAACAATCAATCAAGAACTGAAATGATTTATCAAATCTTTCCAATGATTGCTAAGATAGAATCCATCTTCTCGGTTGAAATTGTCTCTGTGTTTGTATATGTGGATAGCCTCATGAACGAATCTCTCATGGAAGCCAGATGGCTTACAAAGAACCTCCGTCTTGGAAAAGTCAATGGCATGTGAGCCTACTGAATTAGAACAATGATCTGCTACGGCCGAGGTGTTGGTCCTACCGTGTTTAAGGTCTGCTTTATGTTCACGAATGCGGTCCGAGATATGGCGTTTGGTTTCTCCAATGTAACTACTACCACAGAGGCAACTTAGTTTGTAGACACCAGGGTATTGTATGTCCGGAATCACATCTTTTACAGACGGAACCAGATCACGGATTTTATGTAATGTGTTGAAACGGACCTGGATCTTGTGTTTATTCAAGATTTTGGAGATCTTTTTTGTGATCCCAGCAATGTAGGGTAAAGTGATGGTTTTGAAAGGCTCCTCAAGAGGGTTCTTCTTCATGGTTTGAGTGATAGCTTTGCGGATTGTATAGTCGGAGTAACCATTAGCCCTAAGAGCTTGGTGTACGTGCTTGAGTTCACTGCTTATGTGTTCCTGGTCGGATATGCATTGGGCTCTATGATACAGAGAGTCTTGATGAGAATTCTTCTGTGATGGATGGTGGTGGGAATCCGGTTTCAGATAAGCATCCGTATGGGTAGCTTTCCTGTAGACAGAGTGGCTCATTGAACCATCAGGTCTCTTTTTAATTAGGACATCCAAAAAAGGTATCTTGCCATCTATTTCGACTTCCATGGTAAATCTGATGGCTGGGTGTATGGAATTGATGTGGTCGAAGAATTGGTCTAGAGCAGGCCGGCCATGTGGCCAGATGACAAAAGTGTCATCCACGTACCTCTTCCATAAGGTTGGGCGCAGAGTGGCAGTCTGGATGGCGTCAGTCTCAAATTTCTCCATGAAAATGTTAGCTATAACTGGAGAAAGGGGGGAGCCCATTGGGGTGCCCTCAGTTTGTTTGTAGAAAGTTCCATTCCAAGTGAAGTATGTATTGGTTAAACAGTGTCTCACCAGGGGGGGTACCTCAGTGTTTAGTCCTTGATGAACCAAGTCTTCAATGATTGCAATGGTGTCAGGTACAGGAACCTTGGTGAATAAGGAAACTACATCAAAACTGACAAGCAGGTCGTCTGGGGACAGGGAAATACCCTTGATTGTCGATACCAGGTGAGTAGAATTTTGTACCGCAGAGGTGGTCTTTCCAGTGAAAGGACGCAGGATTTCAGACAAAAAACGAGCTAGTTTGTAGGTGGGGGAGCTGATAGTAGAGACTATGGGACGAAATAAAGAGTAACCAACAGCCTCGTCACACAAACCAACAAAATAATTTCTGATTCAACCATTAATTGATCAATCTAAACAGTTTTCGTTGAAACCTTCTGCTGCCAGGCCACCAAGATTATACGGCTTACCAAAAATACATAAAGTTGATACACCTCTTCGTCCCATAGTCTCTACTATCAGCTCCCCCACCTACAAACTAGCTCGTTTTTTGTCTGAAATCCTGCGTCCTTTCACTGGAAAGACCACCTCTGCGGTACAAAATTCTACTCACCTGGTATCGACAATCAAGGGTATTTCCCTGTCCCCAGACGACCTGCTTGTCAGTTTTGATGTAGTTTCCTTATTCACCAAGGTTCCTGTACCTGACACCATTGCAATCATTGAAGACTTGGTTCATCAAGGACTAAACACTGAGGTACCCCCCCTGGTGAGACACTGTTTAACCAATACATACTTCACTTGGAATGGAACTTTCTACAAACAAACTGAGGGCACCCCAATGGGCTCCCCCCTTTCTCCAGTTATAGCTAACATTTTCATGGAGAAATTTGAGACTGACGCCATCCAGACTGCCACTCTGCGCCCAACCTTATGGAAGAGGTACGTGGATGACACTTTTGTCATCTGGCCACATGGCCGGCCTGCTCTAGACAATTCTTCGACCACATCAATTCCATACACCCAGCCATCAGATTTACCATGGAAGTCGAAATAGATGGCAAGATACCTTTTTTGGATGTCCTAATTAAAAAGAGACCTGATGGTTCAATGAGCCACTCTGTCTACAGGAAAGCTACCCATACGGATGCTTATCTGAAACCGGATTCCCACCACCATCCATCACAGAAGAATTCTCTCATCAAGACTCTGTATCATAGAGCCCAATGCATATCCGACCAGGAACACATAAGCAGTGAACTCAAGCACGTACACCAAGCTCTTAGGGCTAATGGTTACTCCGACTATACAATCCGCAAAGCTATCACTCAAACCATGAAGAAGAACCCTCTTGAGGAGCCTTTCAAAACCATCACTTTACCCTACATTGCTGGGATCACAAAAAAGATCTCCAAAATCTTGAATAAACACAAGATCCAGGTCCGTTTCAACACATTACATAAAATCCGTGATCTGGTTCCGTCTGTAAAAGATGTGATTCCGGACATACAATACCCTGGTGTCTACAAACTAAGTTGCCTCTGTGGTAGTAGTTACATTGGAGAAACCAAACGCCATGTCTCGGACCGCATTCGTGAACATAAAGCAGACCTTAAACACGGTAGGACCAACACCTCGGCCGTAGCAGATCATTGTTCTAATTCAGTAGGCTCACATGCCATTGACTTTTCCAAGACGGAGGTTCTTTGTAAGCCATCTGGCTTCCATGAGAGATTCGTTCATGAGGCTATCCACATATACAAGCACAGAGACAATTTCAACCGAGAAGATGGATTCTATCTTAGCAATCATTGGAAAGATTTGATAAACCATTTCAGTTCTTAATTGATTGTTCACGCTTACAGTGGCTTTCAGACAGCATACATAAAAAAATTTCGTCTCCCCCCTCCTCTTTTCAAAAAATAGATGGACTAGTCCTGGCAAACTGCCATCGCTGCGCGTGACGCAAACGTTTTTATAATATAAATAAATATGCCGTTTTCAAAATAAATTTATGCAAACCGACACACCTGATGATGACCGTTTGAGTTATGGTCGAAACGTCGTGAGAATTTTTTATTGTTTTATATATATTTGTTATTTTGTGTTTCTCTTCAACGACTTTACCGAAAAAAACTAAGAATATAGGTTTTACCCTTTTAACTGGCACGAAAACTGACACCTTTATTCAAGGCATCGTGTTTTGCAATGACCACAACACAAGCAGTCAAAATGCAAACAAAAGAGACAACTCTGATAATGATATTGGCACTGTCCTTGAATTTGATTGGTCCACACCCAAGAGATGGCTTTTCTTAGAGCCTAGTCTCCACTGGTGTTGGACCAGAAGACGCCAAAAGGCGTTAGTTAAAAGGGGAAAACCTATTACTCTATTTTGTTACTGGCAAAGGAGGTCTAATAATGTAAATCCATCCCACCTGTTGTCAGAGTGAGGTTTATTTACCGCATGCATACACACACACACAGGCAGGGACGCCTCTAGTTAGGGTCGAGTTGGGTTCCAAATGTCTGAAAGTCGATTGTTCGCAAGCCCAACTTTAGTCCCTGTCGATTTCAAGCGATTCTGCGACGGCGTGTACACTAACACGCACGCATGGCTTTAAAAGGTGCGTCATCTCCTGCAGTTGTAGATGCCACTGGTTCTTAACGTTCTGCGATGTAGATGCCACTGGTTCTTCACGTTCTGTAGATGCCACTGGTCTTCACGTTCTGGCAGATGTAGATGCTACTGGTTCTTCACGTTCTGCAGATGTAGATGCCACTGGTTCTTCATGTTCTGCAGAAATAGATGCCACTGGTTCTTCACGTTCTGTAGAGTAGATTGCCACTGGTTCTAACGTTCTGCAGATGTAGATGCCACTGGTTCTTGACGTTCTGCAGACGTAGATGCCACTGGTTCTTCACGTTCTGTAGATGTAGATGCCACTGGTTCTTCACTTTCTGTAGATGTAGATGCCACTGGTTCTTAACGTTCTGTAGATTGTGGATGCCACTGGTTCTTCACGTTCTGTAGATGCACTGGTTCTTCACGTTCTGCAGAAATAGATGCCACTGGTTCTTCACGTTCTGTAGATGTAGATGCCACTGGTTCTTAACGTTCTGCAGATGTAGATGCCACTGGTTCTTAACGTTCTGCAGATGTAGATGCCACTGGTTCTTAACGTTCTGTAGATGCCGCTGGTTCTGCAGAAGTAGATGCCACTGGTTCTTAACGTTCTGCAGAAGTAGATGCCACTGTTCTTCACGTTCTGCAGATGTAGATGCCACTGGTTCTTTCTGCAGATGTAGACGCCACTGGTTCTTCACGTTCTGTAGATGTAGATGCCACTGGTTCTTCACGTTCTGCAGATGTAGATGCCACTGGTTCTTCATGTTCTGCAGAAATAGATGCCACTGGTTCTTCACGTTCTGTAGATGTAGATGCCACTGGTCTTAACGTTCTGCAGATGTAGATGCCACTGGTTCTAACGTTCTGCAGATGTAGAATGCCGCTGGTTCTTAACGTTCTGTAGATGTAGATGCCACTGGTTCTTAACGTTCTGTAGATGTAGATGCCACTGGTTCTTGACGTTCTGCAGACGTAGATGCCTATGGTTCTTCACGTTTCTGCAGATGTAGATGCCACTGGTTCTTCACGTTCTGTAGATGTAGACGCCACTGGTTCTTTCTGCAGATGTAGATGCCACTGGTTCTTCACGTTCTGCAGACGTAGATGCCACTGGTTCTTCACATTCTGTAGATGTAGATGCCACTGGTTCTTAACGTTCTGTAGATGCCGCTGGTTCTTCACGTTCTGCAGATGTAGATGCCGCTGGTTCTTCACGTTCTGCAGATGTAGATGCCACTGGTTCTTGATGTTCTGTAGATGCCGCTGGTTCTGCAGAAGTAGATGCCACTGGTCTTCACGTTCTGCAGATGTAGATGCCACTGGTTCTTAACGTCTGCCAGATGTAGATGCCACTGGTTCTTAACGTTCTGCAGATGTAGATGCCACTGGTTTTCACGTTCTTTAGATGTAGATGCCACTGGTCTCTTCACGTTCTGTAGAAGTAGATGCCACTGGTTCTTCACGTTCTGCAGAAGTAGATGCCACTGGTTCTTCACGTTCTGTAGATGTAGATGCCACTGGTTCTTCACGTTCTGCAGAAGTAGATGCACTGGTTCTTCACGTTCTGCAGAAGTAGATGCCACTCGGTTCTTCACGTTCTGTAGATTGCCACTGGTTCTTCACGTTCTGTAGATGTAGATGCCACTGGGTTCTTCACGTTCTGCAGAAGTAGATGCCACTGGTTCTTCACGTTCTGCAGATGTAGATGCCACTAGTTCTTCACGTTCTGTAGATGTAGATGCCACTGGTTCTTCACGTTCTGCAGAAGTAGATGCCACTGGTTCTTCACGTTCAGCAGATGTAGATGCCACTGGTTCTTCACGTTCTGCAGATGTAGATGCCACTGGTTCTTCATGTTCTGCAGAAATAAATGCCACTGGTTCTTCACGTTCTGCAGAAATAGATGCCACTGGTTCTTCACGTTCTGCAGAAGTAGATGCCACTGGTTCTTTCTGCAGATGTAGATGCCACTGGTTCTTGACGTTCTGCAGATGTAGATGCCACTGGTTCTTCATGTTCTGCAGAAATAGATGCCACTGGTTCTTCACGTTCTGCAGAAATAGATGCCACTGGTTCTTCACGTTCTGTAGATGTAGATGCCACTGGTTCTTCACGTTCTGTAGATGTAAATGCCACTGGTTCTTCACGTTCTGTAGAATGTAGATGCCACTGGTTTCTTCACGTTCTGTAGATGTAGATGCCACTGGTTCTTAACGTTCTGCAGAAGTAGATACCACTGGTTCTTCACGTTTCTGCAGAAGTAGATGCCACTGGTTCTTTCTGCAGACGTAGATGCCACTGGTTCTTCACGTTCTGCAGATGTAGATGCCACTGGTTCTTCATGTTCTGCAGAAATAGATGCCATTGGTTCTTTCACGTTCTGTAGATGCCCACTGGTTCTTCACGTTCTGTAGATGTAGATGCCACTGGTTCTTCACGTTCTGTAGATGTAGATGCCACTGGTTCTTCACGTTCTGCAGAAATAGATGCCACTGGTTCTTCACGTTCTGTAGATGTAGATTGCCACTGGTTCTTCACGTTCTGTAGATGTAAATGCCACTGGTTCTTCACGTTCTGTAGATGTAGATGCCACTGGTTCTTACGTTCTGCAGAAGTAGATACCACTGGTTCTTCACGTTCTGCAGAAGTAGATGCCACTGGTTCTTTCTGCAGACGTAGATGCCACTGTTTCTTCACGTTCTGCAGATGTAGATGCCACTGGTTCTTCATGTTCTGCAGAAATAGATGCCATTGGTTCTTCACGTTCTGTAGATGCCACTGGTTCTTCACGTTCTGTAGATGTAGATGCCACTGGTTCTTCACGTTCTGTAGATGTAGATTCCACTGGTTCTTCACGTTCTGCAGAAGTAGATGCCACTGGTTCTTCACTTTCTGCAGATGTAGATGCCACTGGTTCTTCACGTTCTGTAGATGTAGATGCCACTGGTTCTTCACTTTCTGCAGAGTAGATGCCACTGGTTCTTCACGTTCTGCAGATGTAGATGCCATTGGTTCTTCACGTTCTGCAGTATGTAGATGCCACTGGCTCTTGACGTTCTGTAGATGCCACTGGTTCTTCACGTTCTGCAGATGTAGATGCCACTGGTTCTTCACGTTCTGCAGATGTAGATGCACTGGTTCTTCACGTTCTGCAGATGTAGATGCCACTGGCTCTGGACGTTCTGTAGATGCCACCGGTTCTTCACGTTCTGCAGATGTAGATGCCACTGGTTCTTCACGTTCTGCAGAAGTAGATGCCACTGGTTCTTCACGTTCTGTAGATGTAGATGCCACTGGTTGTTCACGTTCTGCAGAAGTAGATGCCACTGGTTCTTCAAGTTCTGCAGATGTAGATGCCACTGGCTCTTGACGTTCTGTAGATGCCACCGGTTCTTCACGTTCTGTAGATGTAGATGCCACTGGTTGTTCACGTTCTGCAGAAGTAGATGCCACTGGTTGTTCACGTTCTGCAGATGTAGATGCCACTGGTTCTTCACGTTCTGCAGAAGTAGATGCCACTGGTTCTTCACGTTCTGCAGAAGTAGATGCCGCTAGTTCTTCACTTTCTGCAGATGTAGATGCCGCTGGTTCTTCACGTTCTGCAGATGTAGATGCCGCTGGTTCTTCACGTTCTGTAGATGTAAATGCCACTGGTTCTTCACGTTCTGTAGATGTAGATGCCGCTGGTTCTTCACGTTCTGCAGATGTAGATGCCACTGGTTCTTCACGTTCTGCAGATGTAGATGCCGCTGGTTCTTCACGTTCTGCAGATGTAGATGCCGCTGGTTCTTCACGTTCTGCAGATGTAGATGCCGCTGGTTCTTCACGTTCTGTAGATGTAGATGCCGCTGGTTCTTCACGTTCTGCAGATGTAGATGCCACTGGTTCTTCACGTTCTGCAGATGTAGATGCCACTGGTTCTTCACGTTCTGCAGATGTAGATGCCACTGGTTCTTCACGTTCTGTAGATGTAGATGCCACTGGTTCTTCACGTTCTGCAGATGTAGATGCCACTGGTTCTTCACGTTCTGCAGAAGTAGATGCCACTGGTTCTTCACGTTCTGCAGAAGTAGATGCCGCTGGTTCTTCACTTTCTGCAGAAGTAGATGCCACTGGTTCTTCACGTTCTGTAGATGTAGATGCCACTGGTTTTTTCACGTTCTGCAGATTCGGATGCCGCTAGCCTAGAAAGAACAACCTACGTTATGGACCAGGTTTGTTGGTATCTCTGAAAGTTCGCAGGTCAAACGTTCAGCGGGAATGTGTGGGTGTGGGGTGTTTGTGGTGTTCCCTCTGTGTGTGTGTGTACTAATGAGTTCCACGTTTTGCCGCGGCTTCCGCTTCGCGTTTTCCATCCGACCCATCCGACCCCTCCTCGTCGACGGTCGCCGCTTTGTTGATTTGCCTTTTTGGCTCGGAAGGAAAAGCGCTCGGCCCCCGGGGGGCCCCGAGTTGTTCGCTGTTGGCAATCCGGGTTGCTGTTTTGGGTCCGGTCGCGCAAATGTGCAAACGTGTTGTGAAAGAAGCCCGCCCGGCCGACCGACCGACACGGGGAATTGGTGATGTTGAGTGTCCCGTGAACAGGGCGTGCCAATTCGTTACTCAGTACAGAACTCGTGTGTAGGGTTATAGTACTGAGTGTAGTGTGTAGTGTAGTTCTGTAGCGTAGCGTATAGTAGTGTGTAGTAGTGTATAGAGTATTGTTTAGCGTATAGTGTATAGAGTAGTGTTTAGCGTAGTGTATAGAGTAGTGTTTAGCGTATAGTGTAGCGTATAGTGTAGTGTATAGTTGTGTTTAGCGTAGTGTATAGTGTAGTGTATAGAGTAGTGTTTAGCTTAGTGTCTAGCGTAGTGTATAGTAGTGTCTAGCGTAGTGTATAGTAGTGTTTAGCGTAGTGTATAGTAGTGTCTAGCGTAGTGTATAGTAGTGTCTATCGTAGTGTATAGCAGTGTTTAGCGTAGTGTATAGTGTTTACTAGTGTATAGTGTAGTGTATAGTAGTGTTTAGCGTAGTGTCTAGTAGTGCTCAGCGTAGTGTCTAGTAGTGCCTCAGCGTAGTGTCTAGTACTCAGCGTAGTCTCTAGTAGTGTATAGGGTAGTGTATAGTAGTGTTTATCGTAGTGTATAGTAGTGTTTAGTGTAGTGTATAGTAGTGTTTAGTGTAGTGTATAGTAGTGTTTAGCGTAGTGTATAGTAGTGTGTATTGTGTAGTGTTTAGCTTAGTGTATAGTGTTTACTAGTGTAATGTATAGTAGTGTTTAGCGTAGTGTATAGTAGTGTTTAGCGTAGTGTATAGTAGTGTTTAGTGTTTACTAGTGTATAGTGTAATGTATAGTAGTGTTTAGCGTAGTGTATAGCGTAGTGTACAGTATTGTGTAGTTAAACCCGCCACCACCCGACAGCCAATTGGTGAGGTTTAGTGTCACGTAGACATTGGCTGCGATCTGTTTACGCGGCAAACCTTACAAATTGACACGGCCAATCAGCGAGGTTTGCCAATTAGCCAATTTGTAAGGGGTGCCGATTAGCAAATTAGTGAGGAAGCCAATTTATATATTTACGTGAGCTAACCCCTCCCCCCCCCCCAAAAAAAAACACCCTGTGTGGTGATGGTGTCGGTCGCAAAACCCTGTGTGGTGATGGTGGTTATGGTGATGTCGGTCGCAAAACCCTGTGTGGTGATGATGGTGGTGTTGGTCGCAAAACCCTGCGTGGTGATGATGGTTATGGTGATGTTGGTCGCAAAACCCTGTGTGATGATGATGGTGGTGATGATGGTGATGTCGGTCGCAAAACCCTGTGTGGTGATTATGCTGGTGGTGATGGTGATGTCGGTCGCAAAACCCTGTGTGGTGATTATGCTGGTGGTGATGATGCTGGTGATGATGTCTGTCGCAAAACCCTGCGTGGCGATGGTTTTGTTTTTTTGTCGCCGCGAATTTTTTTTGGAAAGCACTCTCTCTTGAAGAAGAAGAACAAGAAGATGAAGACGAAGAACAAGAAGATGAAGAACAAGAAGATGAAGACGTCTCGGGAAGAAGCCGCAAGGACGCGGGAAAGGAAAAGCCGTGGGGATAGTTGGGTGGGTGGGTGGTGGGTGGGGGGTGGTGGTGGGGGGGTGGTGGGTGGGGGTGGTGGTGGGTGGGGGGTGGTGGTGGGGGGGGACACTTGGTGTTGCGGACGCGTGCCGCGCCGTCGGGCCTCCGAGGGGCTCCTCCGCTCGCTGGACCACGGGCGGACGAGCGAGCGGGCAGGGGGGGCTCTGTCGGATAACACTCTGGGACCCCCCCCCTTACCCCCTCCCCAGCGAGGCCCCTATGCTCACTCAAGCCCCTCGCCCTGGGCCCCCAGGGCACTGATCCCCAAGACCTGGTCCCCAGGCCACTGATCCCGAGACCCTGGTCCCCAGGGCACTGATCCTGAGGCCCTGATCCCGAGGCCCTGGTCCCCAGGACACTGATCCCGAGACCCTGGTCCCCAGGCCACTGATCCCGAGACCCTGGTCCCCAGGACACTGATCCCGAGGCCCTGGTCCCCAGGACACTGATCCCGAGGCCCTGGTCCCCAGGACACTGATCCCGAGACCCTGGTCCCCAGCCACTGATCCCGAGACCCTGGTCCCCAGGGCACTGATCCTGAGGCCCTGATCCCGAGGCCCTGGTCCCCAGGACACTGATCCCGAGGCCCTGGTCCCCAGGACACTGATCCCGAGGCCCTGGTCCCCAGGGCACTGATCCTGAGGCCCTGATCCCGAGGCCCTGGTCCCCAGGACACTGATCCCGAGGCCCTGGTCCCCAGGACACTGATCCCGAGGCCCTGGTCCCCAGGATTACTGGGTGCTACTCGCTCACAGCGCACTTACCCCAGCAGCCTGTTGCAGGCTTGAGTGGGGTGGCTTCTGTGTGCGAGACTCGCCCCTAATTATGACACAATCACAGCTGATTTAAAGCTTTCGTGACTGCAGTAAATCATATCCTTAGTTCTTTCGGTAAAGTCACGTTGAAGGGAAACAGCGAAATAATAAATAAATATAAAACAATACAAAATTCTCAACGACGTTTCGACCATAACAAACCAACACACCTGAAGATGACCGTTTGTGTTATGGTCGAAACGTCGTGAGAATTTTTTCTTGTTTTATATATATTTTATTATTTTGTTGTTTCCCTTCAACGTGACTTTACCGAGAGAACTAAGGATATGATCACAGCTCTCTCGACCACCGGACGGGTTCCGCAGAGGATCGGAAGGATGTCCCTTGGGTGGGTCCTGATGTTGCAGTGCCTCAAATCCTAGAAGTAGCTGTGACCCCCTGTGTGAGGGGCTGGCCGAGGTGCCATCTGTGTGAGGAAGTACCGAGGGCGATCCGGAGTCTTGAGACCAGGAAAGGCGGCACCGGGCAGAGATGATCTCCCAAGCGAAATGCTGAGGGAGGGTTGGCGTTTGTGCACAGACTGCCCTACATGACATCATAACAACGGGCTGGACACTGGACGGGTTCCGCAGGATTGGAAAGGATGCCCTGGTGGTCCCCCTTCTTAAGAAGGGGGACCGCACAGACTGTAACAACTACAGGGGCATGTCACTCCTCAGTGTGCCGGGAAAGGTCCTGGCAAGGATTATTCAACATCGCCTTGCCAGGCATGCTGAGGAGAGGCTTGCGGAGCCCCAATGCGGTTTCAGGAAAGGGCGGTCCTGCACAGATGCCATATTTTCTGTCCGTCTGCTACAGCAGAGGTGTAGGGAATTCCAACAAGAACTACATCTCTGCTTTATTGACCTGGTCAAGGCCTTTGATACCATCCGTAGGCCTGGGCTCTGGGTTGTTTCTTCGTGCTTTCGGAGTCCCTGACCCCCTGCTCACGATCATTAAGGACCTTCATGATGGTGAGCGGGCCCGGGTAAAACTACGTGGCCGGGAGTCGGAGCCATTCCCTGTACACCTTGGGGTGCGACAGGGATGTTCCTCTGGCTCCCACACATTGTTTAACATCTTGTTGGTAGTGATGGTGCTGGTGATGATGTTGGTAGCGATGGTGGGAGAATTGGTGATGCGGGCACTCCAGCGATCTTGTGGTAGTGGCGGTGATGATGATGGTAGAGATGGCGGTGATGTTGGTAGCGATGGCGGTGTTATGGTGATGGCGGTGGTGATGTTGATGATGTTGGCAGCGATGGCGGTGTTATGGTGATGGCAGCGGCGGTGATGATGATGTTGGTACCGATGGTGGCGGCGGTGATGTTGGTAGCGATGACGGTGTTATGGTGATGGCAGCGGCGGTGATGATGTTGGTAGCGATGGCGGTGTTATGGTGATGGCGGCGGCGGTGATGATGATGTTGGTACCGATGGTGGCGGCCGTGATGTTGGTAGCGATGGCGGTGTTACGGTGATGTTGGTAGCGATGGCGGTGTTACGGTGATGGCAGCGGCGGTGATGTTGGTAGCGATGGCGGTGTTACGGTGATGTTGGTAGCGATGGCGGTGTTATGTTGATGGTAGCGATGGCGGTGATGATGTTGGTAGCGATGGCGGTGTTATGGTGATGGCAGCGGCGGCGATGATGATGTTGGTAGCGATGGTGGCGGCGGTGATGTTGGTAGCGATGGCGGTGTTATGGTGATGGCAGCGGCGGCGATGATGATGTTGGTAGCGATGGCGGTGTTATGTTGATGGCGGCGGCGGCGGTGATGTTGGTAGCGATGGCGGTGTTATGGTGGCGGCGGTGATGATGATGTTGGTAGCGATGCGGTGTTATGGTGATGGCGGCGGCGGCGATGATGATGTTGGTAGCGATGGCGGTGTTACGGTGATGGCGGCGGCGGTGATGATGATGTTGGTAGCGATGGTGGTGTTGATGATGTTGGTAGCGATGGCGGTGTTATGGTGATGGCGGCGGCGGCGATGATGATGTTGGTAGCGATGGCGGTGATGGCGGAAGAGACGGTGACGCGGGCGATTGAGCGTTGTTGTTATGGTGGCAGTGGTGGTAGTGATGGCACGGGAATCGTTGACACGGGCGCGAGATCGGCGCTACGGTGATGTTACGGTGATGTTGCGGTGACGACGGCGGCGGCGGTGATGATGTGGTGGTGATAGCAGCGGCGGTGATGTAGGTAGATAAGGCGGCGGCGGCGATGATGATGTTGGGGTGGTGATGGCGGCGGTGGCGGTGTCCGTGGTGATGGCGGGAGGTGGTGGCGTCGATGTTTGTTAGCGTTTCCGACGCTACGCGCACGCCACTCGTGTGGAGATGGCGATGTTGGGCCGCGGTGGTGATGGCGGTCCAGTGTTTCGTGATGATGATGATGATGTTAACGACGATGATGATGATTACGATGATGACGATGATGATGATGATGATGGCGATGGGTGGCCAGGCGCCGAGCGTGATGGGTACGGGTTGCTGTTTGTTAGCGTTAAAAACGCACACACACACACACGCGCGTGTGTGGGAGCTGGCGATGTCGGTAGCGGTGGCGATGGTGTGCTTACAGTTTCGTGATGGCGATGTTGGCGTTAGTGGGCAGACCTTGCCTTGGCGCTGTTCTGCTAGCGCTACTAAACTTTAAAACTAAACAAATTTTTTTTTTTTTATTGTTCCTGCTGGCGAGGCTCCTCATCGGATAGACAAGCGGTGACTGGACAATCGTCGCACGGAATGATAACAGCCCGACCACAGTGGCTGACATCGTCAACGTGTGGGAGAATTCCTAGCGGCAACCAGGCGCTTGAATCGTGCGACGTCGATTCTAACAATCTTAAAGCGGCCACGGGGAGAGAGACGCAGACTCCGAATATGCAGCAGCTGCGTACCGGGCAACATCTCCGAGGCACTGTGATGATGATCGTGATCTAACCCACGACCTGCGTACCAGGCGAGGTAGTCAACATCTCGCAGCCAACGTGGTTGATGATGATAGTGATCGAACCCACGACCTCCTGCGTACCGGGCGAGGTAGCCAACATCTCACAGCCACCTGTGATGATGATGATGATAGAGATCTAACCCACGACCTCCTGCGTACCCTAACCCACGACCTCCTGCGTACCGGGCGAGGTAGTCAACATCTCACGGCCACCTGTGGTGATGATGATCGTGATCGAACCCACGACCTCCTGCGTACCAGGCGAGGTAGCCAACATCTCCGAGCCACCGTGATGATGATGATAGAGATCTAACCCAAGGTCTCCTGCGTACCGGGCGAGGTAGCCAACATCTCCCAGCCACCTGTGGTGATGATGATAGTGATCGAACCCACGACCTCCTGCGTACCGGGTGAGGTAGCCAACATCTCCGAGCCACCGTGGTGATGATGATAGAGATCTAACCCAAGGTCTCCTGCGTACCGGGCGAGGTAGCCAACATCTCCGAGCCACCGTGGCGTCCACACAGCGTTGGTGCCGGCAGACGCACGCACTCACTCACGCGTGATGTCGGCGGTGTTCGTAAGGGTGGCCGCTGCAGTTTTGTCGCGATGGCGATGATGATGTCGGCGGCGATGATGATGGCGGCGATGATGATGGCGGCGATGATGATGTCGGCGGCGATGATGATGTCGGCGGTGATGATGATGTCGGCGGCGATGATGATGTCGGCGGCGATGATGATGTCGGCGATGATGATGTCGGCGGTGATGATGTCGGCGGTGATGATGTCGGCGGTGATGATGTCGGCGATGATGATGTCGGCGATGATGATGTCGTCGTCGGCGGCGGATGATGATGATGTCGACGGCGATGATGATGTCGGCGATGATGATGATGTCGGCGGCGATGATGATGATGTCGGCGGCGATGATGATGATGATGATGTCGGCGGCGATGATGATGATGTCGGCGGCGATGATGATGATGTCGGCGGCGATGATGATGATGTCGGCGGTGGCGGGGGGGCGATGGCGGGGGGCGATGTCCACGGCGACGTTGATGGCGGTGACGGGAGATGCCTGCGCTGTTCGCCGCGACGTTGCCGGGCGGCGGCAGACCGTGCCGTGGCGGTGTTAACCGTGCGAACCACCTTGTGGCGGCGGCGGCGGTGATGTTGGTGTGATGGTGGCGATGTTGGTGTGACGGTGGTGATGTTGGTGTGACGGTGGCGATGTTGGTGTGACGGCGGTGGCGATGTTGGTGTGACGGTGGCGATGTTGGTGTGACGGTGGCGATGTTGGTGTGACGGCGGTGATTTTGGTGTGACGGTGGCGGTGATGTTGGTGTGACGGCGGTGATGTTGTGACGGCGACGGTGGCGATGTTCGTGTACCGGTGGGGGCGATGGCGATGCTGCCGATGTTTTGTTGATGCCGTGACGGTGACGATGTTGATGACGGGCGGACGATGGTCGAGGTGGCCAGGCTTGGGGGTCGGTGATGGCGCGGCGATGGTGCCGACTCGGTTCGATGCGATGGTTGTGCTGACGCGTGTGTCTGTGTGTGTCTGTGTGTGTCTGTGTGTGTGTCTGTGTGTGTGTGCGTGTGTCTGTGTGTGTGTCTGTGTGTGTGTGTGTGCGTCTGTCTGTGTGTGTGTGCGTCTGTGTGTGTGTGTGTCTGTGTGTGTGTCTGTGTGTGTGTGTGTGTCTGTGTGTGTGTGTGTCTGTGTGTGCGTCTGTGTGTGTGTCTGTGTGTGCGTCTGTGCGTCTGTCTGTGTGTGCGTCTGTGCGTCTGTCTGTGTGTGTGTGTGTCTGTGTGTGTCTGTGTGTGTCTGTGTGTGTGCGTCTGTCTGTGTGTGTCTGTGTGTGTGCGTCTGTCTGTGTGTGTGTCTGTGCGTCTGTCTGTGTGTGTGTCTGTTCGTCTGTCTGCGTGACTCTCAGCTCCCAGAGATCCGAGCATGGGCCGTGAGCAACGCGACCACGGTGAGTGCTCGCTACTCACCTCGCCACTCACCTCGCTACTCACCTCGCCGCTCACCTCGCTACTCACCTCGCCGCTCACCTCGCCACTCACCTCGCTACTCACCCCGCTGCTCACCTCGCCGCTCACCTCGCCGCTCACCTTGCTGCTCACCTCGCCGCTCACCTCGCCGCTCACCTCGCTACTCACCCCCACTCCACTACTCACCCCCACTCCGCTACTCACTGCCACGCCGCTTAGACTATATATGCAACAGCAGGCATCGTCAGGGTCGGGATCTAACCCACGACCTTCTGTGTACCAGGCGAGGTAGTCAACATCTCCCTGCCACCGTGGTGATGATAGTGATCTAACCCACGACTTCCTGCGTACCAGGCGAGGTAGTCAACATCTCTCAGCCACCGTGGTGATGATGATAGTGATCTAACCCACGACCTCCTGCGTACCGGGCGAGGTAGTCAACATCTCAGCCACCGTAGTGATGTTGGAGATCTAACCCACGACCTCCTGCGTAGCGGGCGAGGTAGTCAACATCTCCCAGCCAACGTGGTGATGATGCAGATCTAACTCACGACCTCCTGCGTACCAAGCGAGGTAGTCAGCATCTCCCAGCCACCGTGGTGATGAGAGTGATCTAACCCACGACCTCCTGCGTTACCGGGCGAGGTTATCAACATCTCCCAGCCACCGTGGTGATGATAGTGATCTAACCCACGACCTCCTGCGTACCAGGCGAGGTAGTCACCATCGTGGTGATGGTAGTGATGTAACCCACGACCTCCTGCGTACCAGGCGAAGTAGTCAACATCGTGGTGATGATAGTGATCTAACCCACGACCTCCTGCATATCGGGCGAGGTAGTCAGCATCTCCCAGCCACCGTGGTGATGATAGTGATGTAACCCACGACCTCCTGCGTACCGGGCGAGGTAGTCAACATCTCCCAGCCACCGTGGCTATGATGATAGTGATCTAACCCACGACCTCCTGCGTACCGGGCGAGGTAGTCAACATCTCCCAGCCACCGTGGCTATGATAGTGATCTAACCCACGACCTCCTGCATACCAGGCGAGGTAGTCAACATCTCCCAGCCACCGTGGTGATGATGGAGATCTAACCCACGACCTCCTGCGTACCGGGCGAGGTAGTCAACATCTCCCAGCCACCGTGGCGATGATGATAGTGATCTAACCCACGACCTCCTGCGTACCAGGCGAGGTAGTCAACATCGTGGTGATGATAGTGATCTAACCCACGACCTCCTGCGTGCCAGGCGAGGTAGTCACCATGTCACCCCCTCCCCTCCACCACCAGGCGAGGTGGACAACTCTGAGAACAACACCATCTTCGTGCAGGGCCTGGGGGAAGAGATCACCGCAGAGGAGATAGCGGAGCACTTCAAGCAGGTCGGCGTCGTCAAGGTGGGTGGGGAGGGTCGGTGGGGAGGGTGGGTGGGTGAGTAGTTGGTGGGTGAGTGAGAGGGTGGGTGAGTGGGTGAGTGAGTGGTGAGTGAGAGCTGTTGTGTGGGTGGGTGAGTGAGTGGTGAGTGAGAGCTGTTGTGTGGGTGAGTGAGTGGTGAGTGAGAGCTGTGTGGGTGAGTGGTGAGTGAGATCTGTTGTGTGGGTGAGAGTGGTGAGTGAGATCTGTTGTGTGGGTGAGTGAGTGGTGAGTGAGATCTGTTGTGTGGGTGAGTGGTGAGTGAGTGGTGAGTGAGATCTGTTGTGTGGGTGAGTGAGTGGTGAGTGAGATCTGTATGGGTGAGTGAGTGGTGAGTGAGAGCTCTGTATGGGTGAGTGAGTGGTGAGTGAGATCTGTGTGGGTGAGTCAGTGGTGGGTGAGTGAGTGAGTGGTGAGATCTGTTGTGTGAGTGAGTGAGTGGTGAGTGAGATCTGTTGTGTGGGTGAGTGAGTGGTGAGTGAGTAGTGAGTGAGTGGTGAATGAGAGCTCTGTGTGGGTGAGTGAGTGGTGAGTGAGAGCTCTGTGTGGGTGAGTGAGTGGTGAGTGAGAGCTCTGTGTGGGTGAGTGAGTGGTGAGTGAGAGCTCTGTGTGGGTGAGTGAGTGGTGAGTGAGAGCTCTGTGTGGGTGAGTGAGTGGTGAGTGAGAGCTCTGTGTGGGTGAGTTAGTGGTGAGTGAGAGCTCTGTGTGGGGTGAGTGAGTGGTGAGTGAGAGCTCTGTGTGGGTGAGTGAGTGGTGAGTGAGAGCTCTGTGTGGGTGAGTGAGTGGTGAGTGAGAGCTCTGTGTGGGTGAGTGAGTGGTGAGTGAGAGCTCTGTGTGGGTGAGTGAGTGGTGAGTGAGAGCTCTGTGTGGGTGAGTGAGTGGTGAGTGAGAGCTCTGTGTGGGTGAGTGAGTGGTGAGTGAGAGCTCTGTGTGGGTGAGTGAGTGGTGAGTGAGAGCTCGGTGTGGGTGAGTGAGTGGTGAGTGAGAGCTCTGTGTGGGTGAGTGAGTGGTGAGTGACTACTGCTGCCGTACTGCTGCTGTACACCGCTGTACACCGCTATCGCCGTCAGATCAACAAGCGCACGGAGCGCCCCATGATCAACGTCTACACGGACCGCGAGACCGGCAGGCCCAAGGGCGAGGCGACCGTCTCCTTCGAAGACCCCCCCACAGCCAAGGCGGCCATCGAGTGGTTTGACGGTGAGGGGGGTGTGGAGTGCGTGGGGTGTGGGTGTGGGGTGTGTCGTTTGGGAGTGTACACGTGTCTACGTATGCATATAGGAATGTGTGTATATACGTGTGTGTGTGTATATACGTGTGTGTGTATGTGTCTGTGTGTGTATACGTGTGTGGGTGTGTCTGTGTGTAGGTGTGTGTGTATATACGTGTGTAGGTGTGTGTGTGTATATACGTGTGTGTGTGTATATGTGTGTGTATATACGTGTGTGTGTATATACGTGTGTAGGTGTGTCTGTGTGTGTATATATACGTGTGTAGGTGTGTCTGTGTGTGTATATACGTGTGTGTCTGTGTGTGTATACGTGTGTGGGTGTGTCTGTGTGTGTGTATATACGTGTGTGTCTGTATAGGTGTGTCTGTGTGTGTATAGGTGTGTCTGTGTGTGTGTGTATATACGTGTGTCTGTGTGTGTGTGTATATACGTGTGTGGGTGTGTGTCTGTGTGTGTATATACGTGTCTGTGTGTGTCTGTGTGTGTGTGTGTCTGTGTGTGTGTATATACGTGTGTAGGTGTGTGTGTGTATATATACGTGTGTGTATATACGTGTGTAGGTGTGTGTGTGTGTATATATACGTGTGTGTGTGTGTGTGTATATACGTGTGTAGGTGTGTGTGTGTATATATACGTGTGTAGGTGTGTGTGTGTATATATACGTGTGTGTGTATATACGTGTGTGGGTGTGTGTCTGTGTGTGTGTATATACGTGTGTGGGTGTGTCTGTGTGTGTATATACGTGTGTAGGTGTGTGTCTGTGTGTGTGTGTGTATACGTGTGTAGGTGTGTGTATATACGTGTGTAGGTGTGTGTGTATATACGTGTGTGGGTGTGTGTGTATATACGTGTGTGGGTGTGTGTCTGTGTGTGTGTATATACGTGTGTAGGTGTGTGTGTGTGTATATACGTGTGTGGGTGTGTGTCTGTGTGTGTGTATATACGTGTGTAGGTGTGTGTCTGTGTGTGTGTGTATACGTGTGTAGGTGTGTGTGTGTGTGTATACGTGTGTGGGTGTGTGTCTGTGTGTAGCGGTTAGCGCTACGGACCTGGCGACCCGGGTTCGATTCCCGCTCACGGCCAACACCGGTGACGATTATCTGAACCGGTCCCGGGGCCTCCCCTAGGTCGACTCGGCCTCAAATGAGTACCTGGTGCGGTGTGCAGTTAAACATCGCCACTTGGGGGAGACAAAGGCGGTCGGGCGTGGTAGCTGGCCACCCACACCTCGTGTACCGTTACCGGCCTTCATAGGTGCTCGCTAACAGCACTTGCCCCTACAGTCTGTTAAGGCTATACGGGGGATCTTTGTTTGTCTGTGTGTGTGTAGATACGTGTGTGTATATAATTGTGTGTGTGTATAATTGTGTGTGTATATAATTGTGTGTGTGTGTATATAATTGTGTGTGTGTGTATATAATTGTGTGTGTGTGTATATAATTGTGTGTGTGTGTATATAATTGTGTGTGTGTATATAATTGTGTGTGTGTATATAATTGTGTGTGTGTATATAATTGTGTGTGTGTATATAATTGTGTGTGTGTATATAATTGTGTGTGTGTGTATATAATTGTGTGTGTGTGTATATAATTGTGTGTGTGTGTATATAATTGTGTGTGTGTATATATAATTGTGTGTGTGTGTATATAATTGTGTGTGTGTATATAATTGTGTGTGTGTGTATATAATTGTGTGTGTGTGTATATAATTGCGTGTGTATATAATTGTGTGTGTGTGCCGTTCCCAGGCAAGGAGTTCAATGGCAAGAAGCTCAAGGTGGTGTTTGCGCGACGCCGCACGGACATGGGCATGCGCGGGGGCATGGGCGGCCGGGGCATGCCCATGGGACGGGGAGGTAACTCGCTCGCCCACATGCTCACCCGCTCGCTCGCCCACTCGCTCACCCGCTCGCTCACCCGCTCGCTCAACCACCCGCTCGCCCACTCGCTCACCCGCTCGCTCACCCACTTTCTCACCCGCTTTTAGCTCACCCACTTGATCGCTCACCCACCTACTAGCTCACCCACTTGATCACTCACCCACCCACTCACTCACCCACTACTAGCTCACCCACTCACTCACTCACTACTCTTTCACCCCCTCGATCACTCACCCACCCACTCGCTCGCCCACTACTCTCTCACCCACTCGTTCACTCACTCACCCACTCACTCACCCACTCACTCACCCACTACTCTCTCACCCACTACTCTCTCACCCACTCATTCACTCACCCACCCACCCACTACTCTCTCACCCCCTCGTTCACTCACTCACCCACTCACTCACTACTCTCTCACTCACTCACCCACCCACTCACTCACTCGCCCACTACTAGCTCACCCACTCGTTCACTTGCCCACCCACTCACTCACTCGCCCACTACTAGCTCACCCACTCGTTCACTTGCCCACCCACTCGCTCGCCCACTACTCTCTCACCCACTCGTTCACTCACTCACCCACCCACTACTCTCTCACCCACTCGTTCACTCACCCACCCACTCGCTCGCCCACTCGTTCACTCACTCACCCACCCACTACTCTCTCACCCACTCTTTCACTCACCCACCCACTCGCTCGCCCACTACTCTCTCACCCCCTCGTTCACTCACTCACCCACCCACCCACTCACTCACTCGCCCACTCACTCTCTCACCCACTCACCCACTCACTCACTCACCCACTACTCTCTCACCCCATCGTTCACTCACTCACCCACCCACTCACTCACCCACTACTCTCTCACCCGCTCGTTCACTCACCCACTACCCTCTCACCCACTCGTTCACTCACCCACCCACTCGCTCGCCCACTCGCTCACCCACCACTCACCCACTACTCTCTCACCCGCTCGTTCACTCACCCACTACTCTCTCACCCCCTCGTTCACTCACCCACTCACTCACTCACCCACTACTCTCTCACCCACCCACTCACTCACTCACCCACTACTCTCTCACCCCCTCGTTCACTCGCCCACCCACTCACTCGCCCACTCGCTCACCCACCACTCACTCACTCGATCACTCACCCACCCATTCACTCGCCCACTCGCTCACCCACCACTCACCCACTCGATCACTCACCCACCCACTCACTCGCCCACTCGCTCACCCACCACTCACCCACTCGATCACTCATCCACCCACCCACTACTCTCTCACCCACTCGTTCACTCACCCACCCACTCGCTCGCCCACTCGTTCACTCACTCACCCACCCACTACTCTCTCACCCACTCTTTCACTCACCCACCCACTCGCTCGCCCACTACTCTCTCACCCCCTCGTTCACTCACTCACCCACCCACTCACTCACTCGCCCACTCACTCTCTCACCCACTCACCCACTCACTCACTCACCCACTACTCTCTCACCCCATCGTTCACTCACTCACCCACCCACTCACTCACCCACTACTCTCTCACCCGCTCGTTCACTCACCCACTACCCTCTCACCCACTCGTTCACTCACCCACCCACTCGCTCGCCCACTCGCTCACCCACCACTCACCCACTACTCTCTCACCCGCTCGTTCACTCACCCACTACTCTCTCACCCCCTCGTTCACTCACCCACTCACTCACCCACTACTCTCTCACCCACCCACTCACTCACTCACCCACTACTCTCTCACCCCCTCGTTCACTCGCCCACCCACTCACTCGCCCACTCGCTCACCCACCACTCACTCACTCGATCACTCACCCACCCATTCACTCGCCCACTCGCTCACCCACCACTCACCCACTCGATCACTCACCCACCCACTCACTCGCCCACTCGCTCACCCACCACTCACCCACTCGATCACTCATCCACCCACCCACTCACTCACCTACTCACTCACCCACTACTCTTTCACCCCCTCGTTCACTCACCCACCCACTCACTCGCTCACCCACTACCCTCTCACCCACTCGATCACTCACCCACCCACTCACTCGCCCACTCGTTCACTCACCCACCCACTCACTCGCCCACTCGCTCACCCACCACTCGCCCACTCGATCACTCACCCACCCACCCACTCACCCACTCGCTCACCCACCACTCGCCCACTCGATCACTCATCCACCCACTCACCCACTCACTCACCCACTACTCTTTCACCCCCTCGTTCACTCACCCACCCACTCACTCACCCACTACCCTCTCACCCACTCGTTCACTCACCCACCCACTCACTCGCCCACTCGCTCACCCACCACTCACCCACTCGATCACTCATCCACCCACCCACTCACTCACCCACTCACTCACCCACTACTCTTTCACCCCCCTCGTTCACTCACCCACCCACTCACTCGCTCACCCACTACCCTCTCACCCACTCGTTCACTCACCCACCCACTCACTCGCCCACTCGCTCACTCACCACTCACCCACTCGATCACTCACCCACTCGTTCACTCACCCACTCGATCACTCACCCACCCACTCACTCGCCCACTACCCTCTCACCCACTCGATCACTCACCCACCCACTCACTCGCCCACTACCCTCTCACCCACTCGATCACTCACCCACCCACTCACTCGCCCACTACCCTCTCACCCACTCGATCACTCACCCACCCACTCACTCGCCCACTCGCTCACCCACCACTCGCCCACTCGATCACTCCCCCACCCACCCACTCGCCCACTCGCTCACCCACCACTCGCCCACTCGATCACCCACCCACCCACCCACGAGCTCACCCTCTTGTTGTTGTTGTTTGTGTGCGTTGCAGGCCCCGGCTGGGGGGGTCGTGACCTTGGCGGTGGCTTTGGGGGCCGCGGTGGGGGGCCCAACACCCCCCACAGGGAGGGAGACTGGCAATGCCCCAACCCGTGAGGGCAAACCGCCTCAGACTCACTCACACAGACTCACTCACTCACTCAGACTCACTCATTCACTTAGACTCACTCAGACTCACTCACTCAGACTCACACAGATTCACTTACACAGACTCACTCACACAGACTCACTCAGACTCACTCACTCACACAGACTCACTCACTCAGACTCACTCACTCACTCACACAGACTCACTCACTCACACAGACTCACTCACTCAGACTCACTCAGACTCACACAGATTCACTTACACAGACTCACTCACACAGACTCACTCACACAGACTCACACAGACTCACCCACTCACTCAGACTCACTCACTCAGACTCACTCATTCACACAGACTCACTCACTCACACAGACTCACTCACACAGACTCACTCAGACTCACTCATTCACACAGACTCACTCACACAGACTCACTCACACAGACTCACTCACACAGACTCACTCACTCACACAGACTCACTCACACAGACTCACTCACTTAGACTCACTCACTCACTCAGACTCACTCACTCAGACTCACTCACTCAGACTCACTCAGACTCACTCAGACTCACTCACTCACACAGACTCACTCAGACTCACTCAGACTCACTCACTCACTCAGACTCACTCACTCACTCAGACTCACTCAGACTCACTCACTCACTCAGACTCACTCACTCACTCAGACTCACTCACACAGACTCACACAGACTCACTCACTCAGACTCACTCAGACTCACTCACTCACTCAGACTCACTCACTCAGACTCACTCACTCACTCAGACTCACTCACACAGACTCACACAGACTCACTCAGACTCACTCACTCAGACTCACTCACTCACTCAGACTCACTCAGACTCACTCACTCACTCAGACTCACACAGACTCACTCACTCACTCAGACTCACTCACACAGACTCACACAGACTCACTCAGACTCACACACTCACTCACTCAGACTCACTCATTCACACAGACTCACTCACTCACTCAGACTCACTCACTCAGACTCACTCACTCAGACTCACTCACTCAGACTCACTCACTTAGACTCACTCAGACTCACTCACTCAGACTCACTCACTCACTCAGACTCACTCACTCACTCAATCACACAGACTCACTCACTCAGACTCACTCACTCAGTCTCACTCACTCACTCATTCACTTAGACTCACTCACTCAGACTCACTCACTCAGACTCACTCACTCACACAGACTCACTCAGACTCACTCACTCACTCTCACTCACTCAGACTCACTCAGACTCACTCACTCAGACTCACTCATTCACACTCACTCACTCAGACTCACTCACTCAGACTCACTCACTTAGACTCACACAGACTCACTTACTTAGACTCACTCAGACTCACTCACTTAGACTCACTCACTCAGACTCACGCACTCACTCTGACTCACTCACACAGACTCACTCACTTAGACTCACTCACTTAGACTCACTCACTTAGACTCACTCACTTAGACTCACTCACTCAGACTCACTCACTCACTGACTCACTCACACAGACTCACTCACTCACTCAGACTCACTCACTCAGACTCACTCACTCAGACTCACTCACTCACTCTGACTCACTCACTCTGACTCACTAACTCAGACTCACTCACTCAGACTCGCTCACTCACTCACTCAGACTCACTCACTCATGGACTCACTCATAGACTCACTCATGGACTCACTCATAGACTCACTCATAGACTCACTCATAAACTCACTCACTCATAGACTAACTCACTCATAAACTCACTCACTCATAGACTCACTCACTCACTCAGACTCACTCACTCATGGACTCACTCATGGACTCACTCATAGACTCACTCACTCATAGACTCACTCATAAACTCACTCACTCATAGACTAACTCACTCATAAACTCACTCACTCATAGACTCACTCACTCTGACTCACTCACACTCACTCGCACTCACTCGCACTCACTCAGACTCACGCAGACTCGCGTATACTCACTCAGACTCACTTGGAATCACTCAAGCAGACTCACTCGTGTACACACGCTCACTCGCTCGGACTCGCTCAACCACCTATTCACTCGCTCACCCATTCACTCACCCGCTCGCCCACTCACCCGCACACCCACTCACCCGCACACCCACTCGCCCACTCACCCACTCACCCGCACGCCCACTCACCCGCTCACCCGCTCACTCGCTCGCCCGCTCACCCACTCACTCGCTCACCCACCTGCTCACCCACTCACCCGCTCACTTGCTCACCCACCTGCTCACCCGCTCACTCACCCACTCACTCACTGACCCACTCACTCGCTCACCCGCTCACTCACCCGGGGTGTCCGTGCAGGGCGTGTGGCAACATGAACTTTTCGTGGCGTAACGAGTGCAACCGCTCGCCCGCTCACCCACTCGCTCACCCGCTCACTCGCCCACTCACCCGCTCACCCGCTCGCCCACTCACCCGCTCACCCGCTCACTCGCTCACCCACCCGCTCGCCCGCTCACCCGCTCACCTGCTCACTCACCCGGGGTGTCCGTGCAGGGCGTGTGGCAACATGAACTTTTCGTGGCGTAACGAGTGCACCCGCTCACCCACTCGCTCACCCACTCACCCACTCACCCGCTCGCCCACTCACCCGCTCACCAGCTCACCCACTCACTCACCCACTCGCTCACCCGCTCACTCACCCGTGGTGTCCGTGCAGGGCGTGTGGCAACATGAACTTTTCGTGGCGTAACGAGTGCACCCGCTCACCCACTCGCTCACCCACCCGCTCACCCACTCACCCGCTCGCCCGCTCACCTGCTCACCCGCTCACTCGCTCACCCACCCACTCACTCGCTCACCCACCCGCTCACCCACTCGCTCACCTGCTCACTCACCCGTGGTGTCCGTGCAGGGCGTGTGGCAACATGAACTTTTCGTGGCGTAACGAGTGCACCCGCTCACCCACTCGCTCGCCCACTCACCCACTCACCCACCCGCTCACTCACCTGCTCACCTGCTCACTCACCCGTGGTGTCCGTGCAGGGCGTGTGGCAACATGAACTTTTCGTGGCGTAACGAGTGCAACCAGTGCAAGGCACCACGACCAGACGGTGGCGGAGGTCCACCCATGATGGGAGGTGAGAGGCCTACACGGCGGTACACTCACACTGGTACACACACACTGGTACACACACACACTGTGGTACACACACAGTGTAGTACACACACACACTGTGGTACACACACACACTGTGGTACACACACAGTGTGGTACACACACACTGGTACACACTGTGGTACACACACACATTGTGGTACACTCACACTGTGGTACACACACACTATGGTACACACACACACTGTGGTACACACACACTGTAGTACACACACACACTGTGGTACACACACACACACACATTGTAGTACACACACACACACTGTGGTACTCACACACACTGTGGTACACACACTGTGTAGTACACACACACACTATGGTACACACACACTATGGTACACACACACTGTGGTACACACACACACACTGTGGTACACACACACTGTAGTACACACACACACACTGTGGTACACACACTGTAGTACACACACACATTGTGGTACACACACACACCAGGGTACACACACACACACTGTGGTACACACACACACTGTAGTACACACACACACTGTGGTACACACACACTGTGGTACACACACATTGTGGTACACACACACTGTGGTACACACACACACTGTGGTACACACACACACACTGTGGTACACACACACTGTGGTACACACACACACTGTGGTACACACACACACACTGTGTTACACACACACTGTGGTACACACACTGTGGTACACACACACACACATTGTGGTACACACACACACTGTAGTACACACACACTATGGTACACACACACACTGTGGTACACACACACACACTGTGGTACACACACTGTGGTACACACACACTGTGGTACACACACACTGTGGTACACACACACTGTGGTACACACACACTGTGGTACACACACTGTGGTACACACACACACTGTGGTACACACACACACTGTGGTACACACACATACACACTGTGGTACACACACACACACACTGTGGTACACACACACACTGTGGTACACACACACTGTGGTACACACACTGTGGTACACACACACACACATTGTGGTACACACACACACTGTAGTACACACACACTATGGTACACACACACTGTGGTACACACACACACACACTGTGGTACACACACACACTGTGGTACACACACACACTGTGGTACACACACACTGTGGTACACACACACTGTGGTACACACACTGTGGTACACACACACTGTGGTACACACACACACACACTGTGGTACACACACATACATTGTGGTACACACACACACACACTGTAGTACACACACACACTGTGGTACACACACACACTGTGGTACACACACACACTGTGGTACACACACACATTGTGGTACACACACTGTGGTACACACACACACTGTGGTACACACACATTGTGGTACACACACACTGTGGTACACACACACACACACTGTGGTACACACACACACTGTGGTACACACACACTGTGGTACACACACACACACTGTGGTACACACACACACACTGTGGTACACACACTGTGGTACACACACACACACATTGTGGTACACACACACACTGTGGTACACACACACTATGGTACACACACACTATGGTACACACACACACACTGTGGTACACACACACACACTGTGGTACACACACACACTGTGGTACACACACACACTGTGGTACACACACACTGTGGTACACACACACTGTGGTACACACACACTGTGGTACACACACACACACACTGTGGTACACACACACACACACACTGTGGTACACACACATACATTGTGGTACACACACACACTGTAGTACACACACACACTGTGGTACACACACACACTGTGGTACACACACACTGGTACACACACACACTGTGGTACACACACTCACTGTGGTACACACACACATTGTGGTACACACACATTGTGGTACACACACACTGTGGTACACACACAGACACACTGTGGTACACACACACACTGTGGTACACACACACGCACTGTGGTACACACACACTGTGGTACACACACTGTGGTACACACACACACACATTGTGGTACACACACACACTGTAGTACACACACACTATGGTACACACACACACTGTGGTACACACACACTGTGGTACACACACACTGTGGTACACACACACTGTGGTACATACACACACACACTGTGGTACACACACACTGTGGTACACACACACTGTGGTACATACACACACACACTGTGGTACACACACACACACACTGTGGTACACACACACACACACTGTGGTACACACACATACATTGTGGTACACACACACACACTGTAGTACACACACACACTGTGGTACACACACACTGTGGTACACACACACTGTGGTACACACACACTGTGGTACACACACAGTGTAGTACACACACACACACACTGGTACACACTGTGGTACACACACACTAGTACACACACACTGTGGTACACACACACTAGTACACACACACTGTGGTACACACACTGTAGTACACACACACTGTAGCACACACACACTGTAGTACACACACACTCTAGTACACACATACACACTGTAGTACACACACACTAGTACACACACACTGTAGTACACACACACACTGGTACACACACACACACACTGTGGTACACACACACACACTGTGGTACACACACACACTGTAGTACACACACTGTAGTACACACACTGTGGTACACACACAGTGTAGTACACACACACACTGTGGTACACACACACTGTGGTACACACACACACACACACTGTAGTACACACACACACTGTGGTACACACACACACTGGTACACACACTCACTGTGGTACACACACACATTGTGGTACACACACACACACTGTGGTACACACACACACTGTGGTACACACACATTGTGGTACACACACACTGTGGTACACACACACACTGTGGTACACACACACTGTGGTACACACACACACTGTGGTACACACACACACACTGTGGTACACACACACTGTGGTACACACACTGTGGTACACACACACACACATTGTGGTACACACACACACTGTAGTACACACACACTATGGTACACACACACACACTGTGGTACACACACACACACTGTGGTACACACACACACACTGTGGTACACACACACACACATTGTGGTACACACACACTGTGGTACACACACACACACTGTGGTACACACACACACTGTGGTACACACACACACTGTGGTACACACACACACACTGTGGTACACACACACTGTGGTACACACACTGTGGTACACACACACACATTGTGGTACACACACACACTGTAGTACACACACACTATGGTACACACACACACTGTGGTACACACACACACTGTGGTACACACACACACTGTGGTACACACACACTGTGGTACACACACACTGTGGTACACACACACTGTGGTACACACACACACACACACTGTGGTACACACACACACACACACTGTGGTACACACACATACATTGTGGTACACACACACACACACTGTAGTACACACACACACTGTGGTACACACACACTGTGGTACACACACACTGTGGTACACACACACACACTGGTACACACTGTGGTACACACACACTAGTACACACACACTGTGGTACACACACTGTAGTACACACACACTGTAGTACACACACACTCTAGTACACACATACACACTGTAGTACACACACACTAGTACACACACACTGTAGTACACACACACACTGTGGTACACACACACACTGTAGTACACACACACACGGGGTACACACACACACTGTAGTACACACACACTGGTACACACACTGTAGTACACACACACACTGTAGTACACACACACACTGTAGTACACACACACACTGTGGTACACACACACTGCGGTACACACACACTGTATTGTACACACACACTGTATTGTACACACTGTGGTACACACACTGTAGTACACAAACGCACTGTGGTACACACACACTGTAGTACACACACACTGTAGTACACACACTGTGGTACACACACACACACACTGTGGTACACACAGACACTGTAGTACACACAGACACTGTAGTACACACACTGTAGTACACACACACTGTAGTAAGAACCAAAGAAGATACACACACACTGTAGTACACACACACTGTGGTACACACACACACACTTTAGTACACACACACACTGTAGTACACACACTGTAGTACACACACACACACACACTGTGGTACACACACACACTTTAGTACACACACACTTTAGTACACACACACACTGTAGTGCACACACACACGGGGTACACACACACACTGTAGTACACACACACACACACTGTGGTACACACACACACTGTAGTACACACACACTGTATTGTACACACACACTGTAGTACACACACTGTAGTACACACACACACACTGTATTGTACACACACACTGTAGTACACACACTGTAGTACACACACACACACTGTGGTACACACACACACTTTGGTACACACACACACTGTGGTACACACACACTGTGGTACACACACTGTGGTACACACACACACACATTGTGGTACGCACACACACTGTAGTACACACACACTATGGTACACACACACACTGTGGTACACACACACACACTGTGGTACACACACACTGTGGTACACACACACTGTGGTACACACACACTGTGGTACACACACACTGTGGTACACACACACTGTGGTACACACACTGTGGTACACACACACACTGTGGTACACACACACACTGTGGTACACACACATACACACTGTGGTACACACACACACACACTGTGGTACACACACACACTGTGGTACACACACACACTGTGGTACACACACACACACTGTGGTACACACACACACACTGTGGTACACACACACTGTGGTACACACACTGTGGTACACACACACACACATTGTGGTACACACACACACTGTAGTACACACACACTATGGTACACACACACTGTGGTACACACACACACACACTGTGGTACACACACACACTGTGGTACACACACACACTGTGGTACACACACACTGTGGTACACACACACTGTGGTACACACACTGTGGTACACACACACTGTGGTACACACACACACACACTGTGGTACACACACATACATTGTGGTACACACACACACACACTGTAGTACACACACACACTGTGGTACACACACACACTGTGGTACACACACACACTGTGGTACACACACACATTGTGGTACACACACTGTGGTACACACACACACTGTGGTACACACACATTGTGGTACACACACACTGTGGTACACACACACACACACTGTGGTACACACACACACTGTGGTACACACACACTGTGGTACACACACACACACTGTGGTACACACACACACACTGTGGTACACACACTGTGGTACACACACACACACATTGTGGTACACACACACACTGTAGTACACACACACTATGGTACACACACACACTGTGGTACACACACACACTGTGGTACACACACACACACTGTGGTACACACACACACTGTGGTACACACACACACTGTGGTACACACACACATTGTGGTACACACACATTGTGGTACACACACAGACACACTGTGGTACACACACACACTGTGGTACACACACACGCACTGTGGTACACACACACTGTGGTACACACACACACACACACTGTGGTACACACACACACACACACTGTGGTACACACACATACATTGTGGTACACACACACACTGTAGTACACACACACACTGTGGTACACACACACACTGTGGTACACACACACTGGTACACACACACACTGTGGTACACACACTCACTGTGGTACACACACACATTGTGGTACACACACATTGTGGTACACACACACTGTGGTACACACACAGACACACTGTGGTACACACACACACTGTGGTACACACACACGCACTGTGGTACACACACACTGTGGTACACACACTGTGGTACACACACACACACATTGTGGTACACACACACACTGTAGTACACACACACTATGGTACACACACACACTGTGGTACACACACACTGTGGTACACACACACTGTGGTACACACACACTGTGGTACATACACACACACACTGTGGTACATACACACACACACTGTGGTACACACACACTGTGGTACATACACACACACACTGTGGTACACACACACACACACTGTGGTACACACACACACACACTGTGGTACACACACATACATTGTGGTACACACACACACACTGTAGTACACACACACACTGTGGTACACACACACACTGTGGTACACACACACTGGTACACACACACTGTGGTACACACACAGTGTAGTACACACACACACACACTGGTACACACTGTGGTACACACACACTAGTACACACACACTGTGGTACACACACACTAGTACACACACACTGTGGTACACACACTGTAGTACACACACACTGTAGCACACACACACTGTAGTACACACACACTCTAGTACACACATACACACTGTAGTACACACACACTAGTACACACACACTGTGGTACACACACACACTGTGGTACACACACACACACTGTGGTACACACACACTGTGGTACACACACTGTGGTACACACACACACATTGTGGTACACACACACACTGTAGTACACACACACTATGGTACACACACACACTGTGGTACACACACACACTGTGGTACACACACACACTGTGGTACACACACACTGTGGTACACACACACTGTGGTACACACACACTGTGGTACACACACACACACACACTGTGGTACACACACACACACACACTGTGGTACACACACATACATTGTGGTACACACACACACACACTGTAGTACACACACACACTGTGGTACACACACACTGTGGTACACACACACTGTGGTACACACACACTGTGGTACACACACACACACACTGGTACACACTGTGGTACACACACACTAGTACACACACACTGTGGTACACACACTGTAGTACACACACACTGTAGTACACACACACTCTAGTACACACATACACACTGTAGTACACACACACTAGTACACACACACTGTAGTACACACACACACTGTGGTACACACACACACTGTAGTACACACACACACGGGGTACACACACACACTGTAGTACACACACACTGGTACACACACTGTAGTACACACACACACTGTAGTACACACACACACTGTAGTACACACACACACTGTGGTACACACACACTGCGGTACACACACACTGTATTGTACACACACACTGTATTGTACACACTGTGGTACACACACTGTAGTACACAAACGCACTGTGGTACACACACACTGTAGTACACACACACTGTAGTACACACACTGTGGTACACACACACACACACTGTGGTACACACAGACACTGTAGTACACACAGACACTGTAGTACACACACTGTAGTACACACACACTGTAGTAAGAACCAAAGAAGATACACACACACTGTAGTACACACACACTGTGGTACACACACACACACTTTAGTACACACACACACTGTAGTACACACACTGTAGTACACACACACACACACTGTGGTACACACACACACTTTAGTACACACACACTTTAGTACACACACACACTGTAGTGCACACACACACGGGGTACACACACACACTGTAGTACACACACACACACACTGTGGTACACACACACACTGTAGTACACACACACTGTATTGTACACACACACTGTAGTACACACACTGTAGTACACACACACACACACTGTATTGTACACACACACTGTAGTACACACACTGTAGTACACACACACACACTGTGGTACACACACACACTTTAGTACACACACACACTGTAGTGCACACACTGTGGTACACACACTGTAGTACACACACACACACACTGGTACACACACACACTGTGGTATGATGACTAACTTATCCCTCCTTCCTCTCCCCTCTCTTCCATCTGTCTCCCTCCATGCCTCTCTCCCTCTCTCCCTCCATCCCTCTCTCCCTCCATCCCTCTCTCCCTCTCTCCCTCCATCCCTCTCTCCCTCTCTCCCTCCATCCCTCTCTCTCCTCTCTCTCCCTCCTCTCCCGTCTCTCCCTCTGCCTCCCTCTCTCCCTTCCCCGGCCTCTCCTCTCCCTCCCTCTCTCTCCCTCTCTCTCCCCCCTCTCCCCCCTCTCCCCCCTCTCCAGACCGCTGGCCACCCGGGGGCCGTGGGGGGTTCCGAGGGGCCCCCATGGGAGGCGACCGCGGGGGGTTCAGGGGTCGGGGGATGGACCGCGGCGGGTTCAGAGGTCGCGGCATGGACCGTGGAGGGTTCAGGGGTCGCGGCATGGACCGTGGAGGTCCCCCCAGCAAGATGGACGGAAGGTGAGCGGGGGGGGTGGGGGGGGTGAGGGAGGGCCGCGTAGACTCACCACTACACAGAGAGCCATAGACTCACCACTACACAGACCCATAGACTCACACAGAGACCCATAGACTCACCACTACACAGAGACCCATAGACTCACCACTACACAGAGACCCATAGACTCACTCACACGGAGACCCATAGACTCACTCACACAGAGACCCATAGACTCACCACTACACAGAGACCCATAGACTCACCACTACACAGAGACCCATAGACTCACACAGAGAGCCATAGACTCACCACTACACAGAGACCCATAGACTCACACAGAGAGCCATAGACTCACCACTACACAGAGACCCATAGACTCACCACTACACAGACCCATAGACTCACACAGAGACCCATAGACTCACCACTACACAGACCCATAGACTCACACAGAGACCCATAGACTCACCACTACACAGAGACCCATAGACTCACCACTACACAGAGACCCATAGACTCACCACTACACAGAGACCCATAGACTCACCACTACACAGAGACCCATAGACTCACACAGAGACCCATAGACTCACCACTCACACAGAGAGCCATAGACTCACCACTACACAGAGACCCATAGACTCACCACTACACAGAGACCCATAGACTCACCACTACACACAGAGCCATAGACTCACCACTACACAGAGACCCATAGACTCACCACTACACAGAGACCCATAGACTCACCACTACACAGAGAGCCATAGACTCACCACTACACAGAGACCCATAGACTCACCACTACACAGAGAGCCATAGACTCACCACTACACAGAGAGCCATAGACTCACTCACACAGAGACCCATAGACTCACCACTACACAGAGACCCATAGACTCACCACTACACAGAGACCCATAGACTCACCACTACACAGAGACCCATAGACTCACCACTACACAGAGACCCATAGACTCACCACTACACAGAGAGCCATAGACTCACCACTACACAGAGACCCATAGACTCACCACTACACAGAGACCCATAGACTCACCACTACACAGAGACCCATAGACTCACCACTACACAGAGAGCCATAGACTCACCACTACACAGAGACCCATAGACTCATCACACAGAGACCCATAGACTCATCACACCTGGACCCATAGACTCACCACTACACAGAGACCCATAGACTCACCACTACACAGAGACCCATAGACTCACCACTACACAGAGACCCATAGACTCACTCACACAGAGACCCATAGACTCACCACTACACAGAGACCCATAGACTCACCACTACACAGAGACCCATAGACTCACCACTACACAGAGCCCCATAGACTCACACAGAGACCCATAGACTCACCACTACACAGACCCATAGACTCACCACTACACAGAGACCCATAGACTCACACAGAGACCCATAGACTCACTCACACAGAGACCCATAGACTCACTCACACAGAGACCCATAGACTCACCACTACACAGAGAGCCATAGACTCACCACTACACAGAGACCCATAGACTCACCACTACACAGAGAGCCATAGACTCACCACTACACAGAGAGCCATAGACTCACTCACACAGAGACCCATAGACTCACCACTACACAGAGACCCATAGACTCACCACTACACAGAGACCCATAGACTCCATAGACTCACCACTACACACAGAGACCCATAGACTCACTCACACAGAGACCCATAGACTCACCACTACACAGAGAGCCATAGACTCACTCACACAGAGACCCATAGACTCACCACTACACAGAGACCCATAGACTCACCACTACACAGAGACCCATAGACTCACCACTACACAGAGACCCATAGACTCACCACTACACAGAGACCCATAGACTCACCACTACACAGAGAGCCATAGACTCACCACTACACAGAGACCCATAGACTCACCACTACACAGAGACCCATAGACTCACCACTACACAGAGACCCATAGACTCACCACTACACAGAGAGCCATAGACTCACCACTACACAGAGACCCATAGACTCACACAGAGACCCATAGACTCACCACTACACAGAGACCCATAGACTCACCACTACACAGAGACCCATAGACTCACCACTACACAGAGACCCATAGACTCACCACTACACAGAGACCCATAGACTCACCACTACACAGAGACCCATAGACTCACCACTACACAGAGAGCCATAGACTCACACAGAGACCCATAGACTCACCACTACACAGAGACCCATAGACTCACACAGAGACCCATAGACTCACCACTACACAGAGACCCATAGACTCACCACTACACAGAGAGCCATAGACTCACCACTACACAGAGACCCATAGACTCACCACTACACAGAGACCCATAGACTCACCACTACACAGAGACCCATAGACTCACCACTACACAGAGAGCCATAGACTCACACAGAGACCCATAGACTCACCACTACACAGAGACCCATAGACTCACACAGAGAGCCATAGACTCACCACTACACAGAGACCCATAGACTCACCACTACACAGACCCATAGACTCACACAGAGACCCATAGACTCACCACTACACAGAGACCCATAGACTCACCACTACACAGAGACCCATAGACTCACCACTACACAGAGACCCATAGACTCACCACTACACAGAGACCCATAGACTCACCACTACACAGAGACCCATAGACTCACACAGAGACCCATAGACTCACCACTCACACAGAGAGCCATAGACTCACCACTACACAGAGACCCATAGACTCACCACTACACAGAGACCCATAGACTCACCACTACACACAGAGCCATAGACTCACCACTACACAGAGACCCATAGACTCACCACTACACAGAGACCCATAGACTCACCACTACACAGAGAGCCATAGACTCACCACTACACAGAGACCCATAGACTCACCACTACACAGAGAGCCATAGACTCACCACTACACAGAGAGCCATAGACTCACTCACACAGAGACCCATAGACTCACCACTACACAGAGACCCATAGACTCAACACTACACAGAGACCCATAGACTCACCACTACACAGAGACCCATAGACTCACCACTACACAGAGACCCATAGACTCACCACTACACAGAGAGCCATAGACTCACCACTACACAGAGACCCATAGACTCACCACTACACAGAGACCCATAGACTCACCACTACACAGAGACCCATAGACTCACCACTACACAGAGAGCCATAGACTCACCACTACACAGAGACCCATAGACTCATCACACAGAGACCCATAGACTCATCACACCTGGACCCATAGACTCACCACTACACAGAGACCCATAGACTCACCACTACACAGAGACCCATAGACTCACCACTACACAGAGACCCATAGACTCACTCACACAGAGACCCATAGACTCACCACTACACAGAGACCCATAGACTCACCACTACACAGAGACCCATAGACTCACACAGAGACCCATAGACTCACCACTACACAGACCCATAGACTCACCACTACACAGAGACCCATAGACTCACACAGAGACCCATAGACTCACTCACACAGAGACCCATAGACTCACTCACACAGAGACCCATAGACTCACCACTACACAGAGACCCATAGACTCACCACTACACAGAGAGCCATAGACTCACCACTACACAGAGAGCCATAGACTCACTCACACAGAGACCCATAGACTCACCACTACACAGAGACCCATAGACTCACCACTACACAGAGACCCATAGACTCCATAGACTCACCACTACACACAGAGACCCATAGACTCACTCACACAGAGACCCATAGACTCACCACTACACAGAGAGCCATAGACTCACTCACACAGAGACCCATAGACTCACCACTACACAGAGACCCATAGACTCACCACTACACAGAGACCCATAGACTCACCACTACACAGAGACCCATAGACTCACCACTACACAGAGACCCATAGACTCACCACTACACAGAGAGCCATAGACTCACCACTACACAGAGACCCATAGACTCACCACTACACAGAGACCCATAGACTCACCACTACACAGAGACCCATAGACTCACCACTACACAGAGAGCCATAGACTCACCACTACACAGAGACCCATAGACTCACACAGAGACCCATAGACTCACCACTACACAGAGACCCATAGACTCACCACTACACAGAGAGCCATAGACTCACCACTACACAGAGACCCATAGACTCACCACTACACAGAGACCCATAGACTCACCACTACACAGAGACCCATAGACTCACCACTACACAGAGAGCCATAGACTCACACAGAGACCCATAGACTCACCACTACACAGAGACCCATAGACTCACACAGAGACCCATAGACTCACCACTACACAGAGACCCATAGACTCACCACTACACAGAGAGCCATAGACTCACCACTACACAGAGACCCATAGACTCACCACTACACAGAGACCCATAGACTCACCACTACACAGAGACCCATAGACTCACCACTACACAGAGAGCCATAGACTCACACAGAGACCCATAGACTCACCACTACACAGAGACCCATAGACTCACACAGAGACCCATAGACTCACCACTACACAGAGACCCATAGACTCACCACTACACAGAGACCCATAGACTCACCACTACACAGAGACCCATAGACTCACTCACACAGAGACCCATAGACTCACTCACACAGAGACCCATAGACTCACCACTACACAGAGACCCATAGACTCACCACTACACAGAGACCCATAGACTCACCACTACACAGAGACCCATAGACTCACCACTACACAGAGACCCATAGACTCACACAGAGACCCATAGACTCACCACTACACAGAGACCCATAGACTCACACAGAGACCCATAGACTCACCACTACACAGAGACCCATAGACTCACACAGAGACCCATAGACTCACCACTACACAGAGACCCATAGACTCACAAAGAGACCCATAGACTCACCACTACACAGAGACCCATAGACTCACTCACACAGAGACCCATAGACTCACTCACACAGAGACCCATAGACTCACTCACACAGAGACCCATAGACTCACTCACACAGAGACCCATAGACTCACTCACACAGAGACCCATAGACTCACTCACACAGAGACCCATAGACTCACCACTACACAGAGAGCCATAGACTCACCACTACACAGAGACCCATAGACTCACCACTACACAGAGACCCATAGACTCACCACTACACAGAGACCCATAGACTCACCACTACACAGAGACCCATAGACTCACCACTACACAGAGAGCCATAGACTCACACAGAGACCCATAGACTCACCACTACACAGAGACCCATAGACTCACACAGAGACCCATAGACTCACCACTACACAGAGACCCATAGACTCACCACTACACAGAGACCCATAGACTCACCACTACACAGAGACCCATAGACTCACTCACACAGAGACCCATAGACTCACTCACACAGAGACCCATAGACTCACTCACACAGAGACCCATAGACTCACCACTACACAGAGACCCATAGACTCACCACTACACAGAGACCCATAGACTCACCACTACACAGAGACCCATAGACTCACCACTACACAGAGACCCATAGACTCACACAGAGACCCATAGACTCACCACTACACAGAGACCCATAGACTCACACAGAGACCCATAGACTCACCACTACACAGAGACCCATAGACTCACACAGAGACCCATAGACTCACCACTACACAGAGACCCATAGACTCACACAGAGACCCATAGACTCACCACTACACAGAGACCCATAGACTCACTCACACAGAGACCCATAGACTCACTCACACAGAGACCCATAGACTCACTCACACAGAGACCCATAGACTCACTCACACAGAGACCCATAGACTCACTCACACAGAGACCCATAGACTCACTCACACAGAGACCCATAGACTCACCACTACACAGAGAGCCATAGACTCACCACTACACAGAGACCCATAGACTCACCACTACACAGAGACCCATAGACTCACCACTACACAGAGACCCATAGACTCACCACTACACAGAGACCCATAGACTCACCACTACACAGAGACCCATAGACTCACACAGAGACCCATAGACTCACCACTACACAGAGACCCATAGACTCACCACTACACAGAGACCCATAGACTCACACAGAGACCCATAGACTCACTCACACAGACACCCATAGACTCACTCACACAGACCCATAGACTCACTCACACAGAGACCCACAGACTCACTCACACAGAGACCCATAGACTCACTCACACAGAGACCCATAGACTCACCACTACACAGACCCATAGACTCACTCACACAGAGACCCACAGACTCACTCACACAGAGACCCATAGACTCACCACTACACAGAGACCCATAGACTCACTCACACACAGAGACCCATAGACTCACCACTACACAGACCCATAGACTCACTCACACAGAGACCCATAGACTCACTCACACAGAGACCCATAGACTCACTCACACAGAGACCCACAGACTCACTCACACAGAGACCCACAGACTCACTCACACAGAGACCCATAGACTCACTCACACAGAGACCCATAGACTCACTCACACAGAGACCATAGACTCACTCACACAGAGACCCATAGACTCACACAGAGACCCATAAACTCACTCACACAGAGACCCATAGACTCACTCACACAGATACCCATAGACTCACTCACACAGAGACCCACAGACTCACTCGCACAGAGACCCATAGACTCACACAGAGACCCATAGACACACACAGAGACACCCACAGACTCACACAGAGACCCACAGACTCACTCACACAGAGACCCACAGACTCACACAGAGACCCATAGACTCACTCACACAGAGACCCATAGACTCACACAGAGACCCACAGACTCACTCACACAGAGACCCATAGACTCACCACTCACACAGACACCCATAGATTCACACAGACACCCATAGACTCACTCACACAGAGACCCATAGACTCACACAGAGACCCATAGACTCACACAGAGACCCATAGACTCACTCACACAGAGACCCATAGACTCACTCACACAGACACCCATAGACTCACTCACACAGAGACCCATAGACTCACTCGCACAGAGACCCATAGACTCATCACACCTGGACCCATAGACTCACCACTACACAGAGACCCATAGACTCACCACTACACAGAGACCCATAGACTCACCACTACACAGAGACCCATAGACTCACTCACACAGAGACCCATAGACTCACTCACACAGAGACCCATAGACTCACTCACACAGACACCCATAGACTCACACAGAGCCCCATAGACTCACCACTCACACAGACACCCATAGACTCACACAGACACCCACAGACTCACTCACACAGAGACCAATAGACTCACTCACACAGAGACCCATAGCCTCACTCACACAGAGACCCACAGACTCACTCACACAGACACCCATAGACTCACACAGAGACCCATAGACTCACCACTCACACAGACACCCATAGACTCACACAGAGACCCATAGACACACACAGAGACACCCACAGACTCACACAGAGACCCACAGACTCACTCACACAGAGACCCACAGACTCACACAGAGACCCATAGACTCACTCACACAGAGACCCATAGACTCACACAGAGACCCACAGACTCACTCACACAGAGACCCATAGACTCACCACTCACACAGACACCCATAGATTCACACAGACACCCATAGACTCACTCACACAGAGACCCATAGACTCACACAGAGACCCATAGACTCACACAGAGACCCATAGACTCACTCACACAGAGACCCATAGACTCACTCACACAGACACCCATAGACTCACTCACACAGAGACCCATAGACTCACTCGCACAGAGACCCATAGACTCATCACACCTGGACCCATAGACTCACCACTACACAGAGACCCATAGACTCACCACTACACAGAGACCCATAGACTCACCACTACACAGAGACCCATAGACTCACTCACACAGAGACCCATAGACTCACTCACACAGAGACCCATAGACTCACTCACACAGACACCCATAGACTCACACAGAGCCCCATAGACTCACCACTCACACAGACACCCATAGACTCACACAGACACCCACAGACTCACTCACACAGAGACCAATAGACTCACTCACACAGAGACCCATAGCCTCACTCACACAGAGACCCACAGACTCACTCACACAGACACCCATAGACTCACACAGAGACCCATAGACTCACCACTCACACAGACACCCATAGACTCACACAGAGACCCATAGACTCACCACTCACACAGAGACCCATAGACTCACCACTACACAGAGACCCATAGACTCACTCACAGAGACCCATAGACTCACCACTCACACAGACACCCATAGACTCACTCACACAGACACCCACAGACTCACTCACACAGAGACCCATAGACTCACTCGCATAGAGACCCGTAGACTCACACAGAGACCCATAGACTCACTCACAGAGACCCATAGACTCACCACTCACACAGAGACCCACAGACTCACTCACACAGAGACCCATAGACTCACTCACACAGAGACTCATAGACTCACACACACAGAGACCCATAGACTCACTCACACAGAGACCCATAGACTCACTCACACAGAGACCCATAGACTCACTCACACAGAGACCCATAGACTCACCACTCACACAGAGACCCACAGACTCACACACACAGAGACCCATAGACTCACTCACACAGAGACCCATAGACTCACTCACACAGAGACCCATAGACTCATCACACAGAGACCCATAGACTCATCACACAGACCCATAGACTCATCACACAGAGACCCATAGACTCACACAGAGACCCATAGACTCATCACACAGACCCATAGACTCATCACACAGACCCATAGACTCATCACACAGAGACCCATAGACTCACACAGATACCCATAGCCTCACTCACACAGAGACCTACAGACTCACTCACACAGACACCCATAGACTCACTCACACACAGAGACCCATAGACTCACACACACAGAGACCCATAGACTCACTCACACAGAGACCCATAGACTCACTCACACAGAGACCCATAGACTCACTCACACAGAGACCCATAGACTCACTCACACAGAGACCCATAGACTCACTCACACAGAGACCCATAGACTCACTCACACAGAGACCCATAGACTCACTCACACAGAGACCCATAGACTCACTCACACAGACACCCATAGACTCACTCACACAGAGCCCCATAGACTCACCACTCACACAGACACCCATAGACTCACACAGACACCCACAGACTCACTCACACAGAGACCAATAGACTCACTCACACAGAGACCCATAGCCTCACTCACACAGAGACCCACAGACTCACTCACACAGACACCCATAGACTCACACAGAGACCCATAGACTCACCACTCACACAGAGACCCATAGACTCATCACAGAGACCCATAGACTCATCACACAGACCCATAGACTCACTCACACAGAGACCCATAGACTCACTCACACAGAGACCCATAGACTCATCACAGAGACCCATAGACTCATCACACAGACCCATAGACTCACTCACACAGAGACCCATAGACTCACTCACACAGAGACCCATAGACACACACAGAGACCCATAGACTCACTCACACAGAGACCCATAGACTCACCACTCACACAGAGACCCATAGACTCACTCACACAGAGACCCATAGACTCATCACAGAGACCCATAGACTCATCACAGAGACCCATAGACTCATCACACAGACCCATAGACTCACTCACACAGAGACCCATAGACTCACTCACACAGAGACCCATAGACACACACAGAGACCCATAGACTCACTCACACAGAGACCCATAGACTCACTCACACAGAGACCCATAGACTCACCACACAGAGACCCATAGACTCACCACACAGAGACCCATAGACTCACCACTACACAGAGACCCATAGACTCACTCACACAGACTCACACAGAGACCCATAGACTCACTCACACAGAGACCCACAGACTCACTCACACAGAGACCCATAGACTCACTCACACAGACACCCACAGACTCACTCACACAGAGACCCATAGACTCACTCACACAGAGACCCATAGACTCACTCACACAGAGACCCATAGACTCACTCACACAGAGACCCATAGACTCACTCACACAGAGACCCATAGACTCACCACTCACACAGAGACCCATAGACTCACTCACACAGAGACCCATAGACTCACTCACACAGAGACCCATAGACTCACTCACACAGAGACCCATAGACTCACTCACACAGAGACCCATAGACTCACTCACACAGAGACCCATAGACTCACTCACACAGAGACCCATAGACTCACACAGAGACCCATAGACTCACTCACACAGACCCATAGACTCATCACACAGAGACCCATAGACTCATCACACAGACCCATAGACTCATCACACAGAGACCCATAGACTCACACAGAGACCCATAGACTCACCACTCACACAGACCCATAGACTCACTCACACAGAGACCCACAGACTCACTCACACAGACACCCATAGACTCACTCACACAGAGACCCACAGACTCACTCACACAGAGTCCCATAGACTCACACAGATACCCATAGCCTCACTCACACAGAGACCTACAGACTCACTCACACAGACACCCATAGACTCACTCACACACAGAGACCCATAGACTCACACACACAGAGACCCATAGACTCACTCACACAGAGACCCATAGACTCATCACAGAGACCCATAGACTCATCACACAGACACCCATAGACTCATCACACAGACCCATAGACTCACTCACACAGAGACCCATAGACTCACTCACACAGAGACCCATAGACTCATCACAGAGACCCATAGACTCATCACACAGAGACCCATAGACTCACTCACACAGACACTCATAGACTCACTCACACAGACACCCATAGACTCACTCACACAGACACCCATAGACTCACCACTCACACAGAGACCCATAGACTCACCACTCACACAGAGACCCATAGACTCACTCACACAGACACCCACAGACTCACTCACACAGACACCCACAGACTCACTCACACAGAGACCCACAGACTCACTCACAGAGACCCATAGACTCACTCACAGAGACCCACAGACTCACACAGAGACCCACAGACTCACTCACACAGAGACCCATAGACTCACTCACACAGAGACCCATAGACTCACTCACACAGAGACCCACAGACTCACTCACACAGACACCCATAGACTCACTCACACAGACACCCACAGACTCACTCACACAGACACCCATAGACTCACCACTCACACAGACACCCATAGACTCACCACTCACTCACACAGAGACCCATAGACTCACCACTCACTCACACAGAGACCCATAGACTCACCACTCACACAGAGACCCACAGACTCACCACTCACACAGAGACCCACAGACTCACTCACACAGACACCCATAGACTCACCACTCACTCACACAGAGACCCATAGACTCACTCACACAGAGACCCATAGACTCACTCACACAGAGACCCATAGACTCACTCACACAGAGACCCATAGACTCACCACTCACACAGAGACCCACAGACTCACCACTCACACAGAGACCCACAGACTCACTCACACAGACACCCATAGACTCACTCACACAGACACCCATAGACTCACCACTCACTCACACAGAGACCCATAGACTCACTCACACAGAGACCCATAGACTCACTCACACAGAGACCCATAGACTCACTCACACAGAGACCCATAGACTCACTCACACAGAGACCCATAGACTCACCACTCACACAGAGACCCATAGACTCACTCACACAGAGACCCATAGACTCACCACTCACACAGAGACCCATAGACTCACCACTCACACAGAGACCCATAGACTCACCACTCACACAGACACCCACAGACTCACCACCATCTTTGTCTTGTCTCCCCGTGTGCAGGAGCGACCATCGGATGGACCGCCGTGAGAAGCCCTACTGAGGTCTCCCCCTCGTCCACCTCCTCACCCACCCCCTCACCCTCCTCACCCACCTCCTCACCCACCCCCTCACCCTCCTCACCCACCTCCTCACCCACCCCCTCACCCTCCTCACCCCACCACCTCATCGTCGTCCGCGCGGGGGAGTGGTGGTGGTGGTGATGATGGCGGTGTTGGTGGTGGTGATGATGGTGGTGTTGTTGTGGTGATGACGGTGGTGATGTTGATGGCGGTGTTGGTGATGATGGTGTTGTGGTGTTGGTGATGATGATGGCGGTGTTGACGGTGGTGATGGTGATGGCGGTGTTGTGGTGATGTTGATGGCGGTGTTGGTGGTGGTGACGGTGGTGGTGTCGACAGGAGCCGTCGGGAGCAAGGTGTACGTGGAGGCCATGTCGCAGGTTCTTGGTTATTTTATTAGCTCCTCCCCCCCCCTCTTTCCTCGTCATCATCGTCGTCGTCATTGTCTTCATCGTCGTCGTCATTGTCTTCATCATCGTCGTCATTGTCTTCATCGTCGTCGTCATTGTCTTCATCATCGTCGTCATTGTCTTCATCGTCGTCGTCATTGTCTTCATCATCATCGTCATTGTCTTCATCATCATCGTCATTGTCTTCATCATCGTCATTGTCTTCATCATCGTCGTCATTGTCTTCATCATCATCGTCATTGTCTTCATCATCATCGTCATTGTCTTCATCGTCGTCATTGTCTTCATCGTCGTCATTGTCTTCATCATCGTCGTCATTGTCTTCATCATCGTCATCATCGTCGTCATTGTCTTCGTCATTGTCTTCATCATCGTCATCATTGTCTTCATCGTCATTGTCTTCATCATCGTCGTCATTGTCTTCATCGTCATTGTCTTCATCATCGTCTTCATCATTGTCTTCGTCATCGTCATCATTGTCTTCATCGTCATTGTCTTCATCATCGTCGTCATTGTCTTCATCATCGTCGTCATTGTCTTCATCATCGTCATTGTCTTCATCGTCATTGTCTTCATCATCGTCGTCATTGTCTTCATCATCATCGTCATTGTCTTCATCATCATCGTCATTGTCTTCATCGTCGTCATTGTCTTCATCGTCGTCATTGTCTTCATCATCGTCGTCATTGTCTTCATCATCGTCATCATCGTCGTCATTGTCTTCGTCATTGTCTTCATCATCGTCATCATTGTCTTCATCGTCATTGTCTTCATCATCGTCGTCATTGTCTTCATCGTCATTGTCTTCATCATCGTCTTCATCATTGTCTTCGTCATCGTCATCATTGTCTTCATCGTCATTGTCTTCATCATCGTCGTCATTGTCTTCATCGTCATTGTCTTCATCATCGTCTTCATCATTGTCTTCGTCATCGTCATCATCGTCGTCATTGTCGTCATCGTCGTCATCGTCGATGAGGGTACACCAGAAGAGGTGCGACTCCGTCCCCGGCGGTAAAACGTCGCTCGAAGGCAGCGGTGGAGTGCGTGGTGGGTGAGAGAGGGGGAGAGGCTGGCTGGCTCGCTGATGGCTCGCTGGCTGGCTCACTGGCTGGCTGGCTCGCTAGCTCACTCGCTGGCTGGCTCGCTGGCTAGCTCACTTGCTGGCTGGCTGGCTCGCTGATGGCTCGCTGGCTGGCTCGCTGGCTCACTGGCTGGTTGGCTCACTGGTTGGCTCACTGGCTGGCTGGCTAGCTCACTCGCTGGCTGGCTCACTGGCTGGCTGGCTGGCTCGCTGGCTCACTGACTGGCTCGCTGGCTAGCTCACTGGCTGACTCGCTGGCTGGCTGGCTCGCTGGCTGGCTAGCTCGCTGGTTGGCTCGCTGGCTCACTGGCTGGCTGGCTCGCTGGCTGGCTCACTGGCTGGCTCACTGGCTGGCTCGCTGGCTGGCTGGCTGGCTCACTGGCTGGCTGGCTCACTGGCTGGCTCGCTGGCTGGCTCACTGGCTGGCTGGCTCGCTGCAGTTTGTTGTGTTGGGCTGTCACGATCATCGTGGTCGTCGCGATTGTGGTCGTGGTTGTCGTGGTCATGGAGACTGTGATTATCGTCATGGTGATCGTGGTGATCATGGGCGTGGATGGCCGTGGTAGTTTTAGTGGCAGTGTTTGCCGCGTAGTCCGTTTCGTTTACGCCTCCCCGTGTTTTGCTACCGGTTCCCAATAAAACGTGAGAGTCGAGAGAGTGGGTCACTGTGTGTGGGTCACTGTGTGTGGGTCACTGTGTGTTTGTGGGTCAGTGTGTGTGTGTGGGTCACTGTGTGTGTGGGTCACTGTGGGTCACTGTGTGTTTGTGGGTCAGTGTTTGTGGGTCACTGTGTGTGTGGGTCACTGTGGGTCAGTGTGTGGGTCACTGTGTGTGTGGGTCACATTGTGTGTGTGTGGGTCACTGTGTGTGGGTCACATTGTGTGTGTGGGTCACATTGTGTGTGTGGGTCAGTGTGTGTGGGTCACTGTGTGTGTGGGTCACTGTGTCACTGTGTGTGTGTGGGTCACTGTGTGTGGGTCACTGTGTGTGGGTCACTGTGTGTGGGTCACTGTGGGTCAGTGTGTGGGTCACATTGTGTGTGTGGGTCACTGTGTGTGTGTGGGTCACTGTGTGTCACTGTGTGTGTGGGTCACTGGGTCACTGTGTGCTGGTCACTGTGTGGGTCACTGTGTGTGTGTGTGGGTCACTGTGTGTGTGGGTCACTGTGTGGGTCACTGTGTGTGTGTGGGTCACTGTGTGGGTCACTGTGTGTGTGTGGGTCACTGTGTGTGTGGGTCACTGTGTGGGTCACTGTGTGTGTGTGGGTCACTGTGTGGGTCACTGTGTGTGTGTGGGTCACTGTGTGGGTCACTGTGTGTGTGGGTCACTGTGTGGGTCACTGTGTGTGTGTGGGTCACTGTGTGGGTCACTGTGTGTGTGGGTCACTGTGTGTGTGTGGGTCACTGTGGGTCAGTGTGTGTGTGGGTCACATTGTGTGTGTGGGTCAGTGTGTGTGGGTCACTGTGTGTGTGGGTCACTGTGGGTCAGTGTGTGTGTGGGTCACTGTGTGTGTGGGTCACTGTGTGTGTGTGGGTCACTGTGTGTGTGTGGGTCACTGTGTGTGTGTGTGGGTCACTGTGTGTGTGTGTGGGTCACTGTGTGTGTGTGGGTCACTGTGTTGGTCACTGTGTGGGTCACTGTGTGGGTCACTGTGTGTGGGTCACTGAGTTACATTGTGGGTGGGTCACATTGTGTGTGTGGGTCACTGTGGGTCACTGTGTGTGTGTGGGTCACTTACATTGTGTGTGTCACCGTGTGTGTGGGTGACATTGTGGCGGGCAAGGCTGCGATGGCTGGGTCATGTAGCCAGCATGCCCAGCCACCGCATGCCGAAACAGCTTTTGTTTCGGCCGGATTGAGGGGGCTAAGCGGGCGCGGCACGGGCTAGAGAAGAGATGGAGTGATGTGGTACAGGAGGACGTGGAGCTGAGTGGACTTGCCGATGACCGGTACCAGCGGTGTCAAGATCGGCCTCTGTGGAGGAGGCTCGTGAAGGATGCTACTGGGCAGTTGGAGGCAGTCGCCCTCCAACAACAACGGAGGGCGGAGGAGCGACGCTCAGAACAACGAGCGGAGCGCCGGGTGGCTAAAGCACAGCAGGTTGACACAGTAGGGGGCACAGGTGGTGCATCAGCCAGTCGTCTCAGTCAGTCGACCAGTGGCACCTGGGTCTGCCCCGTGACCTCCTGCCAGCGGGCGTTCGACACTTCACGTGGCCTCAGGGTAACGTCACCGCCACTTAGTGGCGAATGGCGGTTGTGTGGCAGTGTAAGGGGAGCGATAGTGTAGCAGTTAGCGCTACGCTGCGCTATGAACCTGGCGACCCGGGTTTGATTCCCGCTCAAGGCCAACACAGGTGAAGATTATCTGAACCGGTCCCGGGCCTCCCCTAGGTCGACTCGGCCTCAAATGAGTACCTGGTGCGGTGTGTAAACATTGCCACAAGGGAGACAAAGGCGGTCGGGCGTGGTGCTGGCCACCCACCCCCTCGTGTACCGTTCCGGCCTTCATAGGTGCTCACTAACAGCACTTGCCCCTACAGTCTGTTAAGGCTATATGGGGGATCTGTGTGTTGCTAAGATCTGGGCTGCTCTTATTGCTAGCAACAGCCACTTGTGTCACCAGGGACACTTTGACCACCACGCAGAAGATGGTCACTTTAACGTGAAGACGGTCACTTTAATGTGAAGACGGTCACTTTAATGTGAAGACTGACACTTTAATGTGAAGACTGACACTTTAATGTGAAGACGGTCACACTTTAATGTGAAGACGGTCACTTCACTCACACACTCGGCAAGATGCCCGCGGAGACAAAGTCTCAGGGTCTGTCTCAGAGTGTCAGGATCCTCGGGGTCTTAGAGGGTCAGGGTCTTGAGACCAGAGTCTCAGAGACTCAGAGTCTCAGAGTGTCAGTCTCTCAGAGTGTCAGTCTCTCAGAGTCTCAGTCTCTCAGAGTCTCAGTCTCTCAGAGTCTCAGTTCTCTCAGAGTCTCAGTCTCTCAGAGTCTCAGTCTCTCAGAGTCTCAGTCTCTCAGAGTCTCAGTCTCTCGAGTCTCAGTCTCTCAGAGTCTCAGTGTCTCAGAGTCTCAAAGTGTCCAGTCTCTCAGAAGTAGTTCTCAGTCTCTCAGTGTCTCAAGTCTCTCAGAGTCTCAGTCTCTCAGAGTCTCAGTCTCTCAGAGTCTCAGTCTCTCAGAGGTCTCAGTCTCTCAGAGTCTCAGTCTCTCAGAGTCTCAGTCTCTCAGAGTCTCAGTCTCTCAGAGTCTCAGTCTCTCAGAGTCTCAGTCTCTCAGAGTCTTCAGGTCTCTCAGAGTCCTCAGTGTCAGTCTCTCAGAGGTCTTCAGTAGTCAGTCTCTCAGAAGTCTCAGTGTCAGTCTCTCAGAGTCTCAGTGTCAGTCTCTCAGAGTCTCCAGTGTCGGGCTCTCAGAGTCTCAGTCTCTCAGAGGTCTCAGTCTCAGTCCCAGAGTCTCAGTCTCCAAGTGTCTCAGTGTCCTCAGTGTCAGAGTCTCAGTCTCAGAGTCTCAGTCCCCCCCCCCCCCCCAGCCAGAGTCTCAAAGTGTCAGTCTCTCAGTGTCAGTCTCTCAGAGTCTCAGTGTCTCAGTCTCAGAGTCCCAGAGTCTCAGTCTCAGAGTCTCAGAGTCCCAGAGTCTCAGTCTCAGAGTCTCAGTCTCAGAGTCTCAGTCTCTCAGAGTCTCAGAGTCTCAGTCTCAGAGTCTCAGAGTCTCAGTCTCAGAGTCTCAGAGTCCCAGAGTCTCAGTCTCAGAGTCTCAGAGTCTCAGAGTCCCAGAGTCTCGTGGATTCCGGGTCTCTGGATGAGTTCAGCGGCTGATGATTTGGGGCGTTAGAACTTTTGGTCTCCTCTTCCTCCCGGTTGTACTTTGAGTCGCATTTCACTTCCCTACAAACAACAACAAACAACAACAGTCAGACTCCACATCCTGACAAGACCTGGAGCAGAGTGAGTGACACGGAGCGGAGTGACGTGGAGGGGAGTGACACGGAGGGGAGTGACGGGAGGTGAAACACGGAGCGGAGTAAGTGACACGGAGCGGAGTAAGTGACACGGAGCGGAGTGACGTGAGGTAAAACACGGAGCGGAGTGACGCGGAGCGGAGTGACGTGGAGGTGAAACACGGAGCGGAGTAACACGGAGCGGAGTAAACGCGGAGCGGAGTGACGTGAGTGTAAAACACGGAGCGGAGTGACGTGGGAGCGGAGTGACGTGGAGGTAAAAACACGGAGCGGGGGTGACACGGAGCGGAGCGAGCGTCTGTGGATCCGGAGTCTCTCACTTTCCTGGCGACGCCTCTCGTTCCTTCTTTTCCAAAATCCAGTCGCGGCTTTCTTGAATTGGAGGAGCCCGGGCCAGCCTTAGCCCTCAGCCTGGGAGAGACAAAGAGGGTGTGAGTGTGTGTGTGGTACACACACACACTGTGTGTGTGTGTGTACACTGTGTGTGTGTACACTGTGTGTGTGTGTACACACACACAGTGTACACACACACACAGTGTGTGTGTATACACACAGTGTACACACTGTGTGTGTGCGTACACTGTGTGTGCGTGTACA
>NW_022638964.1:179620-204825 GCF_010993605.1 Petromyzon marinus | reverse complement strand
GTTCTGCAGATGTAGATGCCACTGGTTCTTCACGTTCAGCAGATGTAGATGACACTGGTTCTTCACGTTCAGCAGATGTAGATGCCACTGGTTCTTCACGTTCTGCAGATGTAGATGCCACTGGTTCTTCACGTTCTGCAGATGTAGATGCCACTGGTTCTTCACGTTCAGCAGATGTAGATGACACTGGTTCTTCACGTTCAGCAGATGTAGATGCCACTGGTTCTTCACGTTCTGCAGATGTAGATGCCACTGGTTCTTCACGTTCTGCAGATGTAGATGCCACTGGTTCTTCACGTTCAGCAGATGTAGATGACACTGGTTCTTCACGTTCAGCAGATGTAGATGCCACTGATTCTTCACGTTCTGCAGATGTAGATGCCACTGGTTCTTCACGTTCTGCAGATGTAGATGCCACTGGTTCTTTATGTTCTGTAGATGTAGATGCCACTGGTTCTTCACGTTCAGCAGATGTAGATGCCACTGGTTATTTATGTTCTGGAGATGTAGATGCCACTGGTTCTTCACGTTCTGTAGATGTAGATACCACTGGTTCTTCACGTTCTACAGATGTAAATGCCACTGGTTCTTCACGTTCTGCAGATGTAGATGCCACTGGTTCTTCACGTTCTGTAGATGTAGATGCCACTGGTTCTTCACGTTCTGCAGATGTAGACGCCACTGGTTCTTGACGTTCTGTAGATGCCACTGGTTCTTCACGTTCATGAGATGTAGATGCCACTGGTTTTTTATGTTCTGGAGATGTAGACGCGCCACTGGTTCTTCACTTTCCATAGATGTAGATGCCACTGGTTCTTGACGTTCTGCAGATATAGATGCCACTGGTTGTTCACGTTCTGGAGATGCCACTGGTTCTTCACGTTCAGCAGATGTAGACGCCACTGGTTCTTCACGTTCTGTAGATGCCACTGGTTCTTCACTTTCCGCAGATGTAGATGCCACTGGTTCTTCACGTTCTGCAGATGTAGATGCCACTGGTTCTTCACATTCTGCAGATGTAGATGCCACTGGTTATTCACGTTCTTGAGATGTAGATGCCACTGGTTGTTCACGTTCAGCAGATGTAGACGCCACTGGTTCTTCACGTTGTGTAGATGTAGATGACACTGGTTGTTCACGTTCAGCAGATGTAGTCGCCACTTGCCCCAGCGGTGTTGTTAAGAGGCGACGCGGTCTGTGTGTCCGTGCGCGAGGCTGGGCCTCATTGAGTGGCTGGAGGACACCCGGACCCTGGGGGAAATGATCCGTAGCACCATGACCGAGGAGGAGCGTAGGAACTACATCAGGTACAGGCCCCGGCATCTACCGCTGCCGCACGGCCCACTGCTACTGCCGCTACCACTGCCTCCGCTATCGCTTCCTCCGTTATCACTACCTCCACTACCACTACCTCCACTATCACTACTACCCACCCATTGATTCACGCTCCCACCCACCCACCTATTCACCCTCCCAGCCACCCACCTATTCACTCACCCACCCACCCACCTAGTCACCCACTCATTGACCCACCCACCTATTCACCCACCCACTAATTCACCCACCCACTCATTCACCCACCCACCCACTCACCCACCCACTCACCCATTCACCTATTCACCCACCCACTCACCCACCTATTCACCCACCCACTTACCCACCTATTCACCCACCCACTCACCCACCTATTCACCCACCCACTCATTCACCCACCCACCCACTCACCCATTCACCCTCATTAATTCACCCACCCATCCATTAATTCACCCTCCCCTCCATTAATTCACCCAATCACGCATCCACACAATCACCCATCCACACAATCACCCATCCACACAATCACGCATCCACACAATCACGCATCCACACAATCACGCATCCACACAATCACCCATCCACACAATCACCCATCCACACAATCACCCATCCACACAATCACCCATCCACACAATCACCCATCCACACAATCACCCATCCACACAATCACGCATCCACACAATCACGCATCCACACAATCACCCATCCACACAATCACCCATCCACACAATCACGCATCCACACAATCACGCATCCACACAATCACGCATCCACACAATCACGCATCCACACAATCACGCATCCACACAATCACGCATCCACACAATCACGCATCCACACAATCACCCATCCACACAATCACCCATCCACACAATGACGCATCCACACAATCACCCATCCACACAATCACCCATCCACACAATCACCCATCCACACAATCACCCATCCACACAATCACCCATCCACACAATCACCCATCCACACAATCACGCATCCACCCACTGGTGCTGGACAAACCACCACCCACCACCACCCACACCCACCCACCACCACCACCACCACCTACCACCACCCACCCACCACCCACCACCACCCACCACCACCCATCACCACCACCCACCAGCTGTCGCTGCTGCTACTCACCATGAGCGAGCACTTGTGGATCACGTGGTGCACGTGGATCACGTGGTGCACGTGGATCACGCGGTGGACGTGGATCACGTGGTGCACGTGGTGCACGTGGATCACGTGGTGCACGTGGTGCACGTGGATCACGTGGTGCACGTGGATCACGTGGTGCACGTGGATCACGTGATGGACGTGGATCACGTGGATCACTTGGTGCACGTGGATCACGTGGTGCACGTGGTGCACGTTGATCACGTGGTGCACGTGGTGCACGTGGTGCACGTGGATCACGTGGTGCACGTGGTGCACGTGGATCACCACGTGGGGTAAAGCGTCTTCCGTGTTTGCTTCTGCAGGGCGAAGGACGACTATGAGTCGTACGTTCGCCGCTACAATGGCTACCAGAACATCTTCACGTGAGTAGCCGCCGGTGTCGGCGCGGAGCGCCTGGCCCCGTTACATCGCTTTTGTGTTGTCGTCGTTGTCGTTGTGACCACGGTGATGACGATGGTGGTGACCACGGTGACGATGATGGTGACCATGGTGATGACGATGGTGGTGACCACGGTGATGACGATGGTGAACACTGTGATGATGATGGTGACCGTGGTGACGATGATGGTGACCACGGTGACGATGGTGGTGACCACGGTGACGATGATGGTGACCACGGTGACGATGATGGTGACCACGGTGACGATGATGGTGACCACGGTGATGGTGGTGACCATGGTGACGATGACGGTGACCATGGTGATGACGATGATGGTGACCATGGTGACGATGACGTTGACCATGGTGACGATAAAGGTGACCGTGGTGACGATGATGGTGACCACTGTGACGATGACGGTGACCATGGTGACGATGATGGTGACCATGGTGACGATGATGGTGACAACGGTGACGATGACGGTGACCACGGTGACGATGATGGTGACCACGGTGACGATGACGGTGACCACGGTGACGATGACGGTGGCCATGGTGACGATCATGGTGACCATGGTGACGATGATGGTGACCGTGGTGACGATGACGGTGACCATGGTGACGATGATGGTGACCACGGTGACGATGATGGTGACCACTGTGACGATGACGGTGACCATGGTGACGATGATGGTGACCATGGTGACAATGACGGTGACCGTGGTGACGATGACGGTGACCACGGTGACGATGACGGTGACCACGGTGACGATGATGGTGACCACGGTGACGATGATGGTGACCACGGTGACGATGATGGTGACCACGGTGACGATGGTGGTGACCATGGTGACGATGATGGTGACCATGGTGACCACGGTGATGATGATGGTGACCACGGTGACGATGGTGGTGACCATGGTGACGATGATGGTGACCATGGTGACGATGACGGTGACCACGGTGACGATGAAGATGACCACGGTGATGATGACGGTGACCACGGTGACGATGACGGTGACCATGGTGACGATGACGGTGACCATGGTGACGATGACGGTGGCCATGGTGACGATGGCGGTGACCATGGTGACGATGGTGGTGACCATGGTGACGATGGTGGTGACCATGGTGACGATGACGGTGACCACGGTGACGATGACGGTGGCCATGGTGACGATGGCGGTGACCATGGTGACGATGGTGGTGACCATGGTGACGATGGTGGTGACCATGGTGACGATGACGGTGACCACGGTGACGATGACGATGACCAGGGTAACCACGGTAACGACAGTGACGACGGTAACGACGGTAACGACGGTGACGACGGCTCTCGACGGCGGGAAATCCATCGCCGAGCCGAAGCCAAAGGAGCGGTTGCCGTGGCAACGACGCCACTGCTGCCGCCCCCCCCCTCCGCAACGTCGCGGTGTCAGCGGGAGGTGCACCTAGCCTGGCACGGACCCACTGGCGTCATTGTTGTCGTTGTAGGAAGCCGAGCAGGTCGGAGACGGTCACGGAGTTCCGGAAGATTGAGAGCCTCCTGCCAGCCGACCTGCTCAGGTGGGAGGGTTAGTTCACGATGGCCGTGTCAGAGACACTGAGAGTCTGGGTTCAAGCCCTGGGTCTGGGTGTCTCTCTCTCTCTCAGGGGGTTCACGATGGCCGTGTCAGAGACACTGAGAGTCTGGGTTCAAGCCCTGGGTCTGGGTGTCTCTCTCTCTCAGGGGGTTCACGATGGCCGTGTCAGAGAGACTGAGAGACTGGGTTCAAGCCCTGGGTCTGGGTGTCTCTCTCTCTCAGGGGGTTCACGATGGCTGTGTCAGAGACACTGAGAGTCTGGGTTCAAGCCCTGGGTCTGGGTGTCTCTCTTTTTCAGGGGGTTCAAAAAGCCAGAAACACTGAGAGTCTGGGTTCAAGCCCTGGGTCTGGGTGTCTCTCTCTGTCTCAGGGGGTTCACGATGGCCGTGTCAGAGACACTGAGAGTCTGGGTTCAAGCCCTGGGTCTGGGTGTCTCTCTCTCTCAGGGGGTTCACGATGGCCGTGTCAGAGACACTGAGAGTCTGGGTTCAAGCCCTGGGTCTGGGTGTCTCTCTCAGGGGATTCACGATGGCCGTGTCAGAGACTGAGAGTCTGGGTTCAAGCCCTGGGTCTGGGTGTCTCTCTCAGGGGGTTCACGATGGCCGTGTCATAGACACTGAGAGTCTGGGTTCAAGCCCTGGGTCTGGGTGTCTCTCTCTCTCAGGGGGTTCACGATGGCCGTGTCAGAGACACTGAGAGCCTGGGTTCAAGCCCTGGGTCTGGGTGTCTCTCTCTCTCAAAGAGTTCACGATGGCCGTGTCAGAGACACTGAGAGCCTGGGTTCAAGCCCTGGGTCTGGGTGTCTCTCTCTCTCAGGGGGGTTCACGATGGCCGTGTCAGAGACACTGAGAGCCTGGGTTCAAGCCCTGGGTCTGGGTGTCTCTCTCTCTCAGGGGGTTCACGATGGCCGTGTCAGAGACACTGAGAGTCTGGGTTCAAGCCCTGGGTCTGGGTGTCTCTCTCTCTCAGGGGGTTCACTAAGCCAGAGACACTGAGAGTCTGGGTTCAAGCCCTGGGTCTGGGTGTCTCTCTCTCAGGGGGTTCACGATGTCCGTGTCAGAGACACAGAGAGTCTGGGTTCAAGCCCTGGGTCTGGGTGTCTCTCTCTCTCTCAGGGGGTTCACGATGTCCGTGTCAGAGACACTGAGAGTCTGGGTTCAAGCCCTGGGTCTGGGTGTCTCTCTCTCTCTCAGGGGGTTCACGATGTCCGTGTCAGAGACACTGAGAGTCTGGGTTCAAGCCCTGGGTCTGGGTGTCTCTCTCTCTCAGGAGGTTCACGATGGCCATGTCAGAGACACTGAGAGTCTGGGTTCAAGCCCTGGGTCTGGGTGTCTCTCTCTCTCTCAGGGGGTTCACAATGGCCGTGTCAGAGATCACTGAGAGCCTGGGTTCAAGCCCTGGGTCTGGGTGTCTCTCTCTCAGGGGGTTCACTAAGCCAGAGATCACTGAGAGTCTGGGTTCAAGCCCTGGGTCTGGGTGTCTCTCTCTCTCAGGGGGTTCACTAAGCCAGAGATTACTGAGAGTCTGGGTTCAAGCCCTGGGTCTGGGTGTCTCTCTCTCTCTCTGGGTGGGGAGGTTCACACCGAGACTTTTGCCCTGACCCTCACCACCCTCCACCCCCCACGCCGTGCCAGGCGTGCCTACCTGCGTCTGGGCACGGCGGCCGCGGCCGGCGGCGGCGGCGGCGCCGCCGAGTTCGTGGCCCTGCGTGCCGCCCTGGCACGCTCCCTGGGCGCCATGGCAACGGCGCACTGGCTGCTGGGAGTGGGCGACCGCCACCTCTCCAACGTCATGGTGGAGCGGCGCTCGGGGGCGCTGGTGGGCATCGACTTCGGGCACGCCTTCGGCACCGCCACGCAGGTGCGGTGGTGGGGCGCGGTGGGGCACTGGGGGCAAGGTGGGGCACGGTGGGCACGGTGGGCACGGTGGGGCAATGGGTTGGGTGTGGTGGTGGTGGTGGGGGTACCGTGGGTGTGGTGATGCAACGCCAAACGAAGAACAACAACGGAACAACACAACAATAACAGGGGAGCGGCACAACAACAACACAACAACAACACAACAACAGAACAAAACAACAACACAACAACACCACAACAGAACAACAACACAACAACAACAGAACAACAACACAACACAACAACACAACAACAACACAACAACAACAGAACAACACCACAACAGAACAACAACACAACAGAACAACACAACACAACAACAGAACAACACAACAACACAACAACAACACAACAACACACAGCAACAACACAACAATAACACAACAACAGAACAACACAACAACAACACAACAACAGAACAACACAACAACAACACAACAACAACACAACAACAGAACAACACAACAACACACAACAACAACCACAACAACAACAGAACAACAACAACACGACAACAGAACAACACAACAACACACAACAACAACCACAACAACAACAACAGAACAACAACACAACAGCAGAACAACACAACAACAGAACAACACAACAATAGAACAACAACACACAACAACAACACAATACAACAACACAACAACAACAATAACAACACAACAACAGAACAACAACAACACAACAACACAACAACACACAACAACAAACACAACAACAGAACAACACAACACAACAACAACACAACAACAACACCACAACACAACACAACAACCACACCACAACAACCCACAACACAACACACAACACACCCAACAACACCACCACAACACCACAACAGAACACGTGCCACCGCTGTAATCTCTCCCCCCTCCTCCTCCCAGTTCCTGTCCACGCCTGAGCTGGTGCCGTTCCGCCTGACGCGCCAGCTGTTGGGGGCCCTGGCGCCGGTCGGCACCGGCGGTGGTCTGCATAGTGCCATGGCCTGCAGCCTGAGGGCCTTCAGGGCACGCTCACACCTCGTGCTCACCGCCATGGACGTGTTCATCAAGGAGCCCTCGCTCGACTGGAAGGTAGTGGGACACACAGACACACAGAGACACAGAGAGAGACAGAGAGAGACACACAGAGAAAGACACACACAGAGACACACACACAGAGAGACAGAGACACACAGAGACACACAGACACACAGAGACACACAGAGACACACACAGAGAGAGACGTCTCGCACCTCGTGCTCACCGCCATGGACGTGTTCATCAAGGAGCCCTCGCTCGACTGGAAGGTAGTGGGACACACAGAGACACAGACACACAGAGAGAGACACAGAGAGACACACACACAGAGACACAGAGAGAGACATCTCGCACCTCGTGCTCACCGCCATGGACGTGTTCATCAAGGAGCCCTCGCTCGACTGGAAGGTCGTGGGACACACGAGGGAGACAGAGACAGACAGAGAGAGAGACACACACAGAGAGACAGAGAGACACACAGAGAGACAGAGAGACACACACAGAGAGACACACACAGAGAGACGTCTCGCACCTCGTGCTCACCGCCATGGACGTGTTCATCAAGGAGCCCTCGCTCGACTGGAAGGTCGTGGGAGACAGGGGGGGGAGACAGAGATACACAGAGAGACACAGAGACACAGAGAGCCAGAGACACACAGAGACACAGAGAGACACACAGAGAGACACAGAGACACACAGAGACACAGAGAGACACACACAGAGAGACGTCTCACACCTCGTGCTCACCGCCATGGACGTGTTCATCAAGGAGCCCTCGCTCGACTGGAAGGTCGTGGGACACACAGAGACAGAGACACACAGAGAGAGACAGAGAGACACACAGAGACACACACAGAGACACACACAGAGACACACACAGAGACACAGAGAGCCAGAGAGAGACACACAGAGAGACGTCTCACACCTCGTGCTCACCGCCATGGACGTGTTCATTAAGGAGCCCTCGCTCGACTGGAAGGTCGTGGGACACAGAGAGACACACAGAGACACAGACACACAGAGACACAGACACACAGAGAGACACAGAGACACACAGAGAGACACACACAGAGACACAGAGACACACACAGAGAGACGTCTCACACCTCGTGCTCACCGCCATGGACGTGTTCATCAAGGAGCCCTCGCTCGACTGGAAGGTCGTGAGACACAGAGAGACAGAGAGACACACAGAGACACAGAGAGAGACACACAGAGACACAGAGACACACACACAGAGAGAGACACAGACACACACAGAGAGACATCTCACACCTCGTGCTCACCGCCATGGACGTGTTCATCAAGGAGCCCTCGCTCGACTGGAAGGTCGTGGGACACGCAGAGAGACACAGAGACACAGACACACAGAGACACAGACACACAGAGAGAGACACAGAGACACACAGAGACACACAGAGACACAGAGAGACACAGAGAGACACAGAGAGACACAGACACACACAGAGAGACATCTCGCACCTCGTGCTCACCGCCATGGACGTGTTCATTAAGGAGCCCTCGCTCGACTGGAAGGTCGTGGGACACGCAGAGAGACACAGAGACACAGACACACAGAGAGACACACACAGAGACACACACACAGAGAGACAGAGACACACAGAGACACACAGAGACACAGAGAGACACAGACACACACAGAGAGACATCTCACACCTCGTGCTCACCGCCATGGACGTGTTCATTAAGGAGCCCTCGCTCGACTGGAAGGTCGTGGGACACGCAGAGAGACACAGAGACACAGACACACAGAGAGACACACACACAGAGAGACAGAGACACACAGAGACACAGAGAGACACAGAGAGACACACAGAGACACAGAGAGACACAGAGAGACACAGACACACACAGAGAGACATCTCACACCTCGTGCTCACCGCCATGGACGTGTTCATTAAGGAGCCCTCGCTCGACTGGAAGGTAGTGAGAGACAGAGACACACAGACACACAGACAGAGACACACAGAGACACAGAGACACACAGAGAGACACGCACAGAGAGACACACAGAGAGAGACATCTCACACCTCGTGCTCACCGCCATGGACGTGTTCATTAAGGAGCCCTCGCTCGACTGGAAGGTCGTGGGACACACAGAGACAGAGAGACACACAGAGAGACACACAGAGACAGAGAGACACACAGAGAGACACAGAGAGACACAGAGACAGAGAGACACACAGAGAGAGACATCTCACACCTCGTGCTCACCGCCATGGACTTGTTCATTAAGGAGCCCTCGCTCGACTGGAAGGTAGTGGGACAGGGGGGGACAGAGAGACAGAGACACACAGAGACACACAGAGACACACAGAGAGACACACACAGAGACACACACAGAGACACACACACAGAGACAGAGACACACACAGAGACACACACAGAGACAGACACACAGAGAGACACAGACACACACAGAGAGACGTCTCGCACCTCGTGCTCACCGCCATGGACGTGTTTATCAAGGAGCCCTCGCTCGACTGGAAGGTCGTGAGACACAGAGAGACACACAGAGACACACAGAGACACACAGAGAGACACAGAGAGACAGAGAGAGACACAGAGACACACACAGACACACACAGAGACACACACAGAGACACACACAGAGACACACACAGAGACACACAGACAGAGACACACAGAGACACACAGAGAGACGTCTCACACCTCGTGCTCACCGCCATGGACGTGTTCATTAAGGAGCCCTCGCTCGACTGGAAGGTCGTGAGACAGGGGGGGGAGACACGGAGACACAGAGACACACACAGAGACACACACAGAGACACAGAGAGCCAGAGAGACACACACACAGAGAGACACACAGAGTCCCACAGAGACACACAGAGACACACAGAGACACACAGATACACACAGAGAGACACAGAGACAGAGAGAGACACAGAGACACACACAGAGACACACACAGAGACACACACACAGAGACAGAGACACACACAGAGAGACATCTCGCACCTCGTGCTCACCGCCATGGACGTGTTCATCAAGGAGCCCTCGCTCGACTGGAAGGTCGTGGGACAGGGGGGGACAGACACACAGAGAGAGACACAGAGACACACAGAGACACAGAGACACACAGAGACACAGAGACACACAGAGAGAGAGACACACAGAGACACGCAGAGACACACAGAGAGAGAGACACACAGAGACACGCAGAGACACAGAGAGACACATAGAGACACGGAGAGACACACGGAGAGACGCACGGAGAGACACAGAGACACAGAGACACACAGAGAGACACAGACACACAGAGAGACACGGACACACAGAGACACACGGACACACAGAGAGACACACGGGCACACAGAGAGACACACAGAGAGACATGCAGAGAGACACACGGAGAGACACGCGGAGAGACACGCGGAGAGACACGCGGAGAGACACGCAGAGAGACACACAGACACAGAGAGACACACGGAGAGACACAGAGAGACACACAGAGAGACACACAGAGAGACACACAGAGAGACACACAGAGAGACACACAGAGAGACACACAGAGAGACACACGGACACACGGAGAGACACAGAGAGAGAGACACACACAGACACACACAGAGACACACAACAACAACAATAACCGCCATTCGCCAATAAGTGGCGGTGACGTCACCACGACGCTTGTGCCAGGCTATGTGCACCCTGAGGCCACGTCAATCCGGCCGAACAAAAGCTGTTTCGGCATGCGGTGGCTGGGCATGCGGGCTACATGACCCAGCCATCGCAGCCTTGCCTGCCGGAGGAGCTCACCGATGGGACCTTGCCCAGATCTTTCAAGGATTTGTGAGCTCCTCACACAATCCAGTCTGGTTAAACCCAGGATGGATCGTAGGCAGGCCAGCCTAAATGTTTCTAACCGGCGAAGATGTTCCATTAGGGGGGTCCACGTTTCGCAAGCGTAGAGAAGGGAGGGAATGACCGTGGCCGAGAAGACCTGAAGCTTAGTGCGGAGCGACAGACCAGGTAGCTTCCACACAGCGTTACGCAACCAATGAAAAGATATTGCCGCTCAACTGATTCGGAGTGAGACCTCTGCTGTTAAACTGGAGCCGGTCATAAGCACACTGCCCAGGTATGGGGGAAACTCTCCACTCTCTCCACAACTGCCCCATCACCGATTGGGAGTTGTGGGGGTGGAGTGTCCGATGGTACAAAATACTCAGGCAGGTGCTTAGTTTTGGTGGGGCTGATGGTAAGGCCCCACCTCTTAGTGGCACGCTCCAGTCTCAGCAGCAGCGTCTCCAACTCCTCCTCTGACTGAGCAGCTATTACCAAATCATCAGCATACATAACGTGGTTGAGCAATAGGGAGCCATCCCTTGACCGCACCCGGGCATCGATCAGCCTCCCATTATATCTGTACCATATGGAGATTCCCCCGGTACAGCTATTGAAGGCTTCACGAACTACGTGGTCAAAATAGATGTTAAATAATGTGGGAGCCAGAGGACATCCCTGTCGCACCCCAAGGTGTACAGGGAATGGCTCTGACTCCCGGCCACGTAGTTTTACCCGGGCCCGCTCACCATCATGAAGGTCTTTAATAATCGTAAGCAGAGGGTCAGGTACTCCAAAAGCACGAAGAACGACCCAGAGCCCAGGCCTACTGATGGTATCATAGGCCTTGACCAGGTCAATAAAGCAGAGATGTAGGTCTTGTTGGAATTCCCTACACCTCTGCTGTCGCAGACGGACAGAAAATATGGCATCTGTGCAGGACCGCCCTTTCCTGAAACCGCATTGGGGCTCCGCAAGCCTCTCCTCAGCGTGCCTGGCAAGACGATGCTGAATAATCCTTGCCAGGACCTTTCCCGGCACACTGAGGAGTGAGATGCCCCTGTAGTTGTTACAGTCTGTGCGGTCCCCCTTCTTAAAAAGGGGGACCACCAGGGCATCCTTCCAATCACACACAGACACAGACACACACAGACACACACAGACACACACAGACACACACAGAAACACACAGACACACACAGAAACACAGACACACACAGACACACACAGAAACACACAGACACACACAGAGACACACAGACACACACAGACACGCACAGACACACACAGACACACAGACACACACAGATAGACACAGAGAGACACACGGAGAGACCCCGGCCTTCCTTATTCCCCCCCCCCCTTCCCTGTGCCTCCCCTCCCGCTCTCCGTGGCTGAAGGCATGGGAAGCGCGGGCGGTGAGGAAATTGGATGTCTTGGCTGCTCCTGGCGATGGCGGTGACGGCGGTGACGGTGGTGACGGTGGTGACGGTGGTGGTGGTGGTGGTGGCGGTGGTGGTGGTGGTGGTGGCGGTGGTGGTGGGTGGTTCCCGAGGGAGAGGGTCGCGTTGGCTCGGAGGAAGCTGAATGGAGACAACCCAGCAAACATCACGTGGTGAGCACCACCAACACCACAACTAACACCACAACCAACACCACCACCAACACCACCACCAACACCACCACCAACACCACAACCAACACCACCACCACCACCAACACCACAACCAACACCACCACCAACACCACCACCAACACCACAACCAACACCACCACCAACACCACCACCAACACCACAACTAACACCACAACCAACACCACCACCAACACCACCACCAACACCACAACCAACACCACAACCAACACCACTACCAACACCACCACCAACACCACAACCAACACCACCACCAACACCACAACCAACACCACCACCAACACCACCACCAACACCACAACCAACACCACCACCAACACCACAACCAACACCACCACCAACACCACCACCAACACCACAACCAACACCACCACCAACACCACAACCAACACCACCACCAACACCACCACCAACACCACAACCAACACCACCACCAACACCACAACCAACACCACCACCAACACCACAACCAACACCACCACCAACACCACAACCAACACCACAACCAACACCACCACCAGCACTACCACCAACACCACAACCAACACCACCACCAACACCACCACCAACACCACAACCAACACCACCACCAACACCACAACCAACACCACCACCACCCCCACTACCACCCCCCACACCACCACCATCACCACCACCCCCACCACCACCACCACCCCACACACCACACCACCACCACTACCACCACACCGCCACCACCACCATTCCCATCACCACCGCCACCACCGCCGACACCACTACCACCATCGTCACCACCACCACCACCATCATCGCCATCACCGCCGCCACCACCACCACCATCGTCACCACCACTACCACCATCGTCACCACCACCATCATCACCACCACCACCATCATCGCCATCACCACCACCGTCACCACCACCACCACCACCATCATCGCCACCACTACCACCATCATCACCACCACCACCACCACCATCATCGCCATCACCACCACCGTCACCACCACTACCACCACCACCACTACCCTAACCCCGCCCCCCCCTCCACGACCAGTGTGGAACTCTCCCTGGGCCACAGCGGCAAGACCGCCTCTTACCGCGGCATGCTGCAAGTCGCCACGGGAGAGCCGGGCCTCAACGCCCGTGCCGCCTTCCAGCCGGTGGGGCCGGGGGCTCCGCCGGCCCGCCTGGCGGTGGAGGAGCAGGTGGCCTGCCTGCTGGACCAGGCCACGGACCCCAATGTGCTGGGCCGCTCCTACGCCGGATGGGAGGCCTGGGTCTGACTCCGCGGTGATGGTGGGGTGGGTGGGTGGGTTGGTGGGTGGGTTGGTGGGTGGGTTGGTGGGTGGGTTGGTGGAGTTGGTGGGTGGGTTGGTGGAGTTGGTGGGTGGGTTGGTGGAGTTGGTGGTGGGGTTGGTGGGTTGGTGGGTGGGTTGGTGGAGTTGGTGGTGGGGTTGGTGGGTTGGTGGGTGGGTTGGTGGAGTTGGTGGTGGGGTTGGTGGGTTGGTGGGTTGGTGGGGTTGGTGGGTTGGTGGGTGGTGGGGTGGGTGGTGGAGTGGGTTGGTACAGATAGATACATAAAGACCCGCAGAGTTCATAATGGCCGTGTCAGAGACACTGAGAGTCTGGGTTCAAACCCTGGGTCTGGGTCTCTCTCTCTCTCTGGGGGTTCACGATGGCCGTGTCACAGACACTGAGAGTCTGGGTTCAAGCCCTGGGTCTGGGTGTCTCTCTCTCTCAGGGGGTTCACGATGTCCGTGTCAGAGACACTGAGAGCCGGGGTTCAAGCCCTGGGTCTGGGTGTCTCTCTCAGGGGGTTCACGATGGCCGTGTCAGAGACACTGAGAGTCTGGGTTCAAGCCCTGGGTCTGGGTGTCTCTCAGAGGGGGTTCACGATGGCCGTGTCAGAGACACTGAGAGTCTGGGTTCAAGCCCTGGGTCTGGGTCTCTCTCTCAGTTCACGATGGCCGTGTCAGAGACACTGAGAGTCTGGGTTCAAGCCCTGGGTCTGGGTGTCTCTCTCTCTCTCAGGGGGTTCACGATGGCCGTGTCAGAGACACTGAGAGTCTGGGTTCAAGCCCTGGGTCTGGGTGTCTCTCTCCGTGTGTTCACGATGGCTGTGTCGACTTCACAAGTTGTGTTTTTTCAAAATAAAGACGTCTCCCCCCCGCCCCGTCCAGACTCTTGCCTCCGGCTGTTCGTCGGCAACAGCAGCAGCCTCCACACACGGGCAGGGTGGGTGGTGGGTGAGTGGATGGGTGGGTGGGTGAGTGGGTGGGTGAGTGGGTGAGTGGGTGGGTGGGTGAGTGGATGGGTGGGTGGGTGAGTGGGTGGGTGAATGGATGGGTGGGTGGGTGAGTGAGTGGATGGGTGGGTGGGTGAGTGAGTGGATGGGTGGGTGGATGGGTGGGTGAGGTGAGTGGGTGAATGGATGGGTGGGTGAGTGAGTGGGTGGGTGAGTGGATGGGTGGGTGAGTGAGTGGGTGAGTGAGTGGATGGGTGAGTGGGTGGATGGGTGAGTGGGTGGGTGGGCGGGTGAGTGGGTGGGTGGGCGGGTGAGTGGGTGGGTGGGCGGGTGGGGGGGGGGTGTGAGTGGCGGGTTAGTGGGCGAGTGGATGGCTGAGTAACACCAATCCGCCGCCATTCGCCACTAAGTGGCGGTGATGTCACAACGCCGCCTGTGCCAGGCTAGGTGCACTTTGAGGCTACCACGTGAAGTGTCGAACACCCGCTGGCAGGAGGTCACTGGGCAGACCCAGGTGCCACGGGTCGACTGACTGAGATGACTGGCTGATGCACCACCTGTGCCCCCTACTGTGCCAACCTGCTGCGCTTTATCCGCCCGGCGCTCCGCTCGTTGTTGTGAGCGTCGCTCCTCCGCCCTCCGTTGTTGTTGGAGGGCGACTGCCTCCAACTGCCCAGTAGCATCCTTCACGAGCCTCCTCCACAGAGGCCGATCTTGACACCGCTGGTACCAGTCATCGGCAAGTCCACTCAGCTCCACGTCCTCCTGTACCACATCACTCCATCTCTTCTCTAGCCCGTGTCACTCACCCACCCACCAACTTACTCACTAACTCACCCACCCACTAACTCACCCACCCACTCATTCACCCACTCATTCACCCACCCACTCACTCTCCCACTCACCCACCCACTCACTCTCCCACCCACTCACTCTCCCACTCACCCACCCACTCACTAACTCACCCACCCATTCACTAACTCATCCACCCACTAACCCACCCACTAACTCACCCACCCACTCACTAACTCACCCACTCACTATCTCATCCACCCACTCACCCACCCACTCATTCACCCACCCACCCACTCACCCACCCACTCATTCACCCACCCACTCACTAACTCACCCACCCACTCATTCACCCACCCACTCATTCACCCACCCACTCATTCACCCACCCACCCACTCACCCACCCACCCACTCATTCACCCACCCACTCACTAACTCACCCACCCACTCATTCACCCACCCACTCACTCACCCACCCACTCACTAACTCACCCACCCACTAACTCACTCATCCACCGACTCATTCATTCACCCACCCACTCATTCACCCACCCACTCATTCACCCACCCACGCATTCACCCTCCCACTCATTCACCCTCCCACCCATTCACCCACCCACTCACCCTCCCACCCACTCACCCTCCCACCCACTCATCCACCCATTCACCCACCCACCCACTAACTCACCCACCCACCCACTAAACTCACCCACCCACCCTACACCAACTCACCACGCGCAGAGATGAGCGGGCAGATTCCCGTTGGAGGTAGAAGTTTATTCCGTCGAACTACAGTGAACGGGCTTACAACGTTCAACAACAATCATCAACAATCATCAAAAATCAATAAATATGAACCGTGGAAGAGAGGTTTTATGGGGGGGATCTTCACGATCTTTAACAGCAACTACGCTCTCCTCGGACACGGCTCTCTTACAACTAATTTAAAATAAAATTTAAAAAATATCCGACGACCAAATCCTTCCCTCCCTCCCTCTGTGTCTCGCTGTCTCTGTCTCGCTGTCTCTGTGTGTCTCTCGCTGTCTCGCTGTGTGTGTCTCGCTGTCTGTGTGTCTCGCTGTCTCTGTGTGTGTCTCTCGCTGTCTCTGTGTGTGTCTCTGTGTGTGTCTCGCTGTCTCTCTGTGTGTCTCGCTGTCTCTGTGTGTCTCTCGCTGTCTCTGTGTGTGTCTTTGTGTGTCTCTGTGTGTGTCTTTGTGTGTCTCTGTCTGTTTCTCTGTGTGTGTCTCTGTGTGTGTCTCTGTGCGTCTCTGTCTCTCGCTGTCTCTGTGTGTGTCTCGCTGTCTCTGTGTGTGTCTCTCGCTGTCTCTGTGTGTGTCTGTGTGTGTCTCTGTGTGTCTCGCTGTCTCTCTGTGTGTCTCGCTGTCTCTGTGTGTGTCTCTCGCTGTCTCTGTGTGTGTCTCTGTGTGTGTCTCTGTCTGTTTCTCTGTGTGTGTCTCTGTGTGTGTCTCTGTGTGTGTCTCTGTGTGCGTCTCTGTCTCTCGCTGTCTCTGTGTGTGTCTCGCTGTCTCTGTGTGTGTCTCTCGCTGTCTCTGTGTGTGTCTTTGTGTGTCTCTGTGTGTGTCTCTGTGTGTCTCGCTGTCTCTGTGTGTGTCTCTCTGTGTCTCGCTGTCTCTGTGTGTCTCGCTGTCTCTGTGTGTCTCGCTGTCTCTGTGTGTCTCGCTGTCTCTGTGTGTCTCGCTGTCTCTGTGTGTCTCGCTGTGTGTGTCTGTGTGTGTCTCTGTGTCTCTGTGTCTCGCTGTCTCTGTGTCTCGCTGTCTCTGTGTGTCTCGCTGTCTCTGTGTGTGTCTCGCTGTCTCTGTGTGTGTCTCTGTGTCTCGCTGTCTCTGTGTGTCTCGCTGTCTCTGTGTGTCTCGCTGTCTCTGTGTGTCTCGCTGTCTCTGTGTGTCTCGCTGTCTCTGTGTGTCTCGCTGTCTGTGTGTGTCTCGCTGTCTGTGTGTGTCTATGTGTGTCTCGCTGTCTCTCTGTCTCTGTTTGTGTCTCTGTGAGTCTCGCTGTCTCTATGTCTCGCTGTCTCTATGTCTCGCTGCCTCTGTGTCTCTGTGTCTCTGTGAGTCTCGCTGTCTCTATGTCTCGCTCTCTCTGTGAGTCTCGCTGTCTATGTCTCACGCAGAAACAGAGAGACACGCACACATACATACACACGCATTGCCACAGACACACAGAGACACACACACACAGACACGAAAAGACACAGACAGACGAAAAGACAGAGACAGACACACACACAGAGACACAGAGACGCACAAACACACACAGAGAGACACACACAGACAAACACGCAGAGACACACACACAGAGAAACACGAAAAGACACAGAGAAACACGAAAAGACACAGAGACACACACACAGACACACACACAGAGACACACAGACACACACACAACACAGACACACACACACACAGACACACACAGACACAGAGACACACACACAGAGACACACACAGACACACACACAGACAACGCGTATTGCGACTAAAGCTGTCTCACTAAAAACAAGTCGCCACTCTTGTCGCCGTTTGACAGACTCAGTCACAGGGCTTTAACGTGGCCGCCTCTTGCAGAGGGGTGGAGGGAGGGGGAGGGGTGGAGGGAGGGGGAGGGGTGGAGAGGGGGAGGGGGGAGGGAGAGAGGGAGGGGTGGAGGGGTGGAGAGGGGGAGGGGTGGAGAGGGGGAGGGGCGGAGGGGTGGCGAGAGGGCGTGGGGGGGAGAGTGGGGGAGGGGGTGGAGAGAAAGAGGGGGGGAGGGGTGGGGGAGGGGCGAGGGGGAGGGAGAGGGAGGGGCATCGGGGAGGGGGGAGGGGCGAGGGAGAGAGGGTGGGGGAGAGGGGCGAGGGGGAGAGGGGGGAGGGAGAGGGAGGGGGCGGGGAGAGGGGGAGGGGCGAGGGGGAGTAATTTATAAACTCGTTAACGAGGAGGGATACCGTCACAGTAGCAATGAGGTTTTGTGAAGTGGCTTGGGTGGTGACCCACAGACTACTCACACAGTAGAGACCCACAGACTACTCACACAGTAGAGACCCATAGACTACTCACACAGTAGAGACCCACAGACTACTCACACAGTAGAGACCCACAGACTACTCACACAGTAGAGACCCATAGACTACTCACACAGTAGAGACCCACAGACTACTCACACAGTAGAGACCCACAGACTACTCACACAGTAGAGACCCATAGACTACTCACACAGTAGAGACCCATAGACTACTCACACAGTAGAGACCTTCAGACTACCCACACAGTAGAGACCCACAGACTACCCACACAGAGACCCATAGACTACCCACACAGTAGAGACCCACAGACTACTCACACAGTAGAGAGACCCACAGACGACTCACACAGTAGATACCCACAGACTACTCACACAGTAGAGACCCACAGACTACTCACACAGTAGAGACCCACAGACTACTCACACAGTAGAGACCCACAGAATACTCACACAGTAGAGACCCACAGACTACTCACACAGTAGAGACCCACAGACTACTCACACAGTAGAGACCCACAGACGACTCACACAGTAGAGACCCACAGACTACTCACACAGTAGAGACCCACAGACTACTCACACAGTAGAGACCCACATACTACTCACACAGTAGAGACCTTCAGACTACCCACACAGTAGAGACCCACAGACTACCCACACAGAGACCCATAGACTACCCACACAGTAGAGACCCACAGACTACTCACACAGTAGAGAGACCCACAGACGACTCACACAGTAGATACCCACAGACTACTCACACAGTAGAGACCCACAGACTACTCACACAGTAGAGACCCACAGACTACTCACACAGTAGAGACCCACAGACTACTCACACAGTAGAGACCCATAGACTACTCATACAGTAGATACCCACAGACTACTCACACAGTAGAGACCCACAGACTACTCACACAGTAGACACCCACAGACTAGTCACACAGTAGAGACCCACAGACTACTCACACAGTAGAGACCCACAGACTACTCACACAGTAGAGACCCACAGACTACTCACACAGTAGAGACCCACAGACTACTCACACAGTAGAGACCCACAGACTACTCACACAGTAGAGACCCACAGACTACCCACACAGTAGAGACCCACATACTACTCACACAGTAGAGAGACCCACAGACGACTCACACAGTAGAGACCCATAGACTACTCACACAGTAGAGACCCACAGACTACTCACACAGTAGAGACCCACAGACTACTCACACAGTAGAGACCCACAGACTACTCACACAGTAGAGAGACCCACAGACGACTCACACGGTAGAGACCCACAGACTACTCACACGGTAGAGACCCACAGACTACTCACACGGTAGAGACCCACAGACTACTCACACGGTAGAGACCCACAGACTACTCACACGGTAGAGACCCACAGACTACTCACACAGTAGAGACCCACAGACTACTCACACAGTAGAGACCCACAGACTACTCACACAGTAGAGACCCACAGAATACTCACACAGTAGAGACCCACAGACTACTCACACAGTAGAGACCCACAGACTACTCACACAGTAGAGACCCACAGACGACTCACACAGTAGAGACCCACAGACTACTCACACAGTAGAGACCCACAGACTACTCACACAGTAGAGACCCACATACTACTCACACAGTAGAGACCTTCAGACTACCCACACAGTAGAGACCCACAGACTACCCACACAGAGACCCATAGACTACCCACACAGTAGAGACCCACAGACTACTCACACAGTAGAGAGACCCACAGACGACTCACACAGTAGATACCCACAGACTACTCACACAGTAGAGACCCACAGACTACTCACACAGTAGAGACCCACAGACTACTCACACAGTAGAGACCCACAGACTACTCACACAGTAGAGACCCATAGACTACTCATACAGTAGATACCCACAGACTACTCACACAGTAGAGACCCACAGACTACTCACACAGTAGACACCCACAGACTAGTCACACAGTAGAGACCCACAGACTACTCACACAGTAGAGACCCACAGACTACTCACACAGTAGAGACCCACAGACTACTCACACAGTAGAGACCCACAGACTACTCACACAGTAGAGACCCACAGACTACTCACACAGTAGAGACCCACAGACTACCCACACAGTAGAGACCCACATACTACTCACACAGTAGAGAGACCCACAGACGACTCACACGGTAGAGACCCATAGACTACTCACACAGTAGAGACCCACAGACTACTCACACAGTAGAGACCCACAGACTACTCACACAGTAGAGACCCACAGACTACTCACACAGTAGAGAGACCCACAGACGACTCACACGGTAGAGACCCACAGACTACTCACACGGTAGAGACCCACAGACTACTCACACGGTAGAGACCCACAGACTACTCACACGGTAGAGACCCACAGACTACTCACACGGTAGAGACCCACAGACTACTCACACAGTAGAGACCCACAGACTACTCACACAGTAGAGACCCACAGACTACTCACACAGTAGAGACCCACAGACTACTCACACAGTAGAGACCCATAGACTACCCACACAGTAGAGACCCATAGACTACCCACACAGTAGAGACCCACAGACTACTCACACAGTAGAGAGACCCACAGACGACTCACACAGTAGAGACCCACAGACTACTCACACAGTAGAGACCCACAGACTACTCACACAGTAGAGACCCACAGACTACTCACACAGTAGAGACCCACAGACCACTCACACAGTAGAGACCCACAGTCTACTCACACAGTAGAGACCCACAGACTACTCACACAGTAGAGACCCACAGACTACTCACACAGTAGAGACCCACAGACTACTCACACAGTAGAGACCCACAGACTACTCACACAGTAGAGACCCACAGACTACTCACACAGTAGAGACCCACAGACTACTCACACAGTAGAGACCCACAGACTACTCACACAGTAGAGACCCACAGACTACTCACACAGTAGAGACCTACAGACTACTCACACAGTAGAAACCCACAGACTACTCACACAGTAGAGACCCATAGACCACTCACACAGTAGAGACCCACAGACTACTCACACAGTAGAGACCCACAAACTACTCACACAGTAGAGACCCACAGACTACTCACACAGTAGAAACCCACAGACTACTCACACAGTAGAAACCCACAGACTACTCACACAACCCATTTCCTCAAAGCCACCTTAAAGCATTCTGGGTAAGTGTGCGTGTGTGTGTGAGTGTGTGTGAGTGTGTGCGTGTGAGTGTGTGCGAGTGTGTGAGTGTGTGTGAGTGTGTGTGAGTGTGTGTGTGAGTGTGTGCGTCACGTAAAAGTTAAAAACACCACGTCAGTGTACAAAACATCGATTCACCAAAGTAAAGATAAAGGTCCCCCCCGTCCCTCCCTCCCTCCGCGTAGCCTCCAAAAGTTGGTGCCGGTGACGCTGCCGGTGGCACAGCGGTGGCAGCGGTGACGATGCCACCACCACCACCACCACAGTGTCCCTCCCCCCAGGTCCACCGAACCAGCGTCTCCGCGTCCGGCATGGCGCGGTGCTTTGCCGAGCGTCGCCGGATCTGCCGGCCGCTCCGCCGCCGGCACACGCTCCGTGCCAGCGCGGCCGTCGCCGAAATCGGCGGCGCCAAGGCACACAGCCCACGCCCGGCACAGCGGACGATGCCTCGGCCTGGCGTCCGGCCGTGGGCACGCAGCTGTCACCGGCGCCGGCGCCGGCACGGTCATCGGCGCCGTCATCGGCACCGTCGCACCGTCATCGGCGCCATCGCACCGTCATCGGCACTGTCATCACCGTCATCGGCACTGTCACACCGTCATCGGCGCCATCGCACCGTTATCGGCACCGTCGCACCGTCATCGGCACGGTCACCGCAGGCTCACCACCACCACCGCCGCCGGTGCCGCCGCTCCGCTCGTCTCCGCCGCTCGCCACCCGTCCCCTCCGTCGCCGTCGCCGTCGCCGCCATCCCTGCCGATCTCCCGCGCCGATCGGCACCACCGTTTGGGCGACGGCGCTCCCCCCCCCCCTCCTCGCTCCTCTCCGGCGGTGCAGCCGCCACCTCCCAGCTCTCGGTCCTCCGGCGTCGTCGGCGTCGTCGGCGTCGCCGGCGCCGTTTGCCGGCGCTCGCCGAATCCGTGCCGCCGAGGCTTCATGGACAGGTCGAGCGGCTCGTCCTGATCGCCCGGCGTCGCCGCGCCGCCGCCGCCCGCCGACAGCATCGCGTCGGCCACCGTGCGGCCGGGGAACGCCGCCGCCGCCGCCAAACCGCCGGTGCCGGCGGCGTCGGCGTGGCCGGGGTAGGGGCGGCCGGAGCGAACCGCCGCCGCGGCCGCCAGGGTGGCGGTGGTGGCGGCGGCGTAGTATTGCGCCATCAGCCACTGGGACAGCGCCGACGGAGCGCCGCCGGCGACTCCGGCGACTCCGGCGACTCCGGCGACTCCGGCGACTCCGGCGACTCCGGCGACTCCGGCGTCGCCGGCGACCGGCTTGCGGCAGATCCTCGCGAGCGCACGCGCCTCCGGCCCGGTGATCCGCCGCTCCAGCGGCTCCGGCGGAGGGCCGTTCGCCGAATCTGGCAGGCTGTGCCGGCGGTGCCAGCGGTGGTGGTGGTGGTGGTGGTGGTGGTGGCGGTGACGACCGCCGTCGGCGTCGTGCGGGCGAGGAGGAGGAGGAGGTGGGGGCAGAGGTGGGGGAGGGGGGGGAGGGGGGGGAGGGGGGGGGAGGGGGGGGGGCGCACGGCCGACTCGGCCGACGACGGCGGCCGGCCGGTGTCGTCGGCGTACCGCTTCACCGGATCCGGCGTGCGGGCCGCCAGGCTCCGCTTGGCCTCCGACGTGGAGACGATGACGCTGCGGTTGCCGCGGTCGGCGCCGGCTTCGGCGGAGGCTTCGCCGGCTCCGGCGGCGTGTCGACGTTTTTCGGCCGCCGAAGCCGACGCCGACGCCGACGCCGACGCCGGCGCCGGTGCCACCGCCGCCGGTGCCGGCGCCGGCGCCGGCTCGTCGTCGGCCGGGCTCCCGGACGCGGAGGAGAGGCCGCTGTCGGGGTCCGGGTGGGCGGAGCGAAGGTGACGCGTCAGGGCTCCCTTGCGGCCAGAGGCGAAGTCGCAGCGTGGACAGCGGTAGGGGTGGTCGTCTGGGGGGCGGGGGCGGGGGTAGAGGGAAGGGAATTATTGAGGCCCCCCCCCGAGAGACCACCCAGAGCCAAGGACTTGAAACTCGGCGGTGTCGATGTCTCATTGCTACTTGACAACACCCTGGGTGGAAGAGAGAGACCCGCCCCCCCGCGGCGGCTCCTCACACTCCGGAGATGCTGCGGAGTCGATCTCTCCATGCAGAAGCAGCCCATAGAGATACACAGAGACCCATAGAGATACACAGAGACCCATAGAGATACACAGAGACCCATAGAGATACACAGACACACAGAGACACAGAGACACACAGAGACACACAGAGACACACTGACACACAGAGATACACAGAGACCCATAGAGATACACAGAGACCCATAGAGATACACAGAGACCCATAGAGATACACAGAGACCCATAGAGATAGATACACAGAGACCCATAGAGATACACAGAGACCCATAGAGATACACAGAGACCCATAGAGATACACAGAGACCCATAGAGATACACAGACACACAGAGACACAGAGACACACAGAGACACACAGAGACACACAGAGACACACAGAGACACACTGACACACAGAGATACACAGAGACACACAGAGACCCACAGAGACACAGAAACACACAGAGACACACAGAGACACACAGAGACACACAGAGACACAGAAACACACAGAGACACACAGAGACACACAGAGACACACAGACACAGAGACACACAGAGATACACAGAGACACACAGAGATACACAGAGACACACAGAGACACACAGAGACACTAATGTTTATTGTACCAGGACGTAAGACCCCACTGAGTTGCTGTGTCATCGCTGTCATTCAGAAGCGACCTGGACATCAACACATTGATAGCAGCTCAACCACGTGGCTTAGCATCGTCATCATCGTCACCACGTGGACATTGATAGCAACTCAACCACGTGGTTTAGCATCGTCATCATCACCACGTGGCTTAGCATCGTCATCATCGTCACGTGGACATTGATAGCAGCTCAACCACGTGGCTTAGCATCATCATCACCACCACGTGGACATTGATAGCAACTCAACCACGTGGCTCAGCATCGTCATCATCACCACCACGTGGACATTGATAGCAACTCAAC
>NW_022638964.1:162120-174620 GCF_010993605.1 Petromyzon marinus | reverse complement strand
TGTTATGATGTCATATAGGGCAGTCTGTGCACAAACGCGACCCTCCCTCAGCATTTCGCTTGGGAGATCATCTCTGCCCGGTGCCTTTCCTGGTCTCAGACTCTGGATCACCTTCAGTACTTCCTCAACAGATGGCACCTCAGCCAGCCACTCACAGGGGGTGACTTCTTCCAATATTTGAGGCACCGCAGCCTCAGCAGAGTCATCCCCACTTTGTCCCACGTTGTGTTCCTGGCTTAGGGATTTCCCCTCCCCCAGGACTTCAAAGAAATGCTCAGCAAATCTGCAAACCTGTTCCTGGGGTCAGAGATTGGATCACCGTTTTTTCCCCTAATAATGGTAATAGGTGTGGCGCTGCAGGTTACTTTTTTGATGGAGTTAAATAGGGATTTGTGATCGCGGGCCATTGAGGCAGACTCCATCTCCTCAGCAACCCGCGACCACCACCCATCCTTGCAGCGCCTCACGGCTCTCCGAACCTCCGAGCAAAGGCTGCGGTAAGCCTCCTCATCATCGCAAGCGATGATGAAATTCTCTCTTGCAACTTTCATCAGCTAGATGATACCAGGCCACCTTATATTTGAATGGGGTCCTGGGTGTACACCCACCACCAGAGTGGAAGAATGGCAGGCACATTTTACAGATGACAAGTCGATGGTCAGAGGGGAGATCAGCTCCACGGTAGATCCTGGTGTCAAGGACATGGGCTCGCATCCGCTGTTCTGTCACTATGTAGTCCAGCAGATGTTCTTGCTTGGACCCGGCATGCATCCATGATGTTGTGTGGATGCGCCAATGCCGGAACAGCGTGTTGGTAATTACAAGCCCATGGGCTGCACAAAAATCTAGCAGCCTCCTACCGTTGTTATTGAGCTGATCTGGCCCATGCCTTCAAATCACTCCAGACCAGGTGCCGGCATCATGACCAACTCGGGCATTGAAGTCACCCAACAAGATGACTCTATCCCCAAGGGGCCACTTTAGCAAGCACCTGTGACAGGAGGTCATAGAAGGCATCTGACTCATCGGCCTTGCCTGCATCCCTCCACGGATGTTCGTCTTCAGTGGGGGCATAAGTAACCACGACCACCACTCCTCGCCTCTGGTTGATGGGCGGTACCGGTCCAGCTCCCGACAGAGGAGTGGCAGCCTCTCCTCCGCAGTGAGCATTCGAACATTCCACGTGGCCACCCGTAGTGGCTTTTCGTTGTTTCTGGAGGAGCCCCGAGGGTAGAGATTCAATCTCCTGGCTCAACCAATTGGGGTTTGGCCAGGAGACGTCATAGACGCCTGTCCCCCCGGGGCCTCTGGCACAAGCTTATTAGTTATATATTTTCATTTGTGGTTTAGCGGTAATTAATTGAAGGTGGAGGGGTTACTAACCCCTCGCACCCGTCCAGAGCCCCCGTTTAGCTACTGTGGTGGTCACAGACGCCATGAGGGGAAAGGCCAATGGGAATTGGCCCTCCCGCCCACGGCACTGTCCACGACAGAGTTGCCCGTCCGGCACACACACAGAGAGACACACAGAGAGACACACAGAGAGACACACAGAGAGACACACAGAGAGACACACAGACACACAGAGAGACACACAGAGAGACACACAGACACACACACACACAGAGACACACAGAGAGACACACAGAGAGACACACAGACACACACACACAGACACACACACAGAGACACACACAGACAGACACACAGACACACACACACAGACACACAGACACACACACAGACACAACAACAACAACAACAACTCTACCACACCGATCCTCTCACCTGTTGAGAAGGAGCGCGACGACGATGATGGCAGCGCCTTCACCACGGCCGACACCGTGGGCACCGTGCCACCACCGCCACCACCGCCACCACCGCCACCACCGCCACCACCATCGGGGCATCTCCAAGCTGCCGGCCAGCCGTGGCCGCTCACCATCAGCGCCACCCCCGCCGGCAGGGTCGGACCCCCAGGCCTCACCGCCGCCGGCACCGCCGGCGCCGCCGGTGCCGCCGGTGCCGCCGGTGCCGCCGGTGCCGCCGGAGCCGCCGGAGCCGCCGGAGCCGCCGGAGCCGCCGGCAACCTGGCGCCGGCCGACGCGCTCCTCTGCCGCACCAGCTGCTCCGCGACGGGGTGCGGCCGCCACGGCGCCACCGCCGCCACCGCCGGCTCCTGGTTCGCTTGCGCCGCTCCGGAAGCGGCCTCCAATTTGTCGACCGGCGGCGGCGCCGGCAAAATGACCACCGGTGCACCGTCGCTCGAGACGGACGCCGCAGCCGACGGCGGAGCCGCCGCTGCCGCCGGCACGGCCGTCGGCACGGCCGTCGGCACGGCCGCCGCCGCCGCCGGCGGCACGGAGGGAGGCTCCGCCGGTGGCGTCGCGAGCGGCGCCGGAGCCACGGGGCCACCGGCGAGCGCCGCGATGGCTCGCGCCACGATCGGCGCGAGAGCCGCCGCGACCGACGATTCCGGGGTCTCCCGCTCCACCGGCGGCACGACAACGGCAGCCGCAGCCGGTGGCGGCGGCGGCGCCGGAGCTTCCGCTGTGAACCGCTGACGCGACTCGGCTGTCACCGCCGCCGCCGGGGCCGAACGACGAACCGGAGCCGGCACCGGAACCTCGAACGCCGGCGGCCGCCGCCGCTCGCCCCTCCTCGGGACGGCGGCGACGGCGGCCGCCGGTGCCGCCGCTGCCGCCGCTGCCGCGTCGTTGCCGTTGCCGTGCGGCGCTTGTGGGTGCGTACGTGGCGCAGCAGGCGCTGCCTCGTCTCGAACACGCGGCCGCAGTCCAGGCACTCCTTCACCGCCGCCGCCGCCGCCGCGCCGGAACTCCTCGGCCGCTTCGCCGCCGTCGGCCCGATCGGCGCGATCGGCACCGCCGGCGCCGGCGCCGGCGGTGCCGGCGCCGGCGCCGGCGGTGGCAGCGGTGGCGGCGCCGGCGCCGGCGGCGGCGCCAGGACAGCGAAGCCGCCGTGCGGCCCCCTGCGCTGGCAGCTGCGCTGGGGCCGCCCGTTCGGCCCCAGCGCCGGCGCCGGCCAGCCGGCGCCGGGGTCGCCGTGGTCCGGCGCCAGCTGGCGCCGGCACGCTCAGCGAGATCACGGGGTCCAGGCCGCAAGCCCGCACCGCCGGCGCCGGCAACCGAGCGGCGAGCCCGGCCGGCACCAGCCCGAGACGCACCAGGAAGTTCACCTTCTCCGGGTTGCCGCCGCCGGATCCACGCTTGTCACCGCGGCTCGCCCGCCGCTCCTGGCGTCGGCGCCGGCACCTGCCGGCGCCGTCGCCGGCGCCGACGCCGCCGCCTTGCTCCTGGCTCTGGTCGTCGGCGGCTGCGGCGGCTCCGGCGGCGTCGTCGCCGCCGCCGACGTCCTTCCGGTCAGCCCGCCGACGGACACGAGCAGGCGGCGGCTCCTCGTCATCGGCACGCCGGCGCCGAGCGGTGCCGGCGCCGGGCCCCGCGAACGCGTCGCCCGCGGGGGCGCCGGATCGCCGCCGGCGCCGCCCGGCTCCCCGTCGCCTTCGGACCGCCGGCCGTCGGCCCTCCGCGACCGCTTGGTCGCGCCGGGAAGGAGGCGTCTCGCCGAATCCCGCGGCCCGCCATCGGGAGCCGCCCCGGCCTTGTCGTGCCGGGCCGGCGCCGGCGCCGGCGCCCCGCCTCCGCCGCCTTGCTGCCGGTCGGACCCCAAGGCCACGAGCGTCCGGGCCGCTTCCAGCAAACTCCCCGCCGACCCGCCTCCGCCGCCTCCTCCTCCTCCTCCTCCATCCACCTCCTCCGCCTCCTCCACCTCCTCCGCCTCCTCGGTTGACGAGATCACCGTCACGTCGGCGTCGTCGGCGTCGTCGGCGTCGCCGGCGCGCGACGTGAACCTGGCGCAGCGCCCCCCCCCCCTCTCCCTCCCCCCCCTCCCCCCCCCGCCCCGGCACCGCCGAGCCGTCGCCTGCAGCGCCGCCGGTGCTCGCGCAGCGCCGAGCCGAGCCGGAAGCCGCGGCCACAGACCCCGCACGTGGTGCGTGCCGGGGCCGGCGGCGGCGGCGGCGGCGACGACGAGACGACGATGACCAGGTCGTCGTCGTCGGCGTCGGCGTCGGCGCCGGTCCACTTTGCCGGCTCCTCCGGCATGTCGCTCGCGGTGGGTCGCCGGTGACGCCGGTGACGCCGGTGGGAGCCGGTGGGAGCGGTGAGAGCGGCGGTGGCGGTGGGAGCCGAGCTGCTAGCAGAGCCGGCGCCCGACCTCACATCTCCGGAAAAGGCGGCCGCCACCGGCGCCGGGCTGCCGGCTCGGTTAGCTTGCTGGCCTCAGAGGCGGCGGCGAGGAGTCGGTGAGTTCAGTGGCGAGTCCTCGGTGTGGCGAGTCCTCGGTGAGTCCAGCGACGAGTCCTCGGTGAGCCCAGTGACGAGTCCTTGGCGAGTCCTCGGTGGTCTTCGGTGAGTCCAGCGAGGAGTCCTTGGCGAGTCCAGCGACGAGTCCTCGTTGGTCCTCGGTGAGTCCAGCGACGAGTCCTTGGCGAGTCCAGCGACGAGTCCTCGTTGGTCCTCGGTGAGCCCAGTGACGAGTCCTCGGTGAGCTCAGTGATGAGTCCTCGATGCAGCGAGTCCTTGGCGAGTCCTCGGTGAGTCCAGCGACGAGCCCTCGGTGAGTCCAGTCACGAGTCCTTGGCGAGTCCAGCGACGAGTCCTCGTTGGTCCTCGGTGGGCCCAGCGAGGAGTCCTTGGCGAGTCCTCGGTGAGTCCAGTCACGAGTCCTTGGCGAGTCCAGCGACGAGTCCTCGTTGGTCCTCGGTGAGCCCAGCGACGAGTCCTTGGCGAGTCCTCGGTGAGTCCAGCGAGGAGCCCTTGGTGAGTTCGGCGGCGAGTTGAAAGCTGGGCTCAGCCGGCGAGTTCAGAGGCAACTCATTTGTGCGTTCATTAAAAAGATAAAAAGAAGACCGCTAAATATCCATAGCCCTTGAAACGACGACGTTGCCGGCCACAAGGGGCGTGGTGTCCGTGCCAGGCACGGTGCACGCAGGGAGAGGCCTGCGGGAGACAGAACGGGGGCGGGGGTGGGGGGGGGAAGATCGGGTACGGAATCTCCCAGACACGGAGCCGCAGAGGGAATTATACTTAACAAGCAGTCGCTGTGAGTCTATGGGTCTCTGTGTGTGATGAGTCTATGGGTCTCTGTGTGATGAGTCTATGGGTCTCTGTGTGGTGAGTCTATGGGTCTCTGTGTGGTGAGTCTGTGGGTCTCTGTGTGTGTGGTGAGTTTATGGGTCTGTGTGTGATGAGTCTATGGGTCTCTGTGTGTGTGTGAGTCTATGGGTATCTGTGTGTGATGAGTCTATGGGTCTCTGTGTGTGTGATGAGTCTATGGGTCTCTGTGTGTGTGTGATGAGTCTATGAGTCTGTGTGTGTGTGATGAGTCTATGTGTCTCTGTGTGTGTGATAAGTAGTATGGGTCTCTGTGTGTGATGAGTCTATGGATATCTGTGTGTGATGAGTCTGTGGGTCTGTGTGTGTGTGATGAGTCTATGGGTCTACGTGTGTGTGATGAGTCTATGGGTCTCTGTGTGTGATAAGTCTATGTGTGATGAGTCTGTGTGTGATGAGTCTATGGGTCTGGGTGTGTGTGTGATGAGTCTATGGGTCTCTGTGTGTGATGAGTCTATGGGTATATCTGTGTGTGATGAGTCTATGGGTCTGTGTGTGTGTGTGATGAGTCTGTGTGTGATGAGTCTGTGTATGTGTGTGATGAGTCTATGGGTCTGTGTGTGTGTGATGAGTCTGTGTGTGTGTGTGTGGTGAGTCTGTGTGTGTGTGCGTGATGAATCTCTGTGTGTGTAATGAGTCTGTGTGTGTGATGAGTCTGTGTGTGTGATGAGCCTCTGTGTGTGTGATGAGTCTATGGGTCTCTGTGTGTGTGTGTGATGAGTGTGTGTGTGATGCGTGTGTGTGTGATGAGTGTGTGTGTGATGAGTCTCTGTGTGTGTGTGATGAGTCTCTGTGTGTGTGATGAGTGTGTGTGTGATGTGTGTGTGATGAGTCTCTGTGTGTGTGATGAGTGTGTGTGTGATGTGTGTGTGATGAGTCTCTGTGTGTGTGATGAGTGTGTGTGTGATGTGTGTGTGATGAGTCTCTGTGTGTGTGTGATGAGTGTGTGTGTGATGAGTGTGTGTGTGTGATGAGTGTGTGTGTGATGAGTGTGTGTGTGATGAGTGTGTGTGTGATGAGTGTGTGTGTGATGAGTGTGTGTGTGATGAGTGTGTGTGTGATGAGTCTGTGTGTGTGTGTGTGATGAGTGTGTGTGTGATGAGTGTGTGTGTGATGAGTGTGATGAGTGTGTGTGTGATGAGTCTGTGTGTGTGTGATGAGTGTGTGTGTGATGAGTCTCTGTGTGTGTGTGATGAGTGTGTGTGTGATGAGTGTGTGTGTGATGAGTCTGTGTGTGTGTGTGATGAGTGTGTGTGTGATGAGTGTGTGTGTGATGAGTGTGTGTGTGTGTGATGAGTGTGTGTGTGATGAGTCTGTGTGTGTGATGAGTCTGTGTGTGTGTGTGATGAGTCTGTGTGTGTGTGTGTGATGAGTGTGTGTGTGATGAGTGTGTGTGTGATGAGTCTGTGTGTGTGTGTGTGATGAGTGTGTGTGTGATGAGTGTGTGTGTGTGTTGACTAAGGCTGCGTCAAGTGAGGCGTGTCACAGCAGTAGACAACTTCTCTAAGGGCGTCAACTCAACTCTGACTATTCTACCCCTCGTGGTGACTCCGTTAGGGTCGTGAAGCTCCCAACTACGGAGTTGTCTCTGCAGCGACCCATCGTAGTCGTCATTACAGACCCACAGAGACGCACAGAGACACACAGAGATACATAGAGACAGTTACACATAGAGACACATAGAGACGCACAGAGACACACAGAGACACATAGAGACACACAGAGACACACAGAGACACACAGAAATACACAGTGACACACAGAGATACATAGAGACACACAGAGACCCAGAGACACACAGAGACCCAGAGAGATACAAAGAGACCCACAGAGACACAGAGACACACAGAGATACATAGAGACACATAGAGATACACAGAGACACACAGAGATACACAGAGACACATAGAGACACACAGAGATACACAGAGACACACAGAGATACACAGAGACCCACAGAGATACATAGATACCCACAGAGACACACAGAGATACACAGAGACCCACAGAGATACATAGAGACACACAGAGATACACAGAGACACACAGAGATACACAGAGACACATAGAGACACACAGAGATACACAGAGACACACAGAGATACACAGAGACCCACAGAGATACATAGATACCCACAGAGACCCACAGAGATACACAGAGACCCACAGAGATACATAGAGACACACAGAGATACACAGAGACACATAGAGACACACAGAGATACACAGAGACACACAGAGATACACAGAGACCCACAGAGATACATAGATACCCACAGAGACCCACAGAGATACACAGAGACCCACAGAGATACATAGAGACACACAGATACACAGAGACACATAGAGACCCACAGAGATACATAGAGACCCACAGAGATACACAGAGACACATAGAGACCCATAGAGACCCACAGAGATACACAGAGACCCACAGAGACCCACAGAGATACATAGAGACCCACAGAGACACAGAGACACACAGAGATACACAGAGACACACAGAGATACATAGAGACCCACAGAGATACACAGAGACCCATAGAGATACACATAGACCCACAGAGATACACAGAGACACAGAGACCCACAGAGACCCACAGAGATACACAGAGACGCACAGAGACACACAGAGATACACAGAGACACACAGAGACATAGAGACCCACAGAGATAGAGACACACAGAGACACACAGAGACACACAGAGGCACATAGAGACACAGAGATACACAGAGACACACAGAGACCAAACATCGCCACTGGGGAGACAAAGGCGGTCGGGCGTGGTGCTGGCCACCCACCCCTTCTGTGTATGCCACAGTGCCGGTAGCCTTCATACACAGCGCTGTTCGCTAACAGCACTTGCCCCTACAGTCTGGTAGAGGCTACACGGGGGATCTTTGTCTTTGTTACGCGTGTGTGTGTACGTGTGTCTGTGTGTCTGTGTGTGTACGTGTGTGTGTGTCTGTGTGTGTGTCTGTGTGTGTACGTGTGTCTGTGTGTGTACGTGTGTCTGTGTGTGTGTCTGTGTGTGTTCGTGTGTGTGTACATGTGTGTGTGTGTGTCCGTGTGTGTACGTGTGTGTCCGTGTGTCTTTGTGTATCCGTGTGTGTGCCCGTGTTTGTGTGACCGTGTGGGAACGTGTGTGTCTGTGTGTGTGTCTGTGACCGTGTGTGTCTGTGTGTGTGTGTCTGTGTGTGTGTGTGTGTCTGTGTATGTATGTGTGTATGTATGTGTGTATGTGTGTCTGTATGTGTGTCTGTGTGTGTGTGTCTGAGCCCACATCTGGAACATGGAACAGAGGAAGGAATTCATCACCGCCCACTTTTAGTGCAAACGCAGACACACACACAGACGCACATTCACACACATACACACACACAGAGACATACATACATTCACAGACACACACACATACATTCACACACACACATACATTCACACACACACACAGACGCACATTCACAGAGACACATTCACACACACAGAGACATATGTACATTCAGAGACACACACATACATTAACACACGTACATTAACACAGACACACACATTCACACACACACACAGAGACACACATACATTCACACAGACACACAGAGAGACACACACATTCACAAACACTCACACACATTCACAAACACACAGACGCACATTCACAGAGACACATTCACACACACAGAGACATACATACATTCAGAGACACACATACATTAACACACATTCACACAGACACAGAGAAACACACATTCACAAACACTCACTCACACATACACTCACAAACACTCACACACACGCACTCACTCACTCACAAACACTCACTCACAAACACTCACTCACACACACAAAGACAAAGATCCCCCATATAGCCTTAACAGACTGTAGGGGCAAGTGCTGTTAGCGAGCACCTATGAAGGCCGGAACGGTACACGAGGGGGTGGGTGGCCAGCACCACGCCCGACCGCCTTTGTCTCCCCAGTGGTAATGTTTACACACCGCAAAAGGTACTCATTTGAGGCTGAGTCGACCTAGGGGAGGCCCGGGACCGGTTCAGATAATCGTCACTGGTGTTGGCCGTGAGCGGGAATCGAACCCGGGTCGCCAGGTTCATAGCGCAGCGTAGCGCTAACCACTACACCCACCGCTCCCCACACTCACAAACACTCACACACACTCACACACACACCTACACTAACTCACAAACACACACACTCACAAACACACACACACAAACACTCACACACACACACCCACAAACACACACACACTCACACACACACACAAACACTCACACACTCACACACACACACACCCACAAACACTCACACACACACCCACAAATACTCACACACTCACACACACACACAAACACTCACACACTCACACACTCACACACACACACACACCACACTCACAAACACACACACAAACACCCACAAACACTCACACACACTCACACACTCACACACACCCACAAACACTCACACACTCACACACACACACTCCACACTCACAAACACACACACACTCCACACTCACAAACACTCACACACACACAAACACTCACACTCACTCTCACAAACACTCACACTCACTCACAAACACTCACTCACACTCACTCACAAACACTAACTCACACACACTCACCCACACTAACTCACACACACTCACCCACACTAACTCACACACACTCACCCACACTAACTCACACACACTCACCCACACTAACTCACACACACTCACCCACACTAACTCACACACACACTCACCCACACTCACACACACCCACAAACACTCACACACACTCTCACAAACACTAACTCACACTCACTCACAAACACTCACAAACACTCACAAACACTCACACAAAAACACTCACAAACACTCACAAACAACTCACACTCACAAACACTCACACTCACTCACTCACACACTCACAAACAACTCACACTCACTGACACAAACACTCACACTCACTCACACAAACACTCACACACCCTCTCACGCTCACTCACACACACACAAACACTCACACTCACTCACACACTCACTGACACAAACACTCACAAACACTAACTCACCATCACAAACACTAACTCACCCTCACTCACACACTCACTCACTGACACAAACACTCACAAACACACACTCACTCACAAACACTCACACTCACTCACAAACACTCACACTCACTCACATACACACAAACACTCACTCACTCACACACTCACAAACACTCACCCTCTCACTCACACTCACTGACACACACACAAACACTCACAAACACACACACACTCACCCTCTCACACTCACTGACACACACACACAAACACACACTCACAAACACACACTCACCCTCTCACTCACACACACAAACACTCACACACACTCACTGACACTCACACACACTCACTGACACTCACACACACACACTCACAAACACACACTCACAAACACACACTCACAAACACACACTCACCCTCTCACGCTCACATTCCCTCTCCCTGACACACCCCCCCCACATTCTCCAACACACGTACACACACACACAGACAAGAGACAAAGATCCCCCGTGTAGCCTGTAGCAGACTGTAGGGGCAAGTGCTCACACAAACAGACAAAGACACACACAGACACATAGACATACAGACAACACACACAGTCATCAAATCGTACACACACACAGACAAGAGACAAAGATCCCCCGTGTAGCCTGTAACATACTGTAGGGGCAAGTGCTCACACACACAAAGACACAGACACATAGACATACAGACAAACACACAGTCATCAAATCGTACACACACACGCACACAAAGACAAAGATCCCCCGTGTAGCCTGTAACAGACTGTAGGGGCAAGTGCTCACACACACAGACAAAGACACACACAGACACATAGACATACAGACAAACACACACAGTCATCAAATCGTACACACACACACAGACAAGAGACAAAGATCCCCGTGTAGCCTGTAGCAGACTGTAGGGGCAAGTGCTCACACACACAAAGACACACACAGACACATAGACATACAGACAACACACACAGTCATAAAATCGTACACACACACGCACACAAAGACAAAGATCCCCCGTGTAGCCTGTAACAGACTGTAGGGGCAAGTGCTCACACACACAGACAAAGACACACACAGACACATAGACATACAGACAAACACACAGTCATCAAATCGTACACACACACACAGACAAGAGACAAAGATCCCCCGTGTAGCCTGTAACAGACTGTAGGGGCAAGTGCTCACACAGACAAAGACACACACAGACACATAGACATACAGACAAACACACAGTCATCAAATCGTACACACACACAGACAAGAGACAAAGATCCCCCGTGTAGCCTGTAACAGACTGTAGGGGCAAGTGCTCACACAGACAAAGACACACACAGACACATAGACATACAGACAACACACACAGTCATAAAATCGTACACACACGCACACAAAGACAAAGATCCCCCATGTAGCCTGTAACAGACTGTAGGGGCAAGTGCTCACACACACAGACAAAGACACACACAGACACATAGACATACAGACAAACACACACAGTCATAAAATCGTACACACACACGCACACAAAGACAAAGGTCCCCCGTATAGCCTGTAACAGACTGTAGGGGCAAGTGCTGTTAGCGAGCACCTATGAAGGCCGGTAACGGTACACGAGGGGGTGGGTGGCCAGCACCACGCCCGGCCGCCTTTGTCTCTCCCTCGGTGACACCCAATACTGGTACACAGACACACACACACAGACACACACACAGACATACACACCACACACAGTCATCAAATCATACACACACACAAAGACAAACAGACACACACACAGACACACACACAGACATACACACCACACACAGTCATCAAATAATACACACACAAAGACACACACAGACACACACATAGACACACACACGCACAAAGTCATCAAATAATACAAAGACACACAGACACAGACATACACACCACACACAGTCATCAAATCATGCACACACACAAAGACACACAGACACACACAGACACACACATAGACACACACACGCACAAAGTCATAAAATAATACAAAGACACACACACAGACATACACACCACACACAGTCATCAAATCATACACACACACACAAAGACACACACACGCACAAAGTCATCAAATAATACAACGACACACAGACATACACACCACACAGTCATCAAATCATACACACACACACAAAGACACACATAGACACACACAGACGTACATACAGACAGACACACACACAATCATCA
>NW_022638964.1:117120-152120 GCF_010993605.1 Petromyzon marinus | reverse complement strand
TCCACATAGACCTCCTGTATACCAGGCGAGGTAGTCAACATCTCATAGCCACCGTGATGATGATGATGAGAGAGACGCAGACTCCACATAGACCTCCTGTAGACCTGGCGAGGTAGTCAACATCTCATAGCCACCGTGATGATGATGATGAGAGAGAGACACAGACTCCACATAGACCTCCTGTAGACCAGGCGAGGTAGTCAACATCTCATAGCCCTCGTGATGATGATGATGATGAGAGAGACACAGACTCCAAATCTGCAGCAGCAGCAGCAGGCATCGTCAGGGTCGGGATGGAACCCACGACCTCCTGTAGACCAGGCGAGGTAGTCAACATCTCATAGCCACCGTGATGATGATGAGAGAGAGAGACACAGACTCCACATAGACCTCCTGTAGACCAGGCGAGGTAGTCAACATCTCATAGCCACCGTGATGATGATGAGAGAGAGACACAGACTCCACATAGACCTCCTGTAGACCAGGCGAGGTAGTCAACATCTCATAGCCACCGTGATGATGATGATGATGAGAGAGAGACACAGACTCCACATAGACCTCCTGTAGACCAGGCGAGGTAGTCAACATCTCATAGCCACCGTGATAATGAGAGAGAGACACAGACTCCACATAGACCTCCTGTACACCAGGCGAGGTAGTCAACATCTCATAGCCACCGTGATGATGATGATGAGAGAGAGACACAGACTCCACATAGACCTCCTGTAGACCAGGCGAGGTAGTCAACATCTCATAGCCACCGTGATGATGATGATGATGAGAGAGAGACACAGACTCCACATAGACCTCCTGTAGACCAGGCGAGGTAGTCAACATCTCCTAGCCACCGTGATGATGATGATGAGAGAGAGACACAGACTCCACATAGACCTCCTGTAGACCAGGCGAGGTAGTCAACATCTCCTAGCCACCGTGATGATGAGAGAGAGACACAGACTTCACATAGACCTCCTGTAGACCAGTCGAGGTAGTCAACATCTCATAGCCACCGTGATGATGAGAGAGAGACACAGACTCCACATAGACCTCCTGTACACCAGGCGAGGTAGTCAACATCTCCTAGCCACCGTGATGATAATGATGATGAAGAGAGAGACACAGACTCCACATAGACCTCCTGTAGACCAGGCGAGGTAGTCAACATCTCCTAGCCACCGTGATGATGATGATGATGAGAGAGACGCAGACTCCACATAGACCTCCTGTAGACCAGGCGAGGTAGTCAACATCTACTAGCCCTCGTGATGATGATGATGAGAGAGACACAGACTCCAAATCTACAGCAGCAGCAGCAGGCATCGTCAGGGTCGGGATGGAACCCACGACCTCCTGTAGACCAGGCGAGGTAGTCAACATCTCATAGCCACCGTGATGATGATGATGAGAGAGAGACACAGACTCCACATCCACAGCACTTGCCACCCGTCGGCCTGCGTGTGGCTGAGAAGGGTCACCTTTGTCTGTGGTGTTGCCTGGAGTGTAAAGGCGCCATCTGTCCAGGCGCTGGGAATGCCGTGCCCGTGGGCCGGCATTATTTAATTATTTTGCCCAGGCACAGACACACAGACAGACACACAGACAGACACACACACAGACACACACAGACACACACAGACAGACATACATATAGACACACACACAGACACATACACACACACAGACACATACACACAGACAGACAGACACACACACACACAGACAGACACATACACACACACAGACAGACACATACACACACAGACACATACAGACACACACACAGACACATACAGACACACACAAAGACACACACATACACAGACAGACACATACAGACACACACACAGACACACACACACAGACACACACAGACAAAGACAAAGACACAGACACACAAACACACACACAGAAACACACACACGCAAAGACATACAGACACGCAAATACACATGCCCGGGTGCGGTCAAGGGATGGCTCCCTATTGCTCAACCACGTTATGTATGCTGATGATTTGGTAATAGCTGCTCATTCAGAGGAGGAGTTGGAGACGCTGCTGCTGAGACTGGAGCGTGCCACTAAGAGGTGGGGCCTTACCATCAGCCCCACCAAAACTAAGCACCTGCCTGGGTATTTTGTACCATCGGACACTCCACCCCCACAACTCCCAATCGGTGATGGGGCAGTTGTGGAGAGAGTGGAGAGTTTCCCATACCTGGGCAGTGTGCTTATGACCGGCTCCAGTTTAACAGCAGAGGTCTCACTCCGAATCAGTCGAGCGGCAATATCTTTTCATCGGTTGCGTAACGCTGTGTGGAAGCTACCTGGTCTGTCGCTCCGCACTAAGCTTCAGGTCTTCTCGGCCACGGTCATTCCCTCCCTTCTCTACGCTTGCGAAACGTGGACCCCCCCTAATGGAACATCTTCGCCGGTTGGAAACATTTAGGCTGGCCTGCCTACGATCCATCTTGGGTTTAACCAGACTGGATTGTGTGAGGAGCTCACAAATCCTTGAAAGATCTGGGCAAGGTCCCATCGGTGAGCTCCTCCGGCGGGCAAGGCTGCGATGGCTGGGTCATGTAGCCCGCATGCCCAGCCACCGCATGCCGAAACAGCTTTTGTTTGGCCGGATCGAGGGGGCTAAGCGGGCGCGGCACGGGCTAGAGAAGAGATGGAGTGATGTGGTACAGGAGGACGTGGAGCTGAGTGGACTTGCCGATGACCGGTGCCGTTCCGGCCTTCATAGGTGCTACTTGCTAACAGCACTTGCCCCTACAGTCTGTTAAGGCTACACGGGGGATCTTTATCTATGTATGTCTGTGCGTCTATAGGCAATGCTGCTGCTACTCACAGCACTTGGCCCCTACAGCGCTGCTAGAGGCTACACGGGGGATCTTTGTCTGTGTGTCTATACGCACTTGCCCTACAGCCCTGCTAGAGGCTACACGGGGGACCTTTGTCTGTGTGTCTATAGGGCACTGCTGCTGCTACTCACAGCACTTGCCCCTACACCATGCTAGAGGCTACACGGGGGACCTTTGCCTGTGTGTCTATAGACGCTGCTGTTACTCACAGCACTTGCCCCTACAGCCCTGCTAGAGGCTACACGGGGGACCTTTGTCTGTGTGCCTATAGAGCACTGCTGCTGCTACTCACAGCACTTGCCCCTACAGCCTGCTAGAGGCTACACGGGGGACCTTTGTCTGTGTTGACTTCATTCATAGGCGCTGACGAACAGCACTTGCCCCCAACAGGATGCTCGAGACTACCAGGGGGATCTTTGTCTTTGTGTGTTTAGTGTGAGTGTGTGAATGTGTGTGTGTGCAGTGTGTGTGTGTGTGCAGTGTAAGTTCAGTGTGAGTGTGTGTTTGTGAGTGTGTTTAGTGTGTGTGAGTGTGTGAATGTGTGTGTGCAGTGTGTGTGTGTGAATGTGTGTGTGTGTGTGCAGTGTGAGTGCAGTGTAAGTTCAGTGTGAGTGTGTGTTTGTGAGTGTGTGTGTGTTTAGTGTGAGTATGTGAATGTGTGTGTTTAGTGTGTGTGAGTGTGTGTGAGTGTGTGTGTGTTTAGTGTGAGTGTGTGAATGTGTGTGTGTGCAGTGTGAGTGTGTGAATGTGTGTGTGTGCAGTGTGTGTGTGTGTGCAGTGTAAGTTCAGTGTGAGTGTGTGTTTGTGAGTGTGTTTAGTGTGTGTGAGTGTGCGTGTGTGTGTGTGTTTAGTGTGAGTGTGTGAATGTGTGTGTGTGCAGTGTGTGTGAGTGTGTGCAGTGTGTGTGAGTGTGTGTGAGTGTGTGAGTGTGTGTGTGTTTAGTGTGTGTGTGTTTAGTGTGTGAATGTGTGTGTGAGTGTGTGCGTGAGTGTGTGTGTGTTTAGTGTGAGTGTGTGAATGTGTGTGTGTGCAGTGTGAGTGTGTGAATGTGTGTGTGTACAGTGTGTGTGTGTGCAGTGTAAGTTCAGTGTGAGTGTGTGTGAGTGTGTTTAGTGTGTGTGAGTGTGTGCGTGAGTGTGTGTGTGTTTAGTGTGAGTGTGTAAGTGTGTGCGTGAGTGTGTGTGTGTTTAGTGTGTGAATGGGTGTGAGTGTGTGAATGTGTGTGTTTAGTGTGTGTGTGTGCAGTGTGTGTTTAGTGTGCGAGTGTGTTTAGTGTGTGTGTTTGTGAGTGTGTGTGTGTTTAGTGTGTGAATGTGTGTGTGAGGGTGTGAATGTGTGTGAGTGTGTGAATGTGTGTGTGTGAATGTGTGTGTGTGCAGTGTGTGTGTGTGCAGTGTATGTTTAGTGTGTTTAGTGTGTGAATGTGTGTGTTTAGTGTGTGAATGTGTGTTAGTGTGTGTATGTTAATGTGTGTGTTAGTGTGTGTGTGTTACAGTGTGTGTTAGTGTGTAGTGGGGAGCGGTGGGTGTAGTGGTTAGCGCTACGCTGCGCTATGAACCTGGCGACCCGGGTTCGATTCCCGCTCACGGCCAACACCAGTGACGATTATCTGAACCGGTCCCGGGCCTCCCCTAGGTCGACTCAGCCTCAAATGAGTACCTGGTGCGATGTGTAAACATCGCCACTAGGGAGAGACAAAGGCGGTCGGGCGTGGTGCTGGCCACCCACCCCCTCGTGTACCGTTCCGGCCTTCATAGGTGCTCGCTAACAGCACTTGCCCCTACAGTCTGTTACAGGCTATATGGGGGATCTTTGTTGATCTTTGTTTAGTGTGAGTGTTAAGTGTGTGTGTGTGTTTGTGCAGTGTGTGTATGTGAGTGTTGAGTGTGTTAGTGAGCGTATGTGATCCGTGTTCAGTGTGTTAGTGTGTGTACTGTACAGCGTGTGCACTGTACAGTGCGGGTGTGTTGTACAGTGCGTGCTGTGCAGCGCGCGGTGTACAGTGCGTGTACAGTGTGTGTACTGTGTGTGTGTGTAGTTTGTGTGTACACTGTGTGTGCGGTGTGTGTAGTAGTGTGTTTGTACAGTGTGTGTACAGTGTGTACTGTGTGTACAGTGTGTGCGCTGTGTACAGTGTGTGCTGTGTGTACAGTGTGTGCAGTGTGTGTACTGTGTGTACTGTGTGTGTACAGTGTGTGTGTACTGTGTGTGTGTACTGTGTGTGTACTGTGTGTGTGTACTGTGTTTGTGTACTGTGTGTGTGTACAGTGTGTGTAGTGTGTGTGTACTGTGTGTATACTGTGTGTGTGTACTGTGTGTGTGTACTGTGTGTGTACTGTGTGTGTACAGTGTGTGTACTGTGTGTGTGTAGTGTGTGTGTGTACTGTGTGTATACTGTGGTATTGTGACGTCCCCTGTGGTGTTGTGATGTCACCTGTGGTGTCACCTGTGTGTGACGTCACCTGTGGTGTCACCTGTGTCGTGTGACGTCACCTGCGGTGTTTTGACGTCACATGTGGTGTTGTGACGTCTCCTGTGTGTTGTGACGTCTCCTGTGTGTTGTGACGTCTCCTGTGTGTTGTGACGTCTCCTGTGTGTTGTGACGTCACCTGTGGTGTCACCTGTGTGTTGTGACGTCACCTGCGGTGTTTTGACGTCGCCTGTGGTGTTGTGACGTTACCTGCGGTGTCGTGACGTCACCTGCTGTGTTGTGACGTCACGTGCAGTGTTGTGACGTCATATGCTGTGTTGTGACGTCACGTGCGGTGTTGTGCCATCACCCTCTGGCTCTTCGCAAACAGGTTCAGCTCGTAGGCGGCAGGACGTGATCACGCATTGACACCTAAACAACAACATCAACAACAACATCAACATCAACAACAACATCAACAACAACAACAACATCATCAACAACAACAACATCAACATCACCACTCATGTACACCTAGACACACAACATCATCACAACATTACTTTGACACCTAGACACACAACATCAACAACAACATCAACAACATAAACAACAACACCACTCATTTACACCTAGACACACATCATCATCATCACTCATTTACACCTAGACACACAACATCACTCATTTACACCTAGACACACAACATCAACATCACTCATTAACACCTAGACACACAACATCACTCATTTACACCTAGACACACAACATCATCATCACTCATTTACACCTAGACACACAACATCAACATCACTCATTTACACCTAGACACACAACATCACTCATTTACACCTAGACACACATCATCATCAACATCACTCATTTACACCTAGACACACATCATCATCAACACAACAACAACAACATCACAACACCACCAGCCAGGGTCACTCCACTGCTAGATGGAGACCCCCCTAGGCCTACACCAGCCAGGGTCACTCCACTGCTAGATGGAGACCCCTCCTAGGCCTACACCAGCCAGGGTCTCTCTACTGCTAGATGGAGACCCCCCTAGGCCTACACCAGCCAGGGTCACTCGACTGTTGGATGGAGACCCCCCCTAGGCCTACACCAGCCAGGGTCACTCCACTGCTAGATGGAGACCCCCCTAGGCCTACACCAGCCAGGGTCTCTCCACTGCTAGATGGAGAACCCCCTAGGCCTACACCAGCCAGGGTCACTCTACTGTTGGATGGAGACCCCCTAGGCCTACACCAGCCAGGGTCTCTCTACTGCTAGATGGAGACCCCCTAGGCCTACACCAGCCAGGGTCTCTCTACTGCTATATGGAGACCCCCCCCTAGGCCTACACCAGCCAGGGTCTCTCTACTGCTATATGGAGACCCCCCCCCTAGGCCTACACCAGCCAGGGTCTGTCTACTGCTGGATGGAGACCCCCCTAGGCCTACACCAGCCAGGCTCTCTCCACTGCTAGATGGAGACCCCTTCTAGGCCTACACCAGCCAGGGTCACTCTACTGTTGGATGGAGACCCCCCTAGGCCTACACCAGCCAGGGTCACTCTACTGTTGGATGGAGACCCCCTAGGCCTACACCAGCCAGGGTCTCTCTACTGCTAGATGGAGACCCCCTAGGCCTACACCAGCCAGGGTCTCTCTACTGCTATATGGAGACCCCCCCCTAGGCCTACACCAGCCAGGGTCTCTCTACTGCTATATGGAGACCCCCCCCCTAGGCCTACACCAGCCAGGGTCTGTCTACTGCTGGATGGAGACCCCCCTAGGCCTACACCAGCCAGGCTCTCTCCACTGCTAGATGGAGACCCCTTCTAGGCCTACACCAGCCAGGGTCACTCTACTGTTGGATGGAGACCCCCCTAGGCCTACACCAGCCAGGGTCTGTCTACTGCTGGATGGAGACCCCCCTAGGCCTACACCAGCCAGGCTCTCTCCACTGCTAGATGGAGACCCCTTCTAGGCCTACACCAGCCAGGGTCACTCTACTGTTGGATGGAGACCCCCCTAGGCCTACACCAGCCAGGGTCACTCCACTGCTGGATGGAGACCCCCCTAGGCCTACACCAGCCAGGGTCTCTCTACTGCTGGATGGAGACCCCCCTAGGCCTACACCAGCCAGGCTCTCTCCACTGCTAGATGGAGACCCCTTCTAGGCCTACACCAGCCAGGGTCACTCTACTGTTGGATGGAGACCCCCCCTAGGCCGACACCAGCCAGGGTCTCTCTACTGTTGGATGGAGACCCCCCCTAGGCCGACACCAGCCAGGGTCACTCCACTGCTGGATGGAGACCTCCCTAGGCCTACACCAGCCAGTGTCACTCCACTGCTAGATGAATGCTTCTACGTGGTGGTGGGTTAAAGTGTGGGTAACAGTGAAAGAGTAGGCCCATTACCACACTATTTCTATATTGGATGCCCATTCCCGCTGGCAGGTTTGGGGGCGGATGAGCACTTTTGACGGTGATGATGACGATTGTGATGATTGTAATGATTATAATGATGATGATTGTAATGATTATAATGATTGTGATGATTGTAATGGTTATGATTATTGTAATAATGATTATGATGATTGTAATGATTATAATAATGACGATTTTGATGATTGTAATGATTGTGATGATTGTAACGATTATGATCGTGATGATTGTAATGATTATAACGATGATGATTGTAATGATTATAATGATGATGGTGATGATTATAATGATGATGATTGTGATGATTGTAATGATTATGATTGTGATTATTGTAATGTTTATAATGATGATTGTAATGATTATGATGATGGTGGTGATTGTCGTTAATTTAACAAACTTTAACGTTATTCATATTCTTAGTTTTTTCGGTAAAGTCACGTTGAAGAGAAACAACAAAATAACAAAATATATATAAAACAATAAAAAATTCTCACGACGTTTCGACCATAACTCAAACGGTCACACCTGATGATGACCGTTTGAGTTATGGTCGAAACGTCGTGAGAATTTTTTATTGTTTTATATATATTTTGTTATTTTGTTGTTTCTCTTCAACGTGACTTTACCGAAAAAAACTAAGAATATGAATTACTGCAGTCACGAAAGCTTTAAATCAAAATTTAAACTTTAACGTTGTTAAGTCTCCGTTGCTATGGCGATGACGTCAGCCGCGTCAGTTCCCTCGGCGCTTTAAAGCGACGCGGTTCATTAACATAAACGTGACCTCATCACACGCACAATTAACATAAACGTGATCTCGTCACACGCACAATTAACATAAACGTGATCTCGTCACACGCACAATTAACATAAACGTGATCTCGTCACACGCGCAATTAACATAAACGTGATCTCATCACACGCACAATTAACATAAACGTGACCTCGTCACACGCATACTTAACATAAACGTGACCTCATCAAACGCACAATTAACATAAACGTGACCTCATCAAACGCACAATTAACATAAACGTGACCTTATCAAACGCACAATTAACATAAACGTGACCTCGTCACACGCACAATTAACATAAACGTGACCTCGTCACACGCATAATTAACATAAACGTGACCTCGTCACACGTACTATTAACATAAACGTGACCTCATCACACGTACACTTAACATAAACGTGATCTCGTCACACGTACAATTAACATAAACGTGACCTCGTCACACGCACAATTAACATAAACGTAACCTCATCACACGTACAATTAACATAAACGTGACCTCATCACACGCACAATTAACATAAACGTGACCTCGTCACACGCACAATTAACATAAACGTGACCTCGTCACATGCACAATTAACATAAACGTGACCCAATTCAGACAAGGCACAACTACAGTATAGTAGTGTATAGTGTAGTGTATAGTAGTGTAGTGTATAGTGTAGTGTATAGTAGTGTAGTGTATAGTGTAGTGTATAGTAGTGTAGTGTATAGTATAGTGTAGTGTATAGTATAGTGTATAGTGTAGTGTATAGTGTAGTGTGTATAGTGTAGTGTAGTGTATAGTGTAGTGTAGTGTGTAGTGTATAGTGTGTAGTGTAGTGTATAGTGTAGTGTGTAGTGTAGTGTAGTGTGTAGTGTATTGTAGTGTATAGTGTAGTGTATAGTGTAGTGTATAGTGTAGTGTATAGTGTAGTGTATAGTGTGTAGTGTAGTGTATAGTAGTGTAGTGTATAGTAGTGTAGTGTATAGTAGTGTAGTGTATAGTAGTGTATAGTAGTATAGTGTATAGAGTAGTGTATAGTAGTATAGTGTAGTGTATAGTGTAGTGTATAGTGTAGTGTATAGTGTATAGTGTAGTGTATAGTGTAGTGTATAGTGTAGTGTATAGTAGTGTAGTGTATAGTAGTGTAGTGTATAGTAGTGTAGTGTATAGTGTAGCGTGTAGTGTAGTGTATAGTAGTGTATAGAGTAGTGTATAGTAGTGTATAGTGTAGTGTATAGTGTAGTGTATAGAGTAGTGTATAGTAGTATAGTGTATAGTGGTGTAGTGTATAGTGGTGTAGTGTATAGTGGTATAGTGTATAGTGGTGTAGTGTATAGTAGTGTAGTGTATAGTAGTGTAGTGTATAGTAGTGTAGTGTATAGTGTAGTGTATAGTGTAGTGTACAGTAGTGTAGTGTATAGTGTAGTGTATAGTAGTGTAGTGTATAGTGTAGTGTATAGAGTAGTGTAGTGTATAGTGTAGTGTATAGTGTAGTGTATAGAGTAGTGTATAGTAGTGTAGTGTATAGTGTAGTGTATACATTAGCATGTCAACCCCTTACCAGTGCCCTCCCTTATTACAGACCAATTCAGAAACTTCACTCACATCAACTATCATCCTACAAAGTCACAAATGGCTGCGTGCCGTATGGACTTTAAAACTTCCCTGCACACGGGATAAGGTGGATGGGTTGACACGTGTGACATCCACTCTCCACTCAATTTTCGTTGCTACCACCACCACCATAGCCACCACTAACCCTGAACATTGACCCATTCCTGGACACAAATATCCTCAACCCACTCACCCACGCACTCACCAACTTACCCACGTCACCTCACCCACCTAACTCACTCACCAACTCACCCACTCACCCACTCACTCACTCACACACCAACTCACCCACCTCACCCACCTAACTCACACACGAACTCTCTCACCCACTCACTCACCCACTCACTCACCCACTCACCTCACCCACCTAACTCACTCACCAACTCACCCACTCATCCACTCACCTAACTCACTCACCAACTCACCCACCAACTCACCCACCAACTCACTCACCAACTCACCCACCCACCCACCCACCAACTCACTCACCAACTCACCCACCCACTCACTCACCAACTCACTCACCCACTCACTCACCAACTCACTCACCCACCAACTCACTCACCAACTCACCCACCAACTCCCCCACCAACTCACCCACCCACCAACTCACTCACCAACTCACTCACCAACTCACCCATTCACTCACCAAGTCACTCACCCACCCACCAACTCACCAACTCACTCACCAACCCACTCACCCACTCGTCAACTCACTCACCAACTCACTCACCCACCCACCCACGAACTCACCCACCAACTCACTCACCAACGCACCCACCAACTCACTCACCAACTCATCCACCTAATCACTTACCAACTCATCCACCCACTCACCCACCAACTCATCCACCCACCCACTCACCAACTCACCCACCCACCCACTCACCAACTCAATCCACCAACTCACTCACTCTCCCACCCACTAACTCACCCACCCACTCACCCACCCACTCACCCACTCACCCACCTACCAACTCACCCACCCACTCACCCACCCAGTTACCCAACAAATCACCCACCCACTCACCCACCCACTCAATCACTCACCCCCCCATTCACCAACTCACCAACCGACTTACTAACCTACGAACTCACCAACTCACCCACTCACCAACTCACCCACCAACTAACTCACCAACTCATCAACTCACTCACCCACCAACTAACTCACCAACTCACCAACTCACCAACTCACTCACTCACCCACTCACTCACTCACTCACCCACTCACCAACTCACCCACCAACTCACCCACCAACTCACCCACCAACTCACTCACCAACTCACCAACGCACTAACTCACCCACTCACTCACCAACTCACCAACCCACCAACTCACCCACCCACTCACCAACTCACCCACCCACTCACCAACTCACCCACCAACTCACCAACTCACCAACTCACTCACCAACCCACTCACCAACCCACTCACCAACCCACTCACCAACCCACTCACGTACCCACCAACTCACCAACTCACTCACCCACTCACCAATTCACCAACTCACTCACCAACTGACCCACCCACCAAATCACAAACTCACTCACCAACTCACCCACCCACCAACTCACTCACCAACTCACCCACTCACCAACTCACTCACCCACCAACTCACCAACTCACTCACCCACCAACACACCAACTCACTCACCAACTCACCCACCCACCAACTCACCCACTCACTCACCAACTCACTCACCAACTCACCAACTCACTCACCAACTCACTCACCCACCAACCCAGTTACCCAACAAATCACCCACCCAACCACCCACTCACTCACCCACTCAATCACCCACCCACCCACTCACCAACTCACCAACTCACTTACTAACTCACCAACTCACTTACTAACCCACCAACTCACCAACTCACCAACTCACCCACTCACCCACCAACTAACTCACCAACTCACCGATTCACCAACTCACTCACCCACTCACCAACTCACTCACCAACTCACCAACCCACCAACTCACCCACTCACTCACTCACCCACTCACCAACTCACTCACCAACCCACCAACTCACCCACCCAGTCACCCACTCACCAACTCACTCACCCACCCACCAACTCACCAACTCACTCACCAACCCACCCACTCACCAACTCACTCACCCACTCATTCACCAACTCACTCACCCACCCACCAACTCACCAACTCACTCACCAACTCACCCACTCACCAACTCACTCACCCACCCACCAACTCACTCACCAACTCACCAACTCACTTACTAACCCACCAACTCACCAACTCACCCACTCACCCACCAACTAACTCACCAACTCACCGATTCACCAACTCACTCACCCACTCACCAACTCACTCACCAACTCACCTACCCACCAATTCACCAACTCACTCACCAACTCACCCACCCACCAACTCACTCATCAACTCACCCATTCACTCACCAACTCACTCACCCACTCACTCACCAACTCACTCACCCACCCACTCACCAACTCACTCACCCACCCACTCACCCACCCACTCACCAACTCACTCACCAACTCACTCACCGACCCACTCACCAACTCACTCACCGACTCACCAACTCACTCACCCACTCACTCACCAACCCACTCACCAACTCACTCACCAACTCCCCAACTCACTCACCAACTCACTCACCCACCCACTCACTAACTCACTCACCCACTCACCAACTCACTCACACACTCACCAACTCACTCACCCACTCACCAACTCACTCACCCACTCACCAACTCACTCACCCACTCACTCACCCACTCACTCACCATCTCACTCACCATCTCACTCACCAACTCACCCACAAACTCACTCACCAACTCACTCACCCACTCACCAACTCACCCACCAACTCACCCACCAACTCACCAACTCACTCACCCACCCACTCACCAACTCACTCACCCACTCACCAACTCACTCACCATCTCACTCACCAACTCACCCACCAACGCACTCAGCAACTCACCAACTCACACACCAACTCACTCACCAACTCACTCACCCACCCACCCACCTAGTTACCCAACAAATCAACCACCCAATCATCCACTCACTCAATCACTCACCCACGCACTCACCAACTCACTCACCATCTCACTCACCAACTCACCCACCCACCCACTCACTCACCAACTCACTCACCCACTCACCAACTCACCCACCCACTCACTCACCAACTCACTCACCAACTCACTCACCAACTCACTCACCAACTCACTCACTCACTCACCAACTCACTCACCAACTCACTCACTCACCAACTCACTCAGCAACTCACTCACCAACTCACTCAGCAACTCACTCACCAACTCACTCACCCACTCACCAACTCACTCACCATCTCACTCACCAACTCACCCTCCAACTCACCAACTCACTCACCAACTCACTCACCAACTCACTCACCCACTCACCAACTCACTCAGCAACTCACTCACCATCTCACTCACCAACTCACCCACCCACTCACTCACCAACTCACTCACCAACTCACTCACCAACTCACCCACCCACTCACTCATCAACTCACTCACCAACTCACTCACCAACTCACTCACTCACTCACCAACTCACTCACCAACCCACTCACCCACTCACTCACCAACTCACCAACTCACCCACTCACTCACTCACCAACTCACTCACCAACTCACTCACGAACTCAATCACCTACCAACTCACCAACTCACTCACCAACCCACTCACCCACTCACTCACCCACTCACCAACTCACCCACTCACTCACTCACCAACTCACTCACCAACTCACCAACTCACCAACTCACTCACCCACCAACTCACCAACTCACTCACCAACTCACCCACCCACCAACTCACTCATCAACTCACCCATTCACTCAAAAACTCACCAACTCACCAACTCACTCAACAATTCACTCACCCACCCACTCACCAACTCACTCACCCACTCACCAACTCACTCACCAACTCACTCCCCAAATCACCAACTCACTCAAGAAACTCACTCACGAACTCACTCACCCACCAACTCACCAACTCACTCACCAACCCACTCACCCACTCACTCACCAACTCACCAACTCACCCACTCACTCACTCACCAACTCATTAACCAACTCACCAACTCACTCACCAACTCACTCACCAACTCACTCACCAACTCACTCACCAACTCACTCACCCACTCACTCACCATCTCACTCACCATCTCACTCACCAACTCACCCACAAACTCACTCACCAACTCACTCACCCACTCACCAACTCACCCACCAACTCACCCACCAACTCACCAACTCACTCACCCACCCACTCACCAACTCACTCACCCACTCACCAACTCACTCACCATCTCACTCACCAACTCACCCACCAACGCACTCAGCAACTCACCAACTCACACACCAACTCACTCACCAACTCGCTCACCCACCCACCCACCTAGTTACCCAACAAATCACCCACCCAATCATCCACTCACTCAATCACTCACCCACGCACTCACCAACTCACTCACCATCTCACTCACCAACTCACCCACCCACCCACTCACTCACCAACTCACTCACCCACTCACCAACTCACCCACCCACTCACTCACCAACTCACTCACCAACTCACTCACCAACTCACTCACTCACTCACCAACTCACTCACCAACTCACTCACTCACCAACTCACTCAGCAACTCACTCATCAACTCACTCAGCAACTCACTCACCAACTCACTCACCCACTCACCAACTCACTCACCATCTCACTCACCAACTCACCCTCCAACTCACCAACTCACTCACCAACTCACTCACCCACTCACCAAGTCACTCAGCAACTCACTCACCATCTCACTCACCAACTCACCCACCCACTCACTCACCAACTCACTCACCAACTCACTCACCAACTCACCAACTCACCCACCCACTCACTCACCAACTCACTCACCAACTCACTCACCAACACACTCACCAACTCACTCACCAACTCACTCACTCACCAACTCACTCACCAACCCACTCACCGACTCACTCACCAACTCACCAACTCACCCACTCACTCACTCACCAACTCACTCACCAACTCACTCACCAACTCACTCACGAACTCAATCACCTACCAACTCACCAACTCACTCACCAACCCACTCACCCACTCACTCACCCACTCACCAACTCACCCACTCACTCACTCACCAACTCACTCACCAACTCACCAACTCACTCACCCACCAACTCACCAACTCACTCACCAACTCACCCACCCACCAACTCACTCATCAACTCACCCATTCACTCAAAAACTCACCAACTCACCAACTCACTCACCAACTCACCAACTCACTCACCAACTCACCCACCAACTCACTCACCAAATCACCAACTCACTCACCAACTCACTCACCAACTCACCAACTCACTCACCAACTCACTCACCAACTCACTCACCAACTCACACACCCACTCACAAACTCACTCACCAACTCACTCACCCACTCACCAACTCACTCAGCAACTCACTCACCAACTCACTCACCAACTCACTCACCCACTCACCAACTCACCCACCCACTCACCAACTCACTCACTCACTCACCAACTCACCCACCCACCAAATCACTCACCAACTCACACACTCACCAACTCACTCACCCACCAACTCACCAACTCACTCACCAACTCACCCACCAACCAACTCACTCATCAACTCACCCATTCACTCAAAAACTCACCGACTCACTCACCCACTCACTCACCAACTCACCAACTCACTCAACAACCCACTCACCCACCCACTCACCAACTCACTCACCAACTCACTCACCAACTCACCAACTCACTCACCAACTCACTCACCCACCCACCAACTCACTCACCAACTCACTCACCCACTCACTCACCAACTCACTCACCAACTCACTCACCAACTCACTCACCCACCAACTCACCAACTCACCAACTCACCCACTCACCTCACCAACTCACTCACCAACTCACTCACGAACTCAATCACCTACCAACTCACCAACTCACTCACCAACCCACTCACCAACTCACCCACCCACTCACCAACTCACTCACCCACTCACCCACTCACCAACTCACTCACCAACTCACTCACCATCTCACTCACCAACTCACTCACCAACTCACCCACCCACTCACCAACTCACTCACCCACTCACCCACTCACCAACTCACCAACTCACTCACCAACTCACCAACTCACTCACCATCTCACTCACCAACTCACTCACCAACTCACCAACTCACCCACCCACTCACCAACTCACCCACCCACTCACCAACTCACTCACCCACCCACTCACCAACTCACCCACCCACTCACCAACTCACCCACCCACTCACCCACTCACCAACTCACCAACTCACTCACCAACTCACCCACCAACTCACCCACCCACTCACTCACCCACCCACTCACCCACCCACTCACCAACTCACCAACTCACTCACCAACTCACTCACCAACTCACCCACCCACTCACTCACCCACCCACCCACCCACTCACCAACTCACTCACCAACTCACCCACTCACTCACCAACTCACCCACCCACTCACCCACTCACCAACTCACTCACCCACTCACCAACTCACTCACCCACCCACTCACCAACTCACTCACCAACTCACTCACCAACTCACCAACTCACTCACCAACTCACTCACCAACTCACTCACCAACTCACTCACCAACTCACTCACCAACTCACTCACCCACTCACCAACTCACCAACTCACTCACCAACTCACTCACTCACCCACTCACTCACCAACTCACTCACCAACTCACCAACTCACTCACCAACTCACCCACCCACTCACCCACCCACTCACCAACTCACCCACCCACTCACCAACTCACCCACCCACTCACCAACTCACTCACTCACCCACCCACTCACCAACTCACTCACCAACTCATTCACCAACTCACTCATTCACTCACCAACCCACCCACCCACCAACTCACCAACTCACCAACTCACTCACCAACTCACCAACTCACTCACCAACTCACCCACCCACTCACCAACTCACTCACCAACTCACCAACTCACTCACCCACCAACTCACTCACCAACTCACCAACTCACCAACCCACTCACCAACTCACTCACCAACTCACTCACCAACTCACTCACCAACTCACTCACCAACTCACCCACCCACTCACCAACTCACCAACTCACTCACCAACTCACCCACTCACCAACTCACCCACTCACCAACTCACTCACCTCACCCACCCACCCACTCACTCACTCACCAACTCACCCACCAACTCACCAACTCACTCACTCACTCACCAACTCACCAACTCACCCACTCACCAACTCACCCACTCACTCACCAACTCACCAACTCACCCACTCACCAACTCACCCACTCACTCACCAACTCACTCACTCACTCACCAACTCACTCACCCACCCACTCACCAACTCACTCACCAACTCACTCACCAACTCACTCACCAACTCACCAACTCACCAACTCACTCACCCACTCACTCACCAACTCACCAACTCACCCACTCACTCACCAACTCACTCACCCACTCACTCACCCACTCACCAACTCACTCACCCACTCACCAACTCACTCACCCACCCACTCACTCACTCACCAACTCACCCACTGACTCACCAACTCACTCACCAACTCACCAACTCACCAACTCACTCACCAACTTACTCACCAACTCACCAACTCACTCACCAACTCACCAACTCACCCACCCACTCACCCACTCACCAACTCACTCACCAACTCACTCACCCACCCACTCACCAACTCACTCACCCACTCACCCACTCACTCACCAACTCACCCACTCACCAACTCACCAACTCACTCACCAACTCACTCACCAACTCACTCACCAACTCACCCACCAACTCACCCACCCACTCACCAACTCACCCACCCACTCACTCACCCACTCACTCACCCACTCACTCACCAACTCACCCACTCACCAACTCACCCACCCACTCACCAACTCACTCACCCACTCACTCACCCACCCACTCACCCACTCACTCACCCACTCACCCACTCACTCACCAACTCACCAACTCACTCACCAACTCACCAACTCACTCACCAACTCACTCACCAACTCACTCACCAACTCACCAACTCACTCACCAACTCACTCACCAACTCACTCACCAACTCACTCACTCACCCACCCACTCACCCACCCACTCACTCACGAACTCACCAACTCACCCACTCACCCACTCACTCACCCACTCACTCACCCACTCACTCACCCACTCACTCACCCACCAACTCACCAACTCACCAACTCACTCACCAACTCACTCACTCACCCACTCACTCACCCACTCACTCACCCACCCACTCACCAACTCACTCACCAACTCACTCACCAACTCACTCACCAACTCACTCACTCACCCACTCACTCACCCACTCACTCACCCACCCACTCACCAACTCACCAACTCACTCACCAACTCACTCACCCACTCACTCACCCACCCACTCACCAACTCACCAACTCACTCACCAACTCACTCACCAACTCACTCACCAACTCACCAACTCACTCACCAACTCACCCACCAACTCACTCACCCACTCACTCACCAACTCACTCACCAACTCACCAACTCACCCACCCACTCACTCACCAACTCACCCACTCACCAACTCACCAACTCACTCACCAACTCACTCACCAACTCACTCACCAACTCACTCACTCACCCACTCACCAACTCACCCACCCACTCACCGCTCTGCATTCCCCACCCCCTTCCCATTATCACTTCCATCAAACAAAGACAAAGACGTCACGTGTAGCCTCAGACGGACTGTAGGGGCAAGTGCTGTTAGTAAAAAGTAGCAGCAGCAGCACTCACAAACACACTCACTCACATACACTCACACTCACACATACACACATTCACACACATACACACATTCACACACACTCACTCACACTCTTACATACACACTCACACACACTCACTCACAAACTCACTCACAAACACACTCACACACACTCACATACACACTCACACACTCACAAACACTCACACACTCACAAACACACACATACACTCACTCTTACATACACACACACTCACTCACACACTCACATACACACACACTCACACATACACACTCACTCTCAAACAAACACACTCACACACACTCACTCTCACATACACACTCACACACTCACATACACACTCACTCTCAAACAAACACACTCTCACACACTCACATACACACTCACTCTCAAACAAACACACTCTCACACACTCACATACACACACTCACACACATACACACTCACTCACTCACACACTCACTCTCATTCTCACATACACAAAGACAAAGATCCCCCGTATAGCCTTAACAGACTGTAGGGGCAAGTGCTGTTAGCGAGCACCTATGAAGGCCGGAACGGTACACGAGGGGGTGGGTGGCCAGCACCACGCCCGACCGCCTTTGTCTCCCTAGTGGCAATGTTTACACACCGCACCAGGTACTCATTTGAGGCTGAGTCGACCTAGGGGAGGCCCAGGATCGGTTCAGATAATCGTCACTGGTGTTGGCCGTGAGCGGGAATCGAACCCGGGTCGCCAGGTTCATAGCGCGGCGCGCTAACCGCTACACTACCGCTCCCACATACACACTCACACTCTCACATACACACACACTCACATACACACTCACTCACAAACACTCACTCACAAACACTCACATACACACTCACATACACACTCACATACACTGTCTCACACACACACTCACACACTCACATACACACTCACTCTCACATACACACTCACTCACACACTCACATACACACTCACTCTCACATACACACTCACTCACACACTCACAAACACACACACTCACTCACACACTCACATATACACACACTCACAAACACACACACTCACAAACACACACTCACACACACACTCACTCACAAACACACACACTCACACACTCACAAACACTCACACACACACTCACTCACAAACACTCACACACACACAAACACACTCACTCACACACACTCACACTCACTCACATACACACTCACTCTCACATACACTCGCATACACTCACATACACACTCACTCAAACAAACACACTCACACACTCACTCACAAACACTCACATACACACTCACTCACACTCTCAAACACACACTCACACTCTCAAACACACTCAAACACACACACTCTTAAACACACACACTCACACTCTCAAACACACACACTCACACTCTCAAACACACACACTCACACACTCAAACACACACACTCACATACACACTCTCACATACATTCACACACTCACAAACACATCCACAAACTCACAAATACACACACACTCACAAATACACACACTCACATACATACACATACACCCACATACACACTCACAAACACACACATACACACTCACAAACACTCTCACATACACTCACATACACACATTCACAAACACACACACACTCACATACACACACTCACACACTCACATACACCCACACTCACCAATACTCACCAACACACTCACCAACACACAACAACAACAACCGCCATTCGCCACTAAGTGGCGGTGACGTCACCACGACGCTTGTGCCAGGCTATGTGCACCCTGAGGCCACGTGAAGTGTCGAACGCCCGCTGGCAGGAGGTCACGGGGCAGACCCAGGTGCCACGGGTCGACTGACTGAGATGACTGGCTGATGCACCACCTGTGCCCCCTACTATGCCAACCCGCTCCTCCGCCCTCCGTTGTTGTTGGAGGGCGACTGCCTCCAACTGCCCAGTAGCATCCTTCACGAGCCTCCTCCACAGAGGCCGATCTTGACACCGCTGGTACCAGTCATCGGCAAGTCCACTCAGCTCCACGTCCTCCTGTACCACATAACTCCATCTCTTCTCTAGCCCGTGCCGTTTAGCCCCCTCGATCCGGCCGAACAAAAGCTGTTTCGGCATGCGGTGGCTGGGTATGCGGGCTACATGACCCCCACACACACACACAGGTATACACACACACACATGTACATACATACACACACTCACAAACACTCACACTCACATACACACAAACACTCACATACACTCACACAAACACTCACTCACACATACACTCACACAAACACTCACTCACACTCACAAACACTCATACACTCACATACACTCACAGTCACTCACAAACACTCACACACAAACAATCACATTCACACTCACACAGACATCACCACCATCATCACTACCACCACCACTACCACAACCAACCAACACCACCACCACTACCACAACCAACCACCACCACTACTACCACAACCAACCACCACCACTACTACCACAACCAACCACCACCACTACTACCACAACCAACCACCACCACAACTACCACAACCAACCACAACTACCACAACCAACCACTACCACTACTACCACAACGAACCACCACCACCACTACCACAACCAACCAACACCACTACCACAACCAACCACCACCACAACCAACCACCACCACTACTACCACAACCAACCACCACCACAACTACCACAACCAACCACCACCACAACTACCACAACCAACCACCACCACTACTACCACAACCAACCACCACCACTACTACCACAACCACTACCACTACTACCACAACCAACCACCACCACAACTACCACAACCAACCACCACTACTACTACCACAACCAACCACCACCACTACTACCACAACTAACCACCACTACTACCACAACCACCACCATCACTCTCAAACACAACACTCACTTATCCACACAGAGGCAACCATCACCACCACCATCACCACAACCATAATCATCACCCCCACCACCATCACCCCCACCACCACCATCATCACCCACACCACTACCACCACCACTACTATAACCATCACTCTCAGACACAACACTCACTTATCCACACACACACACAGAGGCATGGCCACCATCACCACCACCACTACCACCACAAACACCACCACAACCACTACCAACACCACTACTACCACCACTACCACCACTACCAACACCACTACCACCACTACCACCACCACGACCACCACCACCACTACCACCAACACCACCACCACTACTACCACCACAAACACCACCACCACGACCACCACCACCATCACTACCACCATCACTACCACCACTACGATCACAACAACCAACCACTACCACAACCAACCACTACCACTACTACCACAACCAACCACCACTACTACCACAACTAACTACCACTACCAACCACCACCACTACTACTACCACAACCAACCACTACCACTACTACCACAACCAACCACCACCACTACTACCACAACCACTACCATCACTCTCAAACACAACACTCACTTACCCACACAGAGGCGACCATCATCATCACCCCCACCATCACCCCCACAACCACCACCATCACCACAACCACCACCATCACCACAACCACCACCACCAACACCACTACTACCACAACGAACCAACCACCACTACTACCACAACCAACCACCACTACTACCACAACCAACCACCACTACTACCACAACTAACCACCACTACTTCCATCACCACCATCACTCTCAAACACAACACTCACTTATCCACACAGAGGCGACCATCACCATCACCACCACCATCACCACAACCACAACCACCACCATCACCACAACCACCACCATCACCACAACCACCACCAACCAACCACCACCACTACTACCACAACCACCACCATCATCACCCCCACCATCACCCCCACCACCACCATCATCACCCCCACCATCACCCCCACTCTCAAACACAACACTCACTTATCCACACAGAGGCGACCATCACCACCATCACCATCACAACCGCCACCACAACCATCATCATCACCACCACCATCACCACCAACACCACCTCTACCACCACAACCACCACCACCATCACCACCACCACAACCACCACCACAACAACCACCACCACCACGAACCACCACGAACCACCACCACTACTACCACAACCAACCACCACCACTACCACTACTACCACAACCACCACCACTACTACCACTACGAACCATCACTACTACCACAACCAACCATCACCACTACTACCACAACCACCACCACTACTACCACAACCACCACCACAACAACCACAACCAACCACTACCACTACTTCCATCACCACCACCACTACTTCCATCACCACCACCATCACTCTCAAACACAACACTCACTTATCCACACAGAGGCGACCATCACCACCACCATCACCACAACCACCACCACAACCACCACCATCACCACAACCACCACCACCATCACCACAACCACCACCACCAACACCACAACAAACCACCACAACCACCCACCACCACTACTACCACAACCAACCACAACCACTACTACCACAACCACCATCACCCCCACCACCACCCCCACTCTCAAACACAACACGAACTTATCCACACACACAGAGGCGACCATCACCACCACCATCACCACCATCATCATCATCACCACCACCATCATCACCCCCACCATCATCACCACCACCATCACCACCACCATCATCACCACCACCATCACCCCCACCACCACCATCATCACCCCTACCATCACCCCTACCACCACCACTACCACCACCCCTACCACCACCACCACCACTACTCCTACCACCACCACCACTACTACTACCACCATCACCACCACTACCACCATCACTACCACCACCCCTACCACCATCACCACTACTACTACCACCATCACTACCACGACCTCCGTATCTCCCACCCACCCCTCTCGAAGTTCTTCACTTGGGGGGGTCGCCCGAAGCGTCGAGCAACTCCTCTCGCTTGTGTCGAGGCGGAGAGACTTGGTGTTGGTGTTGGTGGTTTTGGTGGTGGTGGTAGTAGTGGTGGTGGTGGTAGTGGTGATGGTGTTAGTGGTGGTGGCGGTGTTAGTAGTGGTGGTGGTGGTAGTGGTGGTGGTGTTAGTAGTGGTGGTAGTGGTGGTAGTAGTGGGGGGAGTGGTGGTGTTAGTGGTGGTAGGAGTGGAGAAGTTAACTTCGGAGACACAAAGAGAGACACAGAGAGAGACACAGAGAGACACAGAGACACCGACACAGAGAGACAGAGAGATACAGACACACATAGACACAGACACACAGAGACAAAGACAGAGAGACACAGAGAGAGACACAGAGAGAGAGAGAGAGACACACACAGAGAGAGACACAGAGAGAGACACAGATAGTCAGAGATACAGATAGTCAGAGACACAGAGAGAGACACAGAGACAGAGAGAGACAGAGAGAGACAGAGAGAGTCAGAGACAGAGAGAGAGAGACACAGAGAGAGACACAGAGACAGAGAGAGACAGAGAGAGTCAGAGACAGAGAGAGACACAGAGAGAGAGACAGAGATAGTCAGAGACACAGAGAGACACAGATAGTCAGAGACACAGATAGTCAGAGACACAGAGAGAGAGAGACACAGAGAGAGAGAGACACAGAGAGACACAGAGACACAGAGAGACACACAGAGATACACACAGAGAGAGAGACACAGAGAGAGAGACAGAGAGAGACAGAGAGAGTCAGAGATAGTCAGAGAGAGAGACACAGAGACAGAGAGAGACAGAGATAGTCAGAGACACAGAGAGACACACAGAGAGAGACACAGAGAAAGACACAGAGAGACACACAGAGACACACACAGAGAGACACACAGAGAAAGACACAGAGAGACACAGAGAGAGAGAGAGTCAGAGAGAGTCAGAGACACAGAGAGAGACACAGAGAGACACACACAGAGAGACACACAGAGAGACACACAGAGAGAGACACACACAGAGAGAGAGAGAGTCAGACAGCCTCAGGAGATCCCCGTTGCTGGCAACAAAGGAGCTGGGCAAGCAACTCACTGCTGACCACACTTACCCAGCAGCAGCAACAGCAGCAGCGTGGTGGTGGTGGCGGTGGAAGCCACGACTCTCACCAACAATTCCAGCCCAGCGTGGTGCTGGGACGAGTCGATTACCATAACCACCCCCACCTTACACTCTCTCACACACACACACTGACACACACACACACACTGACACACACACACTGACACACACACTGACACACACACACACACCCACTTACACACACACACGCGGGCAGACACTCCCTCCCATCCCACCCACCGACTCATACACACACCCACCCACTAACTCACCCACCCACCGACTCACTCACTCACTCACCCACCCACTCACCCACCCACTCACTCACCCACACACCGACTCACTCACCCACTCACCCACTCACTCACCCACTCACTCACTCACCCACCCACCGACTCACTCACTCATCCACTCACCCACTCACTCACTCACCCACCCACTCACCCACCCACTAACCGACCGACCAACCCACCCACTCACCCACCCACTCACCCACCCACCAACCCACCCACCAACCCACTCACCCACCCACTCACCCACTCACTCACCCACCCACTCACCCACTCACTCACCCACCCACCGACTCCCCCATCCGCTCACTCACCCACTTACACACACACACCCCCACTCACACACACACCCACCCACTCACCCACCCACACACACACCCACACACCCACCCACCCACTCACCCACCCACACACACACACTCACCCACACACCCACCCACTCACTCACCCACCTACACACACTCACCAACCCACACACACTCACTCACACACTTACACTCACACACCCACTCACACACAAGCACACACACACACTTAAACACACACTCACACACACACACCCACTCACCCACACACACTCACCCACACACCCACCCACACACACACCCACACACCCACACACCCACCCACACACACTCACTCACACACTTACACTCACACACACATACACACACCCACTCACACACACACACATTAAACACACACCACACTCACTGACACAGACACACAACAACAACCGCCATTCGCCACTAAGTGGCAGTGACGTCACCACGACGCTTGTGCCAGGCTATGTGCACCTTGAGGCCACAAGCACTCACACACTCACTCACACACACACACTCACACACACACTCACACACACTCACTCACACACTCACACACACACTCACACACTCACTCACACACACACTCACACACACACTCACACACTCACACACACTCACACACACACTCACACACTCACTCACACACTCACACACACACTCACACACACACTCACACACTCACACACACACTCACACACACACTCACACACACACTCACTCACACACTCACACACTCACACACACTCACACACACACTCACACACACACTCACACACACACACTCACACACTCACACACACACACTCACACACACACACTCACACACACACTCACTCACACACACACACTCACACACACACTCACTCACACACTCATTCACACACTCATTCACACCCACTTACACACACACACTTACACACACACTCACTCACACACTCATTCACACACTCACACTCATTCACACCCACTTACACTCACCCTTACACACACACACTTACACACTCACTCACTCACACATTCATTCACACACTCACTCACACACTCATTCACACACTCACTCACACACTCATTCACACCCACTTACACTCCCCCTTACACACACACACACTTACACACACACTCACACACTCACTCACACACTCATTCACACACTCACTCACACACTCATTCACACCCACTTACACTCACCCTTACACACACACACTTACACACACACTCACACACTCACTCACACACTCACTCACACCCACTTACACACACCCTTACACACACTTACACACTCACACACCCACTCACACCCACTTACACACACCCTTACACACACTTACACACTCACTCACACACTCACTCACACCAACTTACACACACCCTTACACACTCACACACTTATACACACTCACACACCCACCCACTCACACACACACTCACTCACACACACTTACACACACACACTCCCTCCCACTCCCCACACACACTCACTCCTACACTTACACACACACACACTTACACACACACACTCACTCCCACCCCACACACACACTCACTCCCACACTTATACACACTTACACCCACACTTACACACACACACTCACTCCCACCCCACACACACACTCACTCACCAACTTACACAAACACACCCACTCACACACACACTCACTTACACACACACACACTTATACACACACACACACCCACCCCACTCACACACTCACTCCCACACTTACACACACACTTACACACACTCACTCCCATCCCACCCACTCACACACACACACCCACTCACTCACTCACCACTCACACACACACATACACACTCCCATACACACTCCTTCCCATCCCACACACTCACACACACACACATTCCCTCCCATCCCACCCACTCACACACACCCACTCACACCCACTGACACCCACTCAAACACAAACGCACACACACTCACACACTCCCACCCCACCCACCAACTTACACACACCCACTCACCCACCCACTCACCCACCCACTCACACACCCACCCACCTACTCACCCACCCACCCACTCACACACTCACCCACCCACCCACTCACTCACCCCACTCACCCCACTCACACCCCACCCACCCACTCACCCATTCACTGACCCGTTCACTCACCCACTCACCCACTCACCCACCCACTCACACACCCACCCACTCACACACCCACCCACTCACACACCCACCCACCCACTTACTCACCCACTCACTCACCCACCCACCCACTCACTCACACACTCACCCACTCACACACCCACCCACTCACACACCCACCCACCCACCCACTCACACACCCACCCACTCACACACCCACCCACTCACCCACTCACTCACACGCTCACTCACCCACTCACTCACACACCACCCACTCACCCACTCACTCACTCACCCACTCACTCACTCACCCACTCACTCACCCACTCACACACCCACTCACACACACTCACTCCCACACTCACCCACTCACACACCACCCACTCACCCACTCACTCACTCACCCACTCACTCACCTACTCACTGACCCGTTCACTCACCCACTTACTCACCCACTCACTCACTCACCCACTCACTCACCCACTCACACACTCACTCACTCACCCACTCACTCACTCACCCACTCACTCAAACACTCACTCACCCACCCACTCACCCACTCACTCACCCACCCACCCACTCACCCACCCACTCACTCACCCAATCACCCACTCACACACTCACCCACTCACACCCCACCCACCCACTCACCCACTCACTGACCCGTTCACTCACCCACTCACTCACTCACCCACCCACTCACACCCCACTCACTCACTCACCCACCCACTCACTCACCCACTCACCCACCCACTCACTCACCCACTCACACACTCACTCACTCACCCGTTCACTCACCCACTCACACACACACACAAATCCACACACACACCCACTCACACACACTCACTCACACACTCACCCACTCACTCACACACCACCCACTCACCCACTCACACACTCACTCACTCACCCACTCACTCACCCACCCACTCACACACACACAAACCCACACACACACACACACAAACCCACACACACACACCCACTCCACACCACACACTCACTCATCTACCCACTCACTCACCTACTCACACTCCCCGCCCACTCACACACACAAAGACAAAGATCCCCCGTGTAGCCTGTAACAGACTGTAGGGGCAAGTGCTGTTAGCGAGCACCTATGAAGGCCGGAACGGCACCCGAGGGGGTGGGTGGCCAGCACCACCACTCCCGGCCGCCTTTGTCTCCCCAGTGGCGATGTTTACTACTCACAGCACCAGGTACTCATTTGAGGCTGAGTCGACCTAGGGGAGCCCCAGGATCGGTTCAGATAATCGTCACTGGCGGTGTTGGCCGTGAGCGGGAATCGAACTCGGGACGCCGGGTTCGAAGCGCAGCGTAGCGCTAACCACTACACCCACCGCTCCCTCTTAACACAACAACAACAACAGCCATTCGCCATTCGCCACTAAGTGGAGGTGACGTCACCACGACGCTTGTGCCAGGCCATGTGCACCTTGAGGCCACGTGAAGTGTCGAACGCACACACACAGACACGTACACCCACACACAGACACACAACAACAACAACCGCCATTCGCCACTAAGTGGCGCTGACGTCACCACGACGCTTGTGCCAGGCCATGTGCACACACGTACACACACACACATTCTTACACACACCCACTCACCTCCCTTTCACCCCACCCACTTACTCACCCACTCACTCACACACTCACTCAGCCACCCACTCACCCACCCACACACACTCACCCACCCACACACACTCATCACACACTCACTCACCATACACTCACCCACTCACTCACTCACCCACTCACTCACCCACCCACACACACTCACACACCCACACACACTCATCACAAACTCACTCACCATACACTCACCCACTCACTCACACACTTACTCACTCACCCACTCACTCACCCACTCACTCACTCACCCACTCACTCACTCACCACACACTCACTCACTTATCCACTCACTCACCCATCCACTCACCCACTCACTCACTCACCTACTCACTCACTCACCCACCCACTCACTCACCCACCGACTCACCCATCCACCCACTCACTCACCCACCCACCCACTCACCCACTCACTCACTCACCCACCCACTCACTCACCCACCGACTCACCCACCCACCCACTCACCCACCGACTCACCCACCCACCCACTCACTCACCCACCCACCCACTCACTCACCCACCCACTCACTCACCTACCCACCTACCCACCCACTCACCCACCGACTCACCCACCCACCCACTCACCCCCCACCCACCCACTCACCCCACTCACCACTCACCTCACCCCACTCATTCACTCGTAGTGCCGATTTGTTTCTCGGCAGTGTAGTGTATAGTGTAGTGTATAGTAGTGTAGTGTATAGTGTAGTGTATAGTAGTGTAGTGTATAGTAGTGTAGTGTATAGTGTAGTGTAGTAGTGTAGTGTATAGTGTAGTGTATAGTGTAGTATATAGTGTAGTGTAAAGTAGTGTAGTGTATAGTAGTGTAGTGTATAGTAGGGTAGTGTATAGTAGTGTAGTGTATAGTGTAGTGTGTAGTAGTGTAGTGTATAGTGTAGTGTATAGTGTAGTATATAGTGTAGTGTATAGTGTAGTGTATAGTAGTGTAGTGTATAGTGTAGTGTATAGTAGTGTAGTGTATAGTAGTGTAGTGTATAGTAGTGTAGTGTATAGTAGTGTTGTGTATAGTGTAGTTTATAGTAGTGTAGTGTATAGTGTAGTGTATAGTAGTGTGGTGTATAGTAGTGTAGTGTATAGTGTAGTGTATAGTATTTGAGTGTATAGTAGTGTAGTGTATAGTAGTGTAGTGTATAGTAGTGTAGTATATAGTGTAGTGTATAGTAGTGTAGTGTATAGTGTAGTGTGTATAGTGTAGTGTATCGTAGTGTAGTGTATAGTGTAGTGTATAGTAGTGTAGTGTATAATGTAGTGTGTAGTGTATAGTGTAGTGTATAGTGGAGTGTATAGTACTGTAGTGTGTAGTAGTGTAGTGTATAGTAGTGTAGTGTATAGTGTAGTAGTGTAGTGTATAGTGCAGTGTATAGTGTAGTGTATAGTAGTGTAGTGTATAGTGTAGTGTATAATGTTTGTGTATATTGTAGTATATAGTGTAGTGTATAGTAGTGTAGTGTATAGTAGTATAGTGTATAGTAGTGTAGTGTATAGTAGTGTAGTTTATAGTGTAGTGTATAGGTGTATAGTGTAGTGTATAGTAGTGTTGTTTATAGTGTAGTGTATATTGTAGCGTATAGTATAGTAGTGTATAGTGTAGTGTATAGTAGTGTAGTGTATAGTAGTATAGTGTATAGTAGTGTAGTGTATAGTAGTGTAGTGTATAGTGTAGTGTATAGGTGTATAGTAGTGTATAGTAGTGTAGTGTATAGTGTAGTGTATAGGTGTATAGTAGTGTATAGTAGTGTAGTGTATAGTGTAGTGTATAGGTGTATAGTGTAGTGTATAGTAGTGTAGTGTATAGTGTAGTGTATATTGCAGTGTATAGTGTAGTGTATAGTGTAGTGTATAGGTGTATAGTGTAGTGTATAGTGTAGTGTATAGTAGTGTAGTGTATAGTGTAGTGTATAGTAGTGTAGTGTATAGTGTAGTGTATAGTGGAGTGTATAGTACTGTAGTGTGTAGTAGTGTAGTGTATAGTAGTGTAGTGTATAGGTGTATAGTGTAGTCTATAGTAGTGTAGTGTATAGTGTAGTGTATATTGTAGCGTATAGTATAGTAGTGTATAGTGTAGTGTATAGGTGTATAGTGTAGTGTATAGTAGTGTAGTGTATAGTGTAGTGTATATTGTAGCGTATAGTATAGTAGTGTATAGTGTAGTGTATAGTAGTGTAGTGTATAGTGTAGTGTATATTGTAGCGTATAGTATAGTAGTGTATAGTGTAGTGTATAGGTGTATAGTGTAGTGTATAGTAGTGTAATGTATAGTGTAGTGTATAGTAGTGTATAGTAGTGTAGTGTATAGTAGTGTAGTGTATAGTGTAGTATATAGTAGTGTGGTGTATAGTGTAGTGTATAGTAGTGTAGTGTATAGTGTAGTGTATAGTAATGTAGTTTATAGTAGTGTAGTGTATAGTGTAGTGTATAGTAGTGTAGTGTATAGTAGTGTAGTGTATAGTGTAGTGTGTATAGTGTAGTGTATAGTAGTGTAGTGTATAGTGTAGTGTATAGTAGTGTAGTGTATAGTGTAGTGTATAGTGTAGTGTATAGTGGAGTGTATAGTACTGTAGTGTGTAGTAGTGTAGTGTATAGTTGTGTAGTGTATAGTAGTGTATAGTGTAGTGTATAGTGTAGTGTATAATGTAGTGTATATTGTAGTATATAATGTAGTGTATAGTAGTGTAGTGTATAGTAGTATAGTTTATAGTAGTGTATAGTAGTGTAGTGTATAGTGCAATGTATAGGTGTATAGTGTAGTGTATAGTAGTGTAGTGTGTAGTGTAGTGTATAGGTGTATAGTGTAGTGTATAGTAGTGTAGTGTATAGTGTAGTGTATAGTGTAGTGTATAGTGGAGTGTATAGTACTGTAGTGTGTAGTAGTGTAGTGTATAGTAGTGTAGTGTATAGTAGTGTATAGTGTAGTGTATAGTGTAGTGTATAATGTAGTGTATATTGTAGTATATAATGTAGTGTATAGTAGTGTAGTGTATAGTAGTATAGTGTATAGTAGTGCATAGTAGTGTAGTGTATAGTGCAATGTATAGGTGTATAGTGTATAGTAGTGTAGTGTGTAGTGTAGTGTATAGGTGTATAGTGTAGTGTATAGTAGTGTAGTGTATAGTGTAGTGTATATTGCAGTGTATAGTATAGTAGTGTATAGTGTAGTGTATAGTAGTGTAGTGTATAGTGTAGTGTATATTGTAGTGTGTAGTGTCGTGGTGATGGTGATGATTGTGTTTAGAGACTGATAGGAAAACACCCCTCCCCCAGACGCTCGCTCGTGGTATAGCCCAGCCATTCGCCTGGTGGTTGTGATGGGGCTGATGAATATTCGTGGGTGGCAGGGGGGGGATGGTGGTGGTGGTGAAGATGCCAGAGCATTTAAATGTTAAACAAGTAACGTCAAAGGCTAATGGGGGTAACATTTTAAGGTTATTCAAATTGGACTTCTTGAGCCTTGCCATCGATTATAATCGATCATTATCATCACAGAGGCGCTGCTGTAACGTATTGATGGTAACTGATCACATAGGGTTATTGTATTGATGGTAACTGATCACATAGGGTTATTGTATTGATGGTAACTGATCACATAGGGTTATTGTATTAATGGTAACTGATCGAATAGTGTTATTGTATTGATGGTAACTGATCACATAGGGTTATTGTATTGCTGTTAACTGATCACATAGGGTTACTGTATTGACGGTAACTGATCACATAGGGCTATTGTATTGATGGTAACTGATCGAATCGTGTTATTGTATTGATGGTAACTGATCGCATAGTATTATTGTATTGATAGTAACTGATCACATAGGGTTATTGTATTGATGGCAACTGATCACATAGGGTTATTGTATTGATGGTAACTGATCACATTTAGTTATTGTAGTGATGGTTACTGATCACATAGGGTTCCTGTATTGATGGTAACTGATCGAATCGTGTTATTGTATTGATGGTAACTGATCGCATAGTATTATTGTATTGATAGTAACTGATCACATAGGGTTATTGTATTGATGGTAACTGATCACATAGGGTTATTGTATTGATGGTAACTGATCACATAGGGTTATTGTATTGATAGTAACTGATCACATAGGGTTATTGTATTGATGGTAACTGATCACTTAGGGTTATTGTATTAATAGTGACTAATCACATAGGGTTATTGTATTGATGGTAACTAATCACAGAGTTATTGTATTAATAGTAACTGATTACATATGGTTATTGTAGTTATAGTGACTAAGCACATAGTATTATTGTATTGATAGTAACTGATCACATAGGGTTATTGTATTGATGGTAACTGATCACATAGGGTTATTGTATTGATAGTAACTGATCACATAGGGTTATTGTATTGATGTTAACTGATCACATAGGGTTAGTGTATTGATGGTAACTGATCACATAGGGTTATTGTATTGATGGTAACTGATCACATAGGGTTATTGTATTAATGGTAACTGATCACATAGGGCTATTGTATTGATGGTAACTGATCACATAGGGTTATTGTATTGATGGTAACTGATCACATAGGGTTATTGTATTGATGGTAACTGATCACATAGGGTTATTGTATTGATGGTAACTGATCACATAGGGTTATTGTATTGATGGTAACTGATCACATAGGGTTATTGTATTGATGGTAACTGATCACATAGGGTTATTGTATTGATGGTAACTGATCACATAGGGTTATTGTATTGATGGTAACTGATCACATAGGGTTATTGTATTGATGGTAACTGATCACATAGGGTTATTGTATTGATAGTAACTGATCACATAGGGTTATTGTATTGATGGTAACTGATCACATAGGGTTATTGTATTGATGGTAACTGATCACATAGGGTTATTGTATTGATGGTAACTGATCACATAGGGTTACTGTATTGATGGTAACTGATCACATAGGGTTATTGTATTGATGTTAACTGATCACATAGGGTTACTGTATTGATGGTAACTGATCACATAGGGTTACTGTATTGATGGTAACTGATCACATAGGGTTATTGTATTGATTGTAACTGATCACATAGGGTTATTGTATTGATGGTAACTGATCACATAGGGTTACTGTATTGATGGTAACTGATCACATAGGGTTATTGTATTGATGTTAACTGATCACATAGGGTTACTGTATTGATGGTAACTGATCACATAGGGTTACTGTATTGATGGTAACTGATCACATAGGGTTATTGTATTGATTGTAACTGGTCACATAGGGTTATTGTATTGATGGTAACTGATCACATAGGGTTATTGTATTGATGGTAACTGATCACATAGGGTTATTGTATTGATGTTAACTGATCACATAGGGTTAGTGTATTGATGGTAACTGATCACATAGGGTTAGTGTATTGATGGTAATTGGTCACATAGAGTTATTGTATTAATAGTAACTGATCACATAGGGTTATTGTATTGATGTTAACTGATCACATAGGGTTATTGTATTG
>NW_022638964.1:92500-117020 GCF_010993605.1 Petromyzon marinus | reverse complement strand
TCACAGTACCACTCACTCACAGTACCACTCACTCACAGTCTCACTCACACACAGTCTCACTCACACACAGTCTCACTCACACACAGTACCACTCACACACAGTACCACTCACACACAGTCTCACTCACTCACAGTACCACTCACTTACAGTCTCACTCACACACAGTCTCACTCACACACAGTCTCACTCACAGTACCACTCACAGTCTCACTCACTCACAGTCTCACTCACAGTACCACTCACACACAGTACCACTCACACACAGTCTCACTCACACACAGTCTCACTCACAGTACCACTCACTCACAGTACCACTCACACACAGTCTCACTCACACACAGTCTTACTCACTCACAGTCTCACTCACACACAGTCTCACTCACAGTACCACTCACTCACAGTACCACTCACACACAGTCTCACTCACAGTACCACTCACACACAGTCTCACTCACAGTCTCACTCACAGTACCACTCACTCACAGTACCACTCACACACAGTCTCACTCACACACAGTCTCACTCACTCACAGTACCACTCACACACAGTCTCACTCACTTACAGTCCCACTCACACACAGTCTCACTCACAGTACCACTCACACACAGTCTCACTCACACACAGTCTCACTCACAGTACCACTCACAAACAGTCCCACTCACTCACAGTCTCACTCACAGTACCACTCACACACAGTCTTACTCACTCACAGTACCACTCACACACAGTCTCACTCACAGTACCACTCACTCACAGTCTCACTCACACACAGTACCACTCACACACAGTACCACTCACAGTACCACTCACTCACAGTCTCACACACAGTCCCACTCACACACAGTCTCACTCACTCACAGTACCACTCACACACAGTCTCACTCACACACAGTCTCACTCACAGTACCACTCACAGTCTCACTCACAGTACCACTCACACACAGTCTCACTCACAGTACCACTCACTCACAGTACCACTCACACACAGTCTCACACACAGTACCACTCACTCACAGTATCACTCACACACAGTCCCACTCACACACAGTCTCACTCACTCACAGTCTCACTCACAGTCTCACTCACAGTCTCACTCACACACAGTCTCACTCACACACAGTCTCACTCACAGTCTCACTCACTCACAGTCTCACTCACAGTACCACTCACACACAGTACCACTCACTCACAGTACCACTCACACACAGTACCACTCACTCACAGTACCACTCACACACAGTCTCACTCACAGTCTCACTCACAGTACCACTCACTCACAGTACCACTCACACACAGTCTCACTCACTCACAGTACCACTCACACACAGTCTCACTCACACACAGTCTCACTCACACACAGTACCACTCACTCACAGTACCACTCACACACAGTCTCACTCACACACAGTCTCACTCACACACAGTATCACTCACACACAGTCTCACTCACTCACAGTCCCACTCACTCACAGTACCACTCACTCACAGTCTCACTCACAGTACCACTCACTCACAGTACCACTCACACACAGTCCCACTCACTCACAGTACCACTCACACACAGTCTCACTCACACACAGTCCCACTCACACACAGTCTCACTCACAGTACCACTCACACACAGTCTCACTCACAGTCTCACTCACAGTAACACTCACTCACAGTACCACTCACACACAGTACCACTCACACACAGTCTCACTCACACACAGTACCACTCACAGTACCACTCACACAGTACCACTCACACACAGTCTCACTCACTCACAGTACCACTCACACACAGTCTCACTCACACACAGTCTCACTCACTCACAGTACCACTCACTCACAGTCTCACTCACACACAGTCTCACTCACACACAGTCTCACTCACAGTACCACTCACACACAGTACCACTCACACACAGTCTCACTCACACACAGTCTCACTCACAGTACCACTCACTCACAGTACCAATCACTCACAGTACCACTCACACACAGTCTCACTCACACACAGTACCACTCACTCACAGTACCACTCACACACAGTACCACTCACTCACAGTACCACTCATACACAGTCTCACACACAGTCTCACTCACACACAATCAGAACGCTCGGCTCCTCTCTCACCCGTGCGGGGTCGGCGTCGCCGGCGGGTATCCCAGAAGCCCTCAGCACGTCTCACTCACTCACAGTACCACTCACACACAGTATCACTCACTCACAGTCTCACTCACTCACAGTATTACTCACTCACAGTCTCACTCACAGTACCACTCACACACAGTCTCACTCACTCACAGTCTCACTCACTCACAGTATCACTCACACACAGTCTCACTCACACACAGTCTCACTCACAGTCTCACTCACACACAGTCTCACTCACACACAGTCTCACACACAGTCTCACTCACAGTCTCACTCACACACAGTCTCACTCACAGTCTCACACACAGTCTCACTCACACACAGTCTCACTCACACACAGTCTCACTCACAGTACCACTCACTCACAGTCACACTCACTCACAGTCTCACTCACTCACAGTCTCACTCACAGTACCACTCACACACAGTCTCACTCACACACAGTCTCACTCACAGTCTCACTCACACACAGTCTCACTCACACACAGTCTCACTCACACACAGTCTCACTCACACACAGTACCACTCACACACAGTCTCACTCACACACAGTCTCACTCACTCACAGTACCACTCACACACAGTACCACTCACACACAGTCTCACTCACTCACAGTACCACTCACACACAGTACCACTCACACACAGTACCACTCACTCACAGTACCACTCACACACAGTACCACTCACACACAGTACCACTCACACACAGTCTCACTCACACACAGTCTCACTCACAGTACCACTCACTCACAGTACCACTCACTCACAGTACCACTCACTCACAGTACCACTCACACACAGTACCACTCACTCACAGTACCACTCACACACAGTACCACTCACTCAGTCTTACTCACTCACAGTACCACTCACACACAGTCTCACTCACAGTCTCACTCACTCACAGTACCACTCACACACAGTCTCACTCACACACAGTACCACTCACACACAGTCTCACTCACAGTCTCACTCACACACAGTCTCACTCACACACAGTCTCACTCACACACAGTCTCACTCACACACAGTACCACTCACACACAGTCTCACTCACAGTCTCACTCACACACAGTCTCACACACACAGTCTCACTCACAGTCTCACTCACACACAGTCTCACTCACACACAGTCTCACTCACAGTCTCACTCACTCACAGTACCACTCACACACAGTCTCACTCACACACAGTACCACTCACACACAGTCTCACTCACTCACAGTCTCACTCACACACAGTCTCACTCACACACAGTCTCACTCACAGTCTCACTCACACACACCCGCGCGGGGTCGGCGTCGCCGGCGGGTATCCCAGAAGCCCTCAGCACGTCTCACTCACTCACAGTACCACTCACACACAGTCTCACTCACACACAGTACCACTCACACACAGTCTCACTCACTCACAGTACCACTCACACACAGTACCACTCACACACAGTACCACTCACACACAGTCTCACTCACTCACAGTCTCACTCACAGTCTCACTCACACACAGTCTCACTCACTCACAGTACCACTCACACACAGTCTCACTCACACACAGTCTCACTCACAGTCTCACTCACACACAGTACCACTCACACACAATCTCACACACAGTCCCACTCACACACACCCGTGCTGGGTCGGCGTCGCCGGCGGGTATCCCAGAAGCCCTCAGCACGTCTCACTCACACACAGTCTCACACACAGTCTCACTCACACACAGTCTCACTCACAGTCTCACTCACACACAGTCTCACTCACACTCTCACTCACACACAGTCTCACACACAGTCCCACTCACACACACCCGCGCTGGGTCGGCGTCGCCGGCGGGTATCCCAGAAGCCCTCAGCACGTCTCACTCACACACAGTCTCACACACAGTCTCACTCACACACAGTCTCACTCACAGTCTCACTCACACACAGTCTCACTCACACTCTCACTCACACACAGTCTCACACACAGTCCCACTCACACACACCCGCGCTGGGTCGGCGTCGCCGGCGGGTATCCCAGAAGCCCTCAGCACGTCTCACTCACTCACAGTATCACTCACACACAGTACCACTCACACACAGTCTCACTCACTCACAGTCTCACTCACACACAGTCTCACTCACACACAGTCTCACTCACACACAGTACCACTCACACACAGTACCACTCACACACAGTCTAACTCACAGTCTCACTCACACACAGTCTCACTCTCACTCACACACAGTCTCACTCACACACAGTCTCACACACAGTACCACACACAGTCTCACTCACACACACCCGCGCTGGGTCGGCGTCGCCGGCGGGTATCCCAGAAGCCCTCAGCACGTCAGCCGCCCTCTCCGGCTTCAGGAGGCCCAGCGCCTCCGGCTCCGAGGCCACGGCGTTGCCCAGCAGGCGGCAGCTGTCTCCCACAATGCCGTGCTGCCGGCTCAGCAGGCGGCAGTCGCCACGGACGCACGCCGAGCGGCCACTCTCCTCTGCGGGCGGGGAGGAGGGGGCGGAGGGGTGGGCGGTGACGTCAGCGTCGTCAGCGTCGTCATCGTCAGTGTCGTCATCGTCATCATCAGCATCGTCAGTGTCGTCATCGCCGTCATCATCGTCAGCATCGTCATCGTCGTCAGCGTCGTCATCGTCAGCGTCGTCATCGTCAGCGTCGTCAGCGTCATCGTCAGTGTCCTCATCGTCATCGTCAGTGGCGCCAGCGTCGTCAGCATCGTCAGCGTCATCGTCATCGTCATCATCATCGTCAGCGTCATCGTCAGCATCGTCAGCGTCGTCAGCGTCGGGGGAGTCGTCAGAGTCAGGATCGGCAGTGGCGTCATCAGCAGCAGAAGCATCATTAGTAGAAATACCCTAACCCACCCACCAACCCACCCACCAACCCACCAACCAACCCACAAACCCAACCACCCACCCACCCACCAACCCACCCACCCACCAACCCACCAACCAACCCACCCACCAACCAACCCACCCACCAACGCACCCACCCACCAACCAACCCACCAACCCACCCACCAACCCACCCACCAACCCACCAACCCACCCAACAACCAACCAACCCACCCACCAACCCACCAACCCACCCACCAACCCACACACTCACCAATCAACCAACCCACCCACCGACCACCATCCAATCCACCACCAACCAACCACCCACCCACCAACCAACCACCCACCCACCCACCCACCAACCAACCCACCAACCAACCCACCCACCCACAAACCAACCCACCCACCAATCAACCAACCCACCCACCAACCCACCCACCAACCCACCAACCAACCAACCAACCCACCCACCAACCAACCCACCCACCCACCAACCAACCCACCCACCAACCAACCAATCAACCAACCCACCCACCAACCCACCAACCAATCAACCAACCCACCCACCAACCCACCCACCAACCAACCCACCCACCCACCAACCCACCCACCCAGTAGCCGCAGGGTGTTAGCGAGTAACTTGAGGCTGTCGCCTCTGCTGCTGCTGGTGTTGGTGTTGTTGGTGCGCCTGCTCTTGCCGTGTGCCCCCAGGGAGTAGGAGTGGGACCAGGCCACCAGCCACTCGGGCCTCTGACGGGCCAGCGAGTGGCTCGCCTTGAGCACGGAGTCCGCCACGGCAGAGTTGCCCTGCACGTGGCACGCACGCAGTGACACACACAGTGACACACACACAGTGACACACACAGTGACACACACACACAGTGACACACACACACAGTGACACACACACACAGTGACACACACACACAGTGACACACACACACAGTGACACACACACACAGTGACACACACACAGTGACACACAGACACACAGTGACACACACACACACACGCAGTGACACACACACACACGCAGTGACACACACACACACACGCAGTGACACACACACACACACACAGTGACACACACACACAGTGACACACACACACACAGTGACACACACACACACAGTGACACACACACACACAGTGACACACACACACAGTGACACACACACACAGTGTACACACACACAGTGACACACACACACACAGTGACACACACACAGTGACACACACACAGTGACACACACACACACAGTGACACACACACACACAGTGACACACACACAGTGACACACACACAGTGACACACACACACAGTGACACACACACACACAGTGACACACACACAGTGACACACACACAGTGACACACACACACAGTGACACACACACAGTGACACAACAACAACAACAACCGCCATTCGCCACTAAGTGGCGGTGACGTCACCACGACGCTTGTGCCAGGCTATGTGCACCCTGAGGCCACGTGAAGTGTCGAACGCCCGCTGGCAGGAGGTCACGGGGCAGACCCAGGTGCCACGGGTCAACTGACTGAGATGACTGGCTGATGCACCACCTGTGCCCCCTACTGTGCCAACCTGCTGTGCTTTAGCCACCCGGCGCTCCGCTCGCTGTTGTGAGCGTCGCTCCTCCGCCCTCCGTTGTTGTTGGAGGGCGACTGCCTCCAACTGCCCAGTAGCATCCTTCACGAGCCTCCTCCACAGAGGCCGATCTTGACACCGCTGGTACCAGTCATCGGCAAGTCCACTCAGCTCCACGTCCTCCTGTACCACATCACTCCATCTCTTCTCTAGCCCGTGCCGCGCCCGCTTAGCCCCCTCAATCCGGCCAAACAAAAGCTGTTTCGGCATGCGGTGGCTGGGCATGCGGGCTACATGACCCAGCCATCGCAGCCTTGCCTGCCGGAGGAGCTCACCGATGGGACCCTGCCCAGATCTTTCAAGGATTTGTGAGCTCCTCACACAATCCAGTCTGGTTAAACCCAGGATGGATCGTAGGCAGGCCAGCCTAAATGTTTCCAACCGGCGAAGATGTTCCATTAGGGGGGTCCACGTTTCGCAAGCGTAGAGAAGGGAGGGAATGACCGTGGCCGAGAAGACCTGAAGCTTAGTGCGGAGCGACAGACCAGGTAGCTTCCACACAGCGTTACGCAACCGATGAAAAGATATTGCCGCTCGACTGATTCGGAGTGAGACCTCTGCTGTTAAACTGGAGCCAGTCATAAGCACACTGCCCAGGTATGGGAAACTCTCCACTCTCTCCACAACTGCCCCATCACCGATTGGGAGTTGTGGGGGTGGAGTGTCCGATGGTACAAAATACCCAGGCAGGTGGGGCTGATGGTAAGGCCCCACCTCTTAGTGGCACGCTCTAGTCTCAGCAGCAGCGTCTCCAACTCCTCCTCTGACTGAGCAGCTATTACCAAGTCATCAGCATACATAACGTGGTTGAGCAATAGGGAGCCATCCCTTGACCGCACCCGGGCATCGATTAGCCTCCCATTATATCTGTACCATATGGAGATTCCCCCGGTACAGCTATTGAAGGCTTCACGAACCACGTGGTCAAAATAGATGTTAAATAATGTGGGAGCCAGAGGACATCCCTGTCGCACCCCAAGGTGTACAGGGAATGGCTCTGACTCCCGGCCACGTAGTTTTACCCGGGCCCGCTCACCATCATGAAGGTCCTTAATGATCGTGAGCAGAGGGTCAGGTACTCCAAAAGAACGAAGAACGACCCAGAGCCCAGGCCTACTGATGGTATCATAGGCCTTGACCAGGTCAATAAAGCAGAGATGTAGGTCTTGTTGGAATTCCCTACACCTCTGCTGTAGCAGACGGACAGAAAATATGGCATCTGTGCAGGACCGCCCTTTCCTGAAACCGCATTGGGGCTCCGCAAGCCTCTCCTCAGCGTGCCTGGCAAGGCGATGCTGAATAATCCTTGCCAGGACCTTTCCCGGCACACTGAGGAGTGAGATGCCCCTGTAGTTGTTACAGTCTGTGCGGTCCCCCTTCTTAAAAAGGGGGACCACCAGGGCATCCTTCCAATCCTGCGGAACCCGTCCAGTGGTCCAGACTGTTGTTATGATGTCATATAGGGCAGTCTGTGCACAAACGCCACCCTCCCTCAGCATTTCGCTTGGGAGATCATCTCTGCCCGCTGCCTTTCCTGGTCTCAGACTCCGGATCGCCTTCAATACTTCCTCAGCAGATGGCACCTCAGCCAGCCACTCACAAGGGGTGACTTCATCCAATATTTGAGGCACCGCAGCCTCAGCAGGGTCATCCTCACTTTGTGCCACGATGTTTTCCTGGCTGAGGAATTTTCCCTCCCCCAGGACCTCACAGAAATGCTCAGCAAATCTGCGAACCTGTTCCTGGGGGTCGGAAATTGGATCACCGTTTTTTCCCCTAATGATGGTAATAGGTGTGGCGCTGCAGGTTACTTTTTTGATGGAGTTAAATAGAGATTTGTGATCACGGGCCACTGAGGCAGACTCCATCTCCTCAGCAACCCGCGACCACCACCCATCCTTGCAGCGCCTCACAGCTCTCCGAACCTCCGAGCGAAGGCTGCGGTAAGCCTCCTCATTCTCTGACGTGGGATTCTGTAGCCGATGACAGTGGGCCTGTCGCTTTTTCTCAACCATCCTGAACAACTCCTCTGTCATCCAGGGTGTCTGGGGAGGTCTGGACCGCGTACCCAAAGCAGCCATTGCAGCTGCATGAGTCACAGTCCTAAACCTCGCCCATTTACCCTCGACATCAGGAGGAGTCGGGGACGATGCCAATCCCAGCCGCAAGCGTTGATGAAATTCTCGCTTGCAACTTTCATCAGATAACTGAGACCAGGCCACTTTAGGTTGGAATGGGGTCCTGGGTGTACACCCACCACCGGAGTGGAAGAATGGCAGGCGCATCTTACAGATGACTAGTCGATGGTCAGAGGGCAGATCAGCTCCACGGTAGGTCCTGGTGTCAAGGACATGAGCTCGCATTCGCTGGTCCGTCACTATGTAGTCCAGCAGATGTTCTTGCTTGGACCCGGCATGCATCCATGATGTTGTGTGGATGCGCCGATGCCGGAATAGCGTGTTGGTAATTACAAGCCCATGGGCTGCACAAAAATCTAGCAGCCTCCTACCGTTGTTATTGAGCTGATCTGGCCCATGCCCTCCAATCACTCCAGACCAGGTGCCAGTATCATGACCAACTCGGGCATTGAAGTCACCCAACATGATGACTCTATCCCGAGGGGCCACTTTAGCCAGCACCTGTGACAGGAGGTCATAGAAGGCATCTGACTCATCGGCTTTGCCTGCATCCCTCCACGGATGTTCATCTTCGGTGGGGGCATAAGTAACCACGACCACCATTCCTCGCCTCCGGTTGATGGGAAGGCGAGCCCAAAGTAGCCTGGGGCTTACAGCTTCCCACACCTCACCGCCACGCTCCCACGCCCCCTTCATTCTTTTGTTCAAAAGAAGACCCACACCCTGTTGTTTGGCAGTCTGCTGCCCCGAGTAGAGGACTGTCCATGTTCATCTTCGGTGGGGGCATAAGTAACCACGACCACCATTCCTCGCCGCCGGTTGATGGGAAGGCGAGCCCAAAGTAGCCTGGGGCTTACAGCTTCCCACACCTCACCGCCACGCTCCCACGCCCCCTTCATTCTTTTGTTCAAAAGAAGACCCACACCCTGTTGTTTGGCAGTCTGCTGCCCCGAGTAGAGGACTGTCCACCCCTCATGGTGGCAGGAGCCAGAACCGGTCCACCGGACCTCCTGAATGCCGCATAGATCCAGGCGGTACCGGTCCAGCTCCCGACAGAGGAGTGGCAGCCTCTCCTCTGCAGTGAGCGTTCGAACATTCCACGTGGCCACCCGTAGTGGCTTTTCGTTGTTTCTGGAGTAGCCCCGAGGGTAGGTATTCAATCTCCTGGCTCCGCCAATTGGGGTTTGGCCAGGAGACGTCATAGACGCCTGGCCCCCCGGGGCCTCCGGCACAAGCTTAGTTGTTACATATTTCAGTTTAATTCGTGGTTTTGTGGTAATTAATTGAAGGTGGAGGGGTTACCAGCCCCTCGCACCCGTCCAGAGCCCCCGTTTAGCCCCTGTGGTGGACACATATGCCATGAGGGGAGGAGCCAATCAAAATTGGAACTCCCCCCACAGCGCTGTCCACGACAGAGTTGCCCGTCCGGCACCGCGAGGAGGTAGGGGGTTGTTACACACACACAGTGACACACACACACAGTGACACACACACACAGTGACACACACACACAGTGACACACACACACACAGTGACACACACACACAGTGACACACACACACACAGTGACACACACAGTGACACACACACACACAGTGACACACACACACACACAGTGACACACACACACACGCAGTGACACGCACACAGTGACACACACACACATACAGTGACACACACACACAGTGACACACACAGTGACACACACAGTGACACACACACACACACAGTGACACACACACACACAGTGACACACACAGTGACACACACAGTGACACACACACACAGTGACACACACACAGTGACACACACACACAGTGACACACACACAGTGACACACACAGTGACACACACACACACAGTGACACACACAGTGACACACACAGTGACACACACACACATACAGTGACACACACACACAGTGACACACACACAGTGACACACAGTGACACACACACAGACACACACAGTGACACACACACACAGACACACACACAGTGACACACACAGTGACACACACAGTGACACACACACAGTGACACACACAGTGACACACACAGTGACACACACAGTGACACACACACAGTGACACACACACACACAGTGACACACACACAGTGACACACACAGTGACACACACAGTGACACACACACACAGTGACACACACACAGTGACACACACACACACAGTGACACACACACACAGTGACACACGACACACACACAGTGACACACACACAGTGACACACACACACACAGTGACACACAGTGACACACACACAGTGACACACACACAGTGACACACACACACACAGTGACACACACACAGTGACACACACACACACAGTGACACACACACACACAGTGACACACACAGTGACACACACACACAGTGACACACACACACAGTGACACACACACAGTGACACACACACACACAGTGACACACACACACAGTGACACACACAGTGACACACACACACACAGTGACACACACACACACAGTGACACACACAGTGACACACACACACAGTGACACACACACACACACAGTGACACACACACAGTGACACACACACACACACAGTGACACACACACACACAGTGACACACACACAGTGACACACAGTGACACACACACACAGTGACACACACAGTGACACACACACACAGTGACACACACAGTGACACACACAGTGACACACACACACACAGTGACACACACAGTGACACACACACACACAGTGACACACACACACAGTGACACACACACACACAGTGACACACACACAGTGACACACACACACACAGTGACACACACAGTGACACACACACACAGTGACACACACAGTGACACACACACACAGTGACACACACACACACAGTGACACACACACAGTGACACACACACAGTGACACACACACACACAGTGACACACACAGTGACACACACACACAGTGACACACACACACACAGTGACACACACAGTGACACAAACACACAGTGACACACACAGTGACACACACAGTGACACACACACACAGTGACAAAGATCCCCCATATAGCCTTAACAGACTGTAGGGGCAAGTGCTGTTAGCGAGCACCTATGAAGGCCGGAACGGTACACGAGGGGGTGGGTGGCCAGCGCCACGCCCGACCGCCTTTGTCTCCCTAGTCGCGATGTTTACACACCGCACCAGGTACTCATTTGAGGCTGAGTCGACCTAGGGGAGGCCCGGGACCGGTTCAGATAATCGTCACTGGTGTTGGCTGTGAGCGGGAATCGAACCCGGGTGCCAGGTTCATAGCGCAGCGCGCTAACCGCTACACTATCGCTCTCCAACACACAGTGACACACACACACACAGTGACACACACACAGTGACACACACACAGTGACACACACACACACAGTGACACACACACACACAGTGACACACACACACACACAGTGACACACACACACAGTGACACACACACACACAGTGACACACACACAGTGACACACACACAGTGACACACACACAGTGACACACACACACACAGTGACACACACACAGTGACACACACACAGTGACACACACACACACAGTGACACACACACAGTGACACACACACAGTGACACACACACAGTGACACACACAGTGACACACACAGTGACACACACACACACAGTGACACACACAGTGACACACACACACAGTGACACACACAGTGACACACACACACACAGTGACACACACAGTGACACACACAGTGACACACACACACACAGTGACACACACAGTGACACACACACACAGTGACACACACACACAGTGACACACACACACACAGTGACACACACACAGTGACACACACACACACAGTGACACACACAGTGACACACACACACAGTGACACACACAGTGACACACACACACAGTGACACACACACACACAGTGACACACACACAGTGACACACACACAGTGACACACACACACACAGTGACACACACAGTGACACACACACACAGTGACACACACACACACAGTGACACACACAGTGACACACACACACAGTGACACACACAGTGACACACACAGTGACACACACAGTGACACACACACACAGTGACACACACAGTGACACACACACACAGTGACACACACACAGTGACACACACAGTGACACACACACAGTGACACACACAGTGACACACGACACACACACACAGTGACACACACACACACAGTGACACACACACACACAGTGACACACACACACACACAGTGACACACACACACAGTGACACACACACACAGTGACACACACAGTGACACACACACACAGTGACACACACACACACAGTGACACACACACAGTGACACACACACACAGTGACACACACAGTGACACACACACACAGTGACACACACACACACAGTGACACACACACAGTGACACACACACAGTGACACACACACACACAGTGACACACACACACACAGTGACACACACACACACACAGTGACACACACACACAGTGACACACACACACACAGTGACACACACACAGTGACACACACACAGTGACACACACACAGTGACACACACACACACAGTGACACACACACAGTGACACACACACAGTGACACACACACACACAGTGACACACACACAGTGACACACACACAGTGACACACACACAGTGACACACACAGTGACACACACAGTGACACACACACACACAGTGACACACACAGTGACACACACACACAGTGACACACACAGTGACACACACACACAGTGACACACACAGTGACACACACACACACAGTGACACACACAGTGACACACACACACAGTGACACACACACACACAGTGACACACACACACAGTGACACACACACACAGTGACACACACAGTGACACACACACAGTGACACACACACAGTGACACACACACAGTGACACACACACACAGTGACACACACAGTGACACACACACACAGTGACACACACACACACAGTGACACACACACACACAGTGACACACACACAGTGACACACACACAGTGACACACACACAGTGACACACACACACAGTGACACACACAGTGACACACACACACACACACAGTGACACACACAGTGACACACACACACAGTGACACACACAGTGACACACACACACACACACAGTGACACACACAGTGACACACACAGTGACACACAGTGACACACACACACACAGTGACACACACACACACAGTGACACACACACACAGTGACACACACAGTGACACACACACACACACACAGTGACACACACAGTGACACACACACACAGTGACACACACAGTGACACACACACACACACACAGTGACACACACACACACACACAGGCCACTCCAAGCACCTGCAGCTGTGCGCTGTTCGCCAATCGAAGCTTCATGTGGAGCACACAGCGGTCCAGCAGAACGTCCTCCTCCTCCTCCTCCTCCTCCTCCTCCTCCTTCACCACCACCACCTCGTCGTCCTCGTCGCCGCCGCCGCCACAAGACGCCGCCTCTCTCAGCCTCTCCCGCATCTTGCCGATGAAGAAGCAGCTGACGGTCGCACACAGAGAGGGGGAAAAGCCCAGAGCGGAAGGTTGGCAGGGGGCCGGGGAGGATGGCGGGGCAAGGTGCTCGCTCCTCTCCCTCTCTCTCTCTCTCTCACTCTCTCAACACAGCGGTGGTGGTGAAGGTGGTGGTGACGGTGGTGGTGGTGGTGACGGTGGTGATGGTGGTGGTGACGGTGGTGATGGTGGTGACGGTGGTGGTAGTGGTGGTGACGGTGGTGGTGACAGTGACGGTGATGGTAGCGACGGTGGTGGTGGTGATGGTAGTGGTGACGGTGGTGATGGTGGGGCGGTGGTGACGGTGGTGGTGACGGTGGTGACGGTGGTGGTGGTGGTTACGGTCGTGGTGGTGGTGACGGTGGTGACGGTGGTGGTCACGGTAGTGGTGACGGTGGTGGTGACGGTGGTGATGGTGGTGGTGATGGTGGTGGTGACAGTGATGGTGATGGTAGCGACGGTGGTGGTGGTGATGGTGGTGACGGTGGTGATGGTGACGGTGGTGATGGTGACGGTGGTGATGGTGACGGTGGTGGTGGCGACGGTGGTGGTGGTGGTGGTCACAGTGGTGGTGACGGTGGTGACTGTGGTGGTGACGGTGGTGGTGGTGATGGTGGTGATGGTAGTGACGGTGGTGGTGACCGTGGTGGTGGTGGTGGTGTCGGCGGTTGTGGCGGTGGTGGCGGTGGTTGCGGTGGTGGTTGCGGTGGTTGCGGTGGTGGTTGCGGTGGTTGCGGTGAGCTGTACCGATTGGTGATGACGTCATCCCAAGTGGAGATGGAGTCGAGCCGTGGGTCGGGAAGTCTTCTCATCCAGGACGAGGTGAGCCGACGGATCTCAGAGAGTCCACGAAAGTTCGCTGCACACGCCGGAGAGAGAGACACCCAGACCCAGGGCTTGAACCCAGACTCTCAGTGTCTCTGACACGGCCATCGTGAACCCCCTGAGAGAGAGAGACACCCAGACCCAGGGCTTGAACCCAGACTCTCAGTGTCTCTGACACGGCCATCGTGAACCCCCTGAGAGAGACACCCAGGACCCAGGGCTTGAACCCAGACTCTCAGTGTCTCTGACACGGCCATCGTGAACCCCCTGAGAGAGACACCCAGACCCAGGGCTTGAACCCAGACTCTCAGTGTCTCTGACACGGCCATCGTGAACCCCCTGAGAGAGAGAGACACCCAGACCCAGGGCTTGAACCCAGACTCTCAGTGTCTCTGACACGGCCATCGTGAACCCCCTGAGAGAGACACCCAGACCCAGGGCTTGAACCCAGACTCTCAGTGTCTCTGACACGGCCATCGTGAACCCCCTGAGAGAGACACCCAGACCCAGGGCTTGAACCCAGACTCTCAGTGTCTCTGACACGGCCATCGTGAACCCCCTGAGAGAGAGAGACACCCAGACCCAGGGCTTGAACCCAGACTCTCAGTGTCTCTGACACGGCCATCGTGAACCCCCTGAGAGAGACACCCAGACCCAGGGCTTGAACCCAGACTCTCAGTGTCTCTGACACGGCCATCGTGAACCCCCTGAGAGAGAGAGAGACACCCAGACCCAGGGCTTGAACCCAGGCTCTCAGTGTCTCTGACACGGACATCGTGAACCCCCTGAGAGAGAGACACCCAGACCCAGGGCTTGAACCCAGACTCTCAGTGTCTCTGACACGGCCATCGTGAACCCCCTGAGACACCCAGACCCAGGGCTTGAACCCAGACTCTCAGTGTCTCTGACACGGCCATCGTGAACCCCCTGAGAGAGAGAGACACCCAGACCCAGGGCTTGAACCCAGGCTCTCAGTGTCTCTGACACGGCCATCGTGAACCCCCTGAGAGAGAGAGAGACACCCAGACCCAGGGCTTGAACCCAGACTCTCAGTGTCTCTGACACGGCCATCGTGAACCCCCTGAGAGAGAGAGACACCCAGACCCAGGGCTTGAACCCAGACTCTCAGTGTCTCTGATACAACCATCGTGAACCCCCTGAGAGAGAGAGAGACACCCAGACCCAGGGTTGAACCCAGGCTCTCAGTGTCTCTGACACGGCCATCGTGAACCCCCTGAGAGAGACACCCAGACCCAGGGCTTGAACCCAGACTCTCAGTGTCTCTGACACGGCCGCTATGAACCCCCTGAGAGAGAGAGAGACACCCAGACCCAGGGCTTGAACCCAGACTCTCAGTGTCTCTGACACGGCCGCTATGAACCCCCTGAGAGAGAGAGAGACACCCAGACCCAGGGCTTGAACCCAGACTCTCAGTGTCTCTGACACGGCCATCGTGAACCCCCTGAGAGAGAGAGACACCCAGACCCAGGGCTTGAACCCAGACTCTCAGTGTCTCTGACACGGACATCGTGAACCGCCTGAGAGAGAGAGACACCCAGACCCAGGGCTTGAACCCAGGTTCTCAATGGGGCGATGATGATAGTGATGACGATGATAGTGATGACGATAGTGATGATGATAGCGATGGTGATAGCGATGGTGATAGTGATGATGGTGGTGACGATAATGATGACGATGATGATAGTGATGACGATGATAGTGATGATGATAGTGATGATGGGCGGAGGGGGGGGGTGTTGGAGAGGGGGCTTAGGGGGGTGGAGGGGGGGAGGGGCTACGCACAGTCGTGAGAGAGGAAGTTGATGAAGTGGCTGAGCTCAGTGAGGGCCTGCAGCGACTGAAGGCGCTGCAGGCGAGACTCCTGGTGCATTGCATCCACACTCGCCCACTCCTATGGGCACACACACACACACGCACACACACATGCACGTACACACACACACGTACACACACACACGTACACACACACACACGTACACACGCACACGCACACACGCACACGTACACACACACACACGTACGTACACACACACACACGTACACACACACACACGTACACACGCACGCACACACGCACACACGCACACACACACGTACACACGCACGCACACACACACACACACGTACACACACGCACGTACAGACATGCACACACATGCACGTACACACACGTACACACGCACGCACACACGCACACACGCACACACGCACACACGCACACGCATACACACGTACACACACGCGCACACACACACGCGCTTACTCCTACAGGCACGCGCACACACACGGACACACGTACACACACGCACACACACACGTACAGACGCACCTGCAGGAAGGCACACACACGTACACACACGTACACACACGCACACACACACGTACAGACGCACCTGCAGGAAGGCACACACACGTACACACACACACACGTACACACATACACACGTACAGACGCACCTGCAGGAAGGCACACACACGTGCACACACACACGTACACACACACACACGTACACACACACGTACACACACACGTACACACACGCACACACACACACGTACAGACGCACCTGCAGGAAGGCACACACACGTGCACACACACACATACACACACACGTACACACACACACGTACACACACATGTACACACACACGTACAGACGCACCTGCAGGAAGGCACACACATGTACACACACATGTACACACATGTACACGTACACACACATGTACACACTTACACACGTACACACACACACACACACGTACAAACGCACCTGCAGGAAGGCACACACACGTACACACACACGTACACACACGCACACACACACGTACAGACGCACCTGCAGGAAGGCACACACACGTACACACACACACGTGCACACACACACGTACACACACACACACGTACAGACGCACCTGCAGGAAGGCACACACACGTACACACACACGTGCACACACACACGTACACACACACACACACGTACAGACGCACCTGCAGGAAGGCACACACACGTACACACACGCACACACGCACGCACACACGCGCACACACACACGCGCACACACGCACACACACGTACACGCACACACACGTACACACACGCGCTCACTCCTACAGGCACACACACGCACTCACGTACACGTGCATACACACACGTACAGACGCACCTGCAGGAAGTCACACACACGTACACACACACACACGTACAGACGCACCTGCAGGAAGGCACACACACGTGGACACACACACGTACACACACACACACACGTACACACACACGTACATACACACGTACGCACATGTACACACACGTACAGACGCACCTGGAGGAAGGCACACACACACACGTACACACACACACACACGTACACACACACACACGTACACACGCACACACCTGCAGGAAGGCACACACACGTACACACCTGCAGGAAGGCACACACATGTACACACACACACGTACACACCTGCAGGAAGGCACACACACGTACACACACACACGTGTACACACACGTACATACACACACGTACACACACGTACACACACACACACACACGTACACACGCACACACGTACACACCTGCAGGAAGGCACACACACGTACACACACACACACGTACACACACACACACGTACACACACGTACACACACGTGTACACACCTGCAGGAAGGCACACACACGTACACACACACACGTACACACACACACACACGTACACACACACACACGTACACACACGTACACACACGTGTACACACCTGCAGGAAGGCACACACACGTACACACACACACGTACACACACACACACGTACACACACACACACACGTACACACACACACACGTACACACCTGCAGGAAGGCACACACACGTACACACACACACGTACACACACACACACGTACACACACACACACACACACGTACACACCTGCAGGAAGGCACACACACGTACACACACACACGTACACACACACACACGTACACACACACACACGTACACACACACACACACGTACACACACACACACGTACACACCTGCAGGAAGGCCCGCATGCCGGTGTGTGCCAGGCTCGCGGCCCTGCCCAGGCGGCCGTGTGCCAGGTGCAGAGCCGCGAGCTCCGGGCCAAACGCCGACTCCAGCAGGCGTCGCCGGCGCTGCGACGCGCGGCAAGACGCGTCCACAAACGCCGACAGCGTGGTGGCGGTGGTGGTGGAGGCGGTGGAGGTGGAGGCGGTGGAGGCGGTGGAGGCGGAGGCGGTGGAGGCGGTGGAGGTGGAGGCGGTGGAGGCGGTGGAGGTGGAGGCGGTGGAGGCGGTGGAGGCGGAGGCGGTGGAGGGGTCACCGCCTCCGGTGAGCAGCAGCTTCAGCCGAGCCTTGATTACCCACGGGAGATAGGCCTCCTGCTCACCACATGCAGGCGTGGGGAGGGGGGGGGGGGTGGGTGAGTGGGTGAGTGAGTGGATGGGTGAGTGAGTGGGTGAGTGGGTGAGTGAGTGACTGGGTGAGTGAGTGGGTGAGTGAGTGGGTGAGTGAGTGGGTGAGTGGGTGAGTGAGTGGGTGAGTGAGTGGGTGAGTGAGTGGGTGAGTGAGTGAGTGGGTAGGTGAGTGGGTGAGTGAGTGTGTGAGTGAGTGGGTGGGTGAGTGACTGGGTGAGTGAGTGGGTGGATGTGTGAGTGAGTAGGTGAGTGAGTGAGTGGGTGAGTGAGTGAGAGAGTGACTGGGTGAGTGAGTGGGTGAGTGTGTGACTGGGCGAGTGAGTGGGTGAGTGAGTGAGTGGGTGAGTGAGTGGATTGATGAGTGTACGTGTGTGTGTGTGTGTGTCTGTGTGCGGGAGTTCGACACTTCACGTGGCCTCAGGGTGCACATGGCCTGGCACAAGCGTCGTGGTGATGCCACCGCCACTTAGTGGCGAATGGCGGTTGTTGTTGTTGTTGTTGTGTTGTTGTTGTGTGCGTGAGTGGATCAACAACAGCATATCATACTCTTTGGTTCTTTCGGTAAAGTCTCGTAGTTAGAAATTAAATTTAACAAATCACGACGATTGATCGCAACACAACAAGAGGTCGTCAACAGTAGATCAGCCGGAGCTGTGGTGACACCACCACCACCCCTCTCTCTCCTCCACCTCCTCATCCTCCATCCACCTCCTCATCCCTCCCTCCTCCCTCCCTCTCCTCTCCCACCGCAACCAACACCACCTCCATCCACCCCCTCCCTATCCACCACCACCACCACCACCTCCACCACCAGCACCACCTCCACCACCAGCACCTCCACCACCCCCTCCACCACCACCTCCACCACCACCACCACCAACCCCACCACCACCACCACCCCCTCCACCACCACCACCACCCCTCTCTCTCCTCCACCTCCTCATCCTCCATCCACCTCCTCATCCCCTCTCCTCTTTCACCAACACCACCCCCATCCACCACCCCATCCACCCCCTCCCTATCCACCACCACCACCACCTCCACCACCACCACCACCTCCACCACCCCCTCCACCACCACCACCCCCTCCACCACCACCTCCACCACCCCCTACACCTCCCTATCCACCACCACCCCCTCCACCACCCCATCCACCACCAACTCCACCACCACCACCACCACCACAACCCCCTCCACCACCACCTCCACCACCATCCCCTCCACCATCCCATCCACCACCACCTCCACTACCATCATCACCACCACCACCACCACCCCATCCACCACCACCACCCCATCCATCACCACCACCACCTCCACCACCACCCCTTCCACCACCACCTCCACCACCTCCACCACTACCACCACCACCACCACCCCCCCCCCCCTCCACCACCCCATCCACCACCACCCTCACCTCCACCCCATCCATCACCACCCCCTCCACCACCACCACCACCACCACCCCCACCACCACCACCACCACCACCCCCACCACCACCACCACCACCCCCACCAACCCCACCACCACCACCACCAGCTCCACCACCACCCCCTCCACCACCACCCTCACCACCCCACCCACCACCCCCTCCACCACTCCCTCCACCACCCAATCCAGCACCACCACCACCACTCCCTCCACTACCTCCCCATCCACCACCTCCACTACCCCCTACACCTCCCTATCCACCACCACACCCTCCACCACCACCCTCACCTCCACCCCATCCATCACCACCCCCTCCACCACCACCACCACCCCCACCCCCACCACCACCACCCCCACCACCACCACCACCACCCCCACCACCACCACCACCAACCCCACCACCACCACCACCCCCTCCACCACCACCACCTCCACCACCACCCTATCCACCACCCCATCTACCACCAACTCCACCACCACCACCCCCTCCACCACCACCTCCACTACCCCCTACACCTCCCTATCCTCCACCCCCCCCCCCCCCCCCCCCCCACCTGGTAGAAGGGGTCGTCCCAGAGCACGAGGAGGTTTGGGGGTCTCTGGGAGTCGAAGCTGGCGGTGGCACCATGCTCCAGGTGAGTCCAGCGAGTGAGGCGGGCGTAGCAGGAGAGCGATGAGAAGTCCCACAGCTCCGTCTCAGCCTCCGGCGGGGGGCCCCCGGGCCAGTCCTCCGTGCTCAGGGCCTTGACGAGGAGGAGGAGGAGAGGAGGGGGGGGGGGGGGGGCAGGAGGGAGGAGGGAGAGGGGGGGGCGGGGGGCACGGAGCTCACACGCAGAGCAGTAGACTCACACGGAGGGACACAGACTCACACATAGACACACAGACTCACACATAGACACATAGACTCAGACAGAGGGACACAGACTCACACATAGACACATAGACTCACACGCAGAGCAGTAGACTCACACATAGACACATAGACTCGGACAGAGACACACAGACTCACACATAGACACACAGACTCACACATAGACACATAGACTCAGACAGAGGGACACAGACTCACACATAGACACACAGACTCACACGCAGACACAGACTCACACGGAGGGACACAGACTCACACATAGACACACAGACTCGCACATAGACACAGACTCAGACAGAGGGACACAGACTCACACATAGACACATAGACTCACACAGACACACAGACTCACACATAGACACACAGACCCATACATGGATCCATAGACTCACACATAGACACACAGACCCATACATGGATCCATAGACTCACACATAGACACACAGACCCATACATGGATCCATAGACTCACACATAGACACACAGACTCACACATAGACACATAGACCCATACATGGATCCATAGACTCACACATAGACACATAGACTCACACATAGACACCCAGACCCATACATGGATCCATAGACTCACACATAGACACATAGACCCATACATGGATCCATAGACTCACACATAGACACACAGACCCATACATGGATCCATAGACTCACACATAGACACACAGACCCATACATGGATCCATAGACTCAGACAGAGGGACATAGACTCACACATAGACACACAGACCCATACATGGATCCATAGACTCAGACAGAGGGACACAGACTCACACAGAGACACATAGACCCATACATGGATCCATAGACTCAGACAGAGGGACACAGACTCACACAGAGACACATAGACCCATACATGGATCCATAGACTCACACAGAGGGACATAGACTCACACATAGACACACAGACCCATACATGGATCCATAGACTCACACATAGACACAGACTCACACATAGACACATAGACCCATACATAGACACACAGACTCACACATAGACACAGACTCACACATATACACACAGACCCACACATGGATCCATAGACTCAAATAGAGATTCAGATTCCCTTCTGCCCCTCCCCCCTGCTCCCTCCCCCCACTGGCCCCTCCCCCCCCCGCCCCTCCCCCCACTGGCTCCCCCCCCCGCCCCTCCCCCCGTGGCTCCCCCCCCCCCCCGCCCCTCCCCCCACCTGCTCGTAGAGTCGAGCGGCCTCTTGCAAGTCTCCGCGAGCCTCAGCACCAAGGGCGGCCCTGGTGACCTCCTTTGTGCCAATGGTGCCCGAGAAGATCCCTCGCACGGAGTCGTAGTCACTCACGGAGCGGTACAGCCTGCACCATCAACACCATCATCACCATCACCATCGTCACCATCATCACCGTCACCAACATCGTCAACATCATCATCGTCAACATCATTGCCATCATCGCCACCCTGCCATAGAAGATCCCTCGCACGGAGTCGTAGTCACTCACGGAGCGGTACAGCCTGCACCATCACCACCATCAACACCGTCACCAACATCGTCACCATCATCATCGTCAACATCACCATCATCAACATCGTCAACATCGTCAACATCGTCACGATCGTCACCATCGTCAACATCATCGCCATCATCGCCACCCTGCCCGAGAAGATCCCTCGCACGGAGTCGTAGTCACTCACGGAGCGGTACAGCCTGCACCATCACCACCATCACCATCGTCAACATCGTCAACATCGTCACGATCGTCACCATCGTCAACATCATCGCCATCATCGCCACCCTGCCAGAGAAGATCCCTCGCACGGAGTCGTAGTCACTCACGGAGCGGTACAGCCTGCACCATCACCACCATCAACACCGTCACCAACATCGTCAACATCGTCACCATCGTCACCATCACCATCGTCAACATCGTCACCGTCAACATCATCGCCACCCTGCCCGAGAAGATCCCTCGCACGGAGTCGTAGTCACTCACGGAGCGGTACAGCCTGCACCATCACCACCATCACCATCGTCAACATCGTCAACATCATCATCGTCACCATCGTCAACATCATTGCCATCATCGCCACCCTGCCAGAGAAGATCCCTCGCACGGAGTCGTAGTCACTCACGGAGCGGTACAGCCTGCACCATCACCACCATCATCACCACCACCGTCACCCTCCGTCAACACCATCACCACCATCATCGTCAACATCGTCACCGTCACCATCGTCAACATCATCGCTACCCTGCCATAGAAGATCCCTCGCACGGAGTCGTAGTCACTCACGGAGCGGTACAGCCTGCACCATCATCACCATCAACACCATCATCGTCAACATCATCATCGCCACCCTGCCCGAGAAGATCCCTCGCACGGAGTCGTAGTCACTCACGGAGCGGTACAGCCTGCACCACCATCACCATCACCATCGTCAACATCGTCAACATCATCACCATCACCATCGTCAACATCGTCAACATCATCAACATCATCATCGTCAACATCGTCACCGTCACCATCGTCAACATCATCGCCACC
>NW_022638964.1:37500-90000 GCF_010993605.1 Petromyzon marinus | reverse complement strand
GACAGAGAGAGAGACGGACAGAGAGACGGAGAGAGACAGAGAGAGAGTGAGACAGAGACACAGACAGAGAAACAGAGACAGACAGAGAGACGGAGAAAGAGACGGAGAGAGAGACGCATAGAGACAAAGAGAGTGACAGGGAGAGAGACCGGGAGAGAGACAGAGCGAAAGCGGTTCACGATGGCCGTGTCAGAGGCTGGGTCTGGGTGTTTCTCTCTCTCAAGGGGTTCACGATGGCCGTGTCAGAGACACTGAGAGTCTGGGTTCAAGCCCTGGGTCTGGGTGTCTCTCTCTCTCAGGGAGTTCACGATGGCCGTGTCAGAGACACTGAGAGTCTGGGTTCAAGCCCTGGGTCTGGGTGTCTCTCTCTCTCAGGGGGTTCACGATGGCCGTGTCAGAGACACTGAGAGTCTGGGTTCAAGCCCTGGGTCTGGGTGTCTCTCTCTCTAAGGGGGTTCACGATGGCCGTGTCTAGTAGTGTAGTGTATAGTAGTGTAGTGTATAGTGTAGTGTATAGTAGTGTAGTGTATAGTAGTGTAGTGTATAGTGTAGTGTACAGTAGTGTAGTGTATAGTGTAGTGTGTAGTAGTGTAGTGTATAGTAGTGTAGTGTATAGTAGTGTAGTAGTGTATAGTGGTGTAGTGTATAGTGGTGTAGTGTATCGTAGTGTAGTGTACAGTAGTGTAGTGTGTAGTGTATAGTAGTGTATAGTAGTGTAGTGTACAGTAGTGTAGTGTACAGTATTGTAGTGTACAGTGTAGTATATAGTAGTGTATAGTAGTGTAGTGTATAGTGGTGTAGTGTATAGTGGTGTAGTGTATAGTGGTGTAGTGTATAGTGGTGTAGTGTATAGTAGTGTAGTGTATAGTGGTGAAGTGTATAGTAGTGTAGTGTACAGTAGTGTAGTGTATAGTAGTGTAGTGTACAGTAGTGTATATAGCATCTGAAAGCGATGCGTTGACCACCTCTGTGATGATGAGCGGAGTTCACACAGTAGAGACCCACAGACTACTCACACAGTAGAGACCCACAGACTACTCACACAGTAGAGACCCACAGACTACTCACACAGTAGAGACCCACAGACTACTCACACAGTAGAGACCCACAGACTACTCACACAGTAGAGACCCATAGACTACTCACACAGTAGAGACCCACAGACTACTCACACAGTAGAGACCCACAGACTACTCACACAGTAGAGACCCACAGACTACTCACACAGTAGAGACCCACAGACTACTCACACAGTAGAGACCCACAGACTACTCACACAGTAGAGACCCACAGACTACTCACACAGTAGAGACCCACAGACTACTCACACAGTAGAGACCCACAGACTACTCACACAGTAGAGACCCACAGACTACTCACACAGTAGAGACCCACAGACTACTCACACAGTAGAGACCCAAAGACTACTCACACATTAGAGACCCATAGACTACTCACACAGTAGAGACCCATAGACTACTCACACAGTAGAGACCCACAGACTACTCACACAGTAGAGACCCACAGACTACTCACACAGTTTGAGACCCACAGACTACTCACACAGTAGAGACCCATAGACTACTCACACAGTAGAGACCCAAAGACTACTCACACATTAGAGACCCAAAGACTACTCAAACAGTAGAGACCCATAGACTACTCACAGTAGAGACCCACAGACTACTCACACAGTAGAGACCCACAGACTACTCACACAGTAAAGACCCACAGACTACTCACACATTAGAGACCCATAGACTACTCACACAGTAGAGACCCACAAACTACTCACACGGTAGAGACCCACAGACTACTCACACAGTAGAGACCCACAGACTACTCACACAGTAGAGACCCATAGACTACTCACACAGTATAGACCCACAGACTACTCACACAGTAGAGACCCACAGACTACTCACACAGTAGAGACCCACAGACTACTCACACAGTAGAGACCCATAGACTACTCACACAGTAGAGACCCACAGACTACTCACACAGTAGAGACCCATAGACTACTCACACAGTAGAGACCCACAGACTACTCACACAGTAGAGACCCACAGACTACTCACACAGTAGAGACCCATAGACTACTCACACATTAGAGACCCATAGACTACTCACACAGTAGAGACCCACAGACTACTCACACAGTAGAGACCCACAGACTACTCACACAGTAGAGACCCATAGACTACTCACACAGTAGAGACCCACAGACTATTCACACAGTAGAGACCCATAGACCACTCACACAGTAGAGACCCATAGACTACTCACACAGTAGAGACCCAGAGACTACTCACACAGTAGAGACCCACAGACTACTCACACAGTAGAGACCCACAGACTACTCACACGGTAGAGACCCACAGACTACTCACACGGTAGAGACCCACAGACTACTCACACATTAGAGAGACCCACAGACTACTCACACGGTAGAGACCCACAGACTACTCACACAGTAGAGACCCATAGACTACTCACACAGTAGAGACCCACAGACTATTCACACAGTAGAGACCCACAGACTACTCGCACAGTAGAGACCTACAGACTACTCACACAGTAGAGACCCATAGACTACTCACACAGTAGAGACCCACAGACTACTCACACAGTAGAGACCCACAGACTACTCACACAGTAGAGAGACCCACAGACTACTCACACAGTAGAGACCCACAGACTACTCACACAGTAGAGACCCACAGACTACTCACACAGTAGAGACCCACAGACTACTCACACAGTAGAGACCCACAGACTACTCACACAGTAGAGACCCACAGACTACTCACACAGTAGAGACCCACAGACTACTCACACAGTAGAGACCCACAGACTATTCACACAGTAGAGACCCACAGACTACTCGCACAGTAGAGACCTACAGACTACTCACACAGTAGAGACCCATAGACTACTCACACAGTAGAGACCCACAGACTACTCACACAGTAGAGACCCACAGACTACTCACACAGTAGAGAGACCCACAGACTACTCACACAGTAGAGACCCACAGACTACTCACACAGTAGAGACCCACAGACTACTCACACAGTAGAGACCCACAGACTACTCACACAGTAGAGACCCACAGACTACTCACACAGTAGAGACCCACAGACTACTCACACAGTAGAGACCCACAGACTACTCACACAGTAGAGACACCCACAGACAACTCACACAGTAGAGACCCACAGACTACTCACACAGTAGAGACCCACAGACTACTCACACAGTAGAGACCCACAGACTACTCACACAGTAGAGACCCATAGACTACTCACACAGTAGAGACCCAGAGACTACTCACACAGTAGAGACCCATAGACTACTCACACAGTAGAGACCCACAGACTACTCACACAGTAGAGACCCACAGACTACTCACACGGTAGAGACCCACAGACTACTCACACAGTAGAGACCCACAGACTACTCACACAGTAGAGACCCACAGACTACTCACACAGTAGAGACCCACAGACTACTCACACAGTAGAGACCCATAGACTACTCACACAGTAGAGACCCAGAGACTACTCACACAGTAGAGACCCATAGACTACTCACACAGTAGAGACCCATAGACTACTCACACACTAGAGACCCACAGACTACTCACACAGTAGAGACCCACAGACTACTCACACAGTAGAGACCCACAGACCACTCACACAGTAGAGACCCACAGACTACTCACACAGTAGACACCCACAGACTACTCACACAGTAGAGACCCAGAGACTACTCACACAGTAGAGACCCACAGACTACTCACACGGTAGAGAGACCCACAGACTACTCACACAGTAGAGACACCCACAGACTACTCACACAGTAGAGACACCCACAGACCACTCACACGGTAGAGACCCACAGACTACTCACACAGTAGAGACACCCACAGACTACTCACACAGTAGAGACACCCACAGACTACTCACACAGTAGAGACACCCACAGACTACTCACACAGTAGAGACACCCACAGACTACTCACACAGTAGAGACACCCACAGACCACTCACACAGTAGAGACACCCACAGACTACTCACACAGTAGAGACACCCACAGACTACTCACACAGTAGAGACACCCACAGACTACTCACACAGTAGAGACACCCACAGACTACTCACACAGTAGAGACACCCACAGACTACTCACACAGTAGAGACACCCACAGACCACTCACACAGTAGAGACACCCACAGACCACTCACACGGTAGACACCTGTTACCTGCACAAAGACGAACACGGGGGCGTAGTGGAGCTCGCTGTCGCGTAGCAGCCGCTGCAGGTCAGAGTTCAGCCCCACGTACAGCTGCACCCTTCGCTCCTCTTCCTCTTCCTCTTCGGCGTCGGCACGGCCGGCCTCTTCAACCCGCCGGGGCAGCAGGCCTCCGAGCAGCGAGCCGAGCAACATGCGTGCCACCGGAGCGTCGCACTGCACACACGCACGGACACGCACACACGCACACGCACACACACACACGCACACGCACGCACATGCACGCCACCCCAGCGTGAACGTCTCGCGGAGACGGGGAGATGTTGACCACCTCGCCCGGCGCGCAGGAGGTCGTGGGTTCCATCCCGACCCTGACGACGCCGGCTGCGGTACATGTGGAGTCTGCGACACACTCTCTCTCTGTCTCTCTCTCTAATCATCATCGTCACCACGGTGACTATGAGATGTTAACTAACTCACTCACCCACGCTCACTTCACACACACACACACTCTTTCATCCACCCACTCACTCACTCACCCACACACTCACTCACTCACTCACCCAATCACCTACTCACTCACCCATTCACTCACCCAATCACCCATTCACTCACTCACCCACTCACTCACCCAATCACCCACTCACTCACCCAATCAACCAATCACTCACTCACCCACTCAATCACTCACCCATTCACTCACTCAATCACCCTATCACCCACTCACTCACCCAATCAACCAATCACTCACTCACCCACTCAATCACTCACCCATTCACTCACTCAATCACCCAATCACCCACTCACTCACCAATCAACCAATCACTCACTCACCCACTCAATCACTCACCCATTCACTCACTCACCCACACACTCACTCACTCACTCACCCAATCACCTACTCACTCACCCAATCACCCACTCACTCACCCAATCACCCACTCACTCACCCAATCACCTACACACTCACTCACCCACTCACTCACCCAAACACCCACTCACTCACCCATTCACTCACTCACCCACTCACTCACCCAATCACCCACTCACTCACCCAATCAACCAATCACTCACCCACTCAATCACTCACCCATTCACTCACTCAATCACCCTATCACCCACTCACTCACCCAATCACCCACTCACTCACCCAATCAACCAATCACTCACCCACTCAATCACTCACCCATTCACTCACTCAATCACCCTATCACCCACTCACTCACCCGATCACTTACTCACTCACCCAATCACCCACTCAGTCACTCACCCACGAACTCACCCACTCACTCACCTCACTCACTCACTCACCCACCCACTCACTCACTCAATCACTCACTCACCCACTCACTCACCCAATCACTCACTCACTCACCCAATCACCCACTCACTCACCCACTCACTCACTCAATCACTCACTCACCCACTCAATCACCCACTCACTCACTCACCCACCCACACACCCACTCACTCACCCAATCACCCACTCACTCACCCAATCACCCACTCACCCACCCACTAAATCACCCACTCACTCACCCAATCACTCACTCACTCACCCACTCACTCACCCAAACACCCACTCACTCACCCATTCACTCACTCACCCACTCACTCACCCAATCACCCACTCACTCACCCAATCAACCAATCACTCACCCACTCAATCACTCACCCATTCACTCACTCAATCACCCTATCACCCACTCACTCACCCAATCACCCACTCACTCACCCAATCAACCAATCACTCACCCACTCAATCACTCACCCATTCACTCACTCAATCACCCTATCACCCACTCACTCACCCGATCACTTACTCACTCACCCAATCACCCACTCAGTCACTCACCCACGAACTCACCCACTCACTCACCTCACTCACTCACTCACCCACCCACTCACTCACTCAATCACTCACTCACCCACTCACTCACCCAATCACTCACTCACTCACCCAATCACCCACTCACTCACCCACTCACTCACTCAATCACTCACTCACCCACTCAATCACCCACTCACTCACTCACCCACCCACACACCCACTCACTCACCCAATCACCCACTCACTCACCCAATCACCCACTCACCCACCCACTAAATCACCCACTCACTCACCCAATCACTCACTCACTCACTCACCCACTCACTCACCCACTCACTCACCCACTCCCCCCCCCCCCCCCCCCGTGTGCCCCCCCCTCTCCCCCACCTGTGCCAGTGCCTGTAGGGGAGCGATGATGGCCGAGTGAGGGATTTGGATGTCTGGGAGCTCCCCCAGGCGGTAGCTGCGGTAGAGACGCACGTGGGAGTCAGACCCCATGCGCAGCTCACGCTGCCTCTCCTGCACGGGGGGGGGAGGGCACGGGGGGGGCAGGGGGGGGCAGGGGGAGGGGCGGGGGGGGAGGGATAGGGTTAGTTCACGATGGCCGTGTCAGAGACACTGAGAGTCTGGGTTCAAGCCCTGGGTCTGGGTGTCTCTCAGGGGGTTCACGATGGCCGTGTCAGAGACACTGAGAGTCTGGGTTCAAGCCCTGGGTCTGGGTGTCTCTCTCTCTCTCAGGGGGTTCACGATGGACGTGTCAGAGACGCTGAGAGTCTGGGTTCAAGCCCTGGGTCTGGGTGTCTCTCTCTCTCAGGGGGTTCACGATGGCCGTATAAGAGACACTGAGAGTCTGGGTTCAAGCCCTGGGTCTGGGCGTCTCTCTCTCTCTCAGGGGGTTCACGATGGCCGTGTCAGAGACACTGAGAGTCTGGGTTCAAGCCCTGGGTCTGGGTGTCTCTCTCTCTCAGGGGGTTCACGATGGCCGTGTCAGAGACACTGAGAGTCTGGGTTCAAGCCCTGGGTCTGGGTGTCTCTCTCTCTCAGGGGGTTCACGATGGCTGTGTCAAAGACACTGAGAGTCTGGATTCAAGCCCTGGGTCTGGGTGTCTCTCTCTCTCAGGGGGTTTCACGATGGCCGTGGCAGAGACACTGAGACCTCGGTTCAAGCCCTGGGTCTGGGTGTCTCTCTCTCTCAGGGGGTTCACGATGTCCGTGTCAGAGACACTGAGAGTCTGGGTTCAAGCCCTGGGTCTGGCTGTCTCTCTCAGGGGGTTCACGATGGCCGTGTCAGAGACACTGAGAGTCTGGGTTCAAGCCCTGGGTCTGGGTGTCTCTCTCTCTCAGGGGGTTCACGATGGCCGTGTCAGAGACACTGAGAGTCTGGGTTCAAGCCCTGGGTCTGGGTGTCTCTCTCTCTCAGGGGGTTCACGATGGCCGTGTCAGAGACACTGAGAGCCTGGGTTCAAGCCCTGGGTCTGGGTGTCTCTCTCTCTCTCAGGGGGTTCACGATGGCTGTGTCGACTTAGCCCCAAATGAGTTACCTGCACTGAAGTGGTGCTGTGCAGCAGTAAAACATGGCCAGCACTGGGGGAGACAAAGGCGGCCGTGGCACTGTAGCACCCTCGTGTGCTACAGTGCCAGGCAGACTTCACCGGCTCCTGCTGCTGCTGCTGCTGATCGCTTGCTCACGAGCACTTGCCCCGAGAGCCCGTTGAGGCTACACGGCGGCAGAGGGACCCCTTTGCCTTTAGCTTAGCTCACCTTCACCTGAGCTCACGTGAGCTCACCTGAGCTCAGGTGAGCTCACCTTCACCTCACCTTCACCTCACCTGAGCTCACCTGAGCTCACCGTCACCTGAGCTCACCTCACCTGAGCTCACCTGAGCTCACCTGAGCTCACCTTCACCTGAGCTCACGTGAGCTCACCTTCACCTCACCTTCACCTCACCTGAGCTCACCTGAGCTCACCTTCACCTGAGCTCACCTCACCTGAGCTCACCTGAGCTCACCTCACCTGAGCTCACCTGAGCTCACCTGAGCTCACCTTCACCTGAGCTCACCTCACCTGAGCTCACCTGAGCTCACCTTCACCTGAGCTCACCTTCACCTGAGCTCACCTCACCTGAGCTCACCTGAGCTCACCTCACCTGAGCTCACCTGAGCTCACCTGAGCTCACCTTCACCTGAGCTCACCTCACCTGAGCTCACCTGAGCTCACCTTCACCTGAGCTCACCTTCACCTGAGCTCACCTCACCTGAGCTCACCTGAGCTCACCTGAGCTCACCTTCACCTGAGCTCACCTTCACCTGAGCTCACCTTCACCTGAGCTCACCTCACCTGAGCTCACCTGAGCTCACCTTCACCTCAGCTCACCTTCACCTGAGCTCACCTCACCTGAGCTCACCTGAGCTCACCTCACCTGAGCTCACCTGAGCTCACCTGAGCTCACCTTCACCTGAGCTCACCTCACCTGAGCTCACCTGAGCTCACCTTCACCTGAGCTCACCTTCACCTGAGCTCACCTCACCTGAGCTCACCTGAGCTCACCTGAGCTCACCTTCACCTGAGCTCACCTTCACCTGAGCTCACCTTCACCTGAGCTCACCTTCACCTGAGCTCACCTCACCTGAGCTCACCTGAGCTCACCTCACCTGAGCTCACCTGAGCTCACCTGAGCTCACCTTCACCTGAGCTCACCTCACCTGAGCTCACCTGAGCTCACCTTCACCTGAGCTCACCTCACCTGAGCTCACCTGAGCTCACCTGAGCTCACCTTCACCTGAGCTCACCTTCACCTGAGCTCACCTTCACCTGAGCTCACCTCACCTGAGCTCACCTGAGCTCACCTCACCTGAGCTCACCTGAGCTCACCTGAGCTCACCTTCACCTGAGCTCACCTCACCTGAGCTCACCTGAGCTCACCTTCACCTGAGCTCACCTCACCTGAGCTCACCTTCACCTCACCTTCACCTGAGCTCACCTCACCTCACCTCACCTGAGCTCACCTTCACCTCACCTTCACCTGAGCTCACCTCACCTCACCTCACCTGAGCTCACCTTCACCTCAGCTCACCTTCACCTCAGCTCACCTTCACCTGAGCTCACCTTCACCTCACCTGAGCTCACCTGAGCTCACCTGAGCTCACCTTCACCTCACCTCACCTCACCTGAGCTCACCTTCACCTCAGCTCACCTTCACCTCAGCTCACCTTCACCTGAGCTCACCTTCACCTCACCTGAGCTCACCTGAGCTCACCTGAGCTCACCTTCACCTCACCTCACCTGAGCTCACCTTCACCTCAGCTCACCTTCACCTCAGCTCACCTTCACCTGAGCTCACCTTCACCTCACCTGAGCTCACCTGAGCTCACCTGAGCTCACCTTCACCTGAGCTCACCTGAGCTCACCTTCACCTCAGCTCACCTTCACCTCAGCTCACCTTCACCTGAGCTCACCTTCACCTCACCTGAGCTCACCTGAGCTCACCTGAGCTCACCTTCACCTGAGCTCACCTGAGCTCACCTTCACCTCAGCTCACCTTCACCTCAGCTCACCTGAGCTCACCTGAGCTCACCTTCACCTCAGCTCACCTTCACCTCAGCTCACCTTCACCTCACCTGAGCTCACCTGAGTTCACCTTCACCTCAGCTCACCTCACCTGAGCTCACCTAAGTTCACCTGAGCTCACCTTCACCTCACCTTCACCTGAGTTCACCTTCACCTGAGCTCACCTTCACCTGAGCTCACCTTCACCTGAGCTCACCTGAGTTCACCTGAGCTCACCTTCACCTCACCTTCACCTGAGTTCACCTTCACCTGAGCTCACCTTCACCTGAGCTCACCTGAGTTCACCTGAGCTCACCTTCACCTCACCTTCACCTGAGTTCACCTTCACCTGAGCTCACCTCACCTGAGCTCACCTGAGCTCACCTTCACCTGAGCTCACCTTCACCTGAGCTCACCTGAGTTCACCTGAGCTCACCTTCACCTCACCTTCACCTGAGCTCACCTCACCTGAGCTCACCTGAGCTCACCTTCACCTGAGCTCACCTTCACCTGAGCTCACCTGAGCTCAGGTGAGCTCACCTGAGCTCACCTGAGCTCACCTTCACCTGAGCTCACCTTCACCTGAGCTCACCTGAGCTCAGGTGAGCTCACCTGAGCTCACCTCAGCTCACCTTCACCTGAGCTCACCTTCACCTGAGCTCACCTTCACCTGAGCTCACCTGCTCCATCTTCTGGGAGCGGACGACGCGGCGGGCGTGGAAGTTGCGGAGGCGGCTGGACGAGGAGGAGGAGGAGGCGAAGACTCGGCGCTTGAGAGCACGCAGATCACAGCCAGGGTCCACTACACACAGGTACACACAGGTACACACACACAGGTGTACACACACACAGGTACACACACAACAACAACAACAACCGCCATTCGCCACTAAGTGGCGGTGACGTCACCACGACGCTTGTGCCAGGCTATGTGCACCCTGAGGCCACGTGAAGTGTCGAACGCCCGCTGGCAGGAGGTCACAGGGCAGACCCAGGTGCCACGGGTCGACTGATTGAGATGACTGGCTGATGCACCACCTGTGCCCCCTACTGTGCCAACCTGCTGTGCTTTAGCCACCCGGCGCTCCGCTCGCTGTTGTGAGCGTCGCTCCTCCGCCCTCCGTTGTTGTTGGAGGGCGACTGCCTCCAACTGCCCAGTAGCATCCTTCACGAGCCTCCTCCACAGAGGCCGATCTTGACACCGCTGGTACCAGTCATCGGCAAGTCCACTCAGCTCCACGTCCTCCTGTACCACATCACTCCATCTCTTCTCTAGCCCGTGCCGCGCCCGCTTAGCCCCCTCAATCCGGCCAAACAAAAGCTGTTTCGGCATGCGGTGGCTGGGCATGCGGGCTACATGACCCAGCCATCGCAGCCTTGCCTGCCGGAGGAGCTCACCGATGGGACCCTGCCCAGATCTTTCAAGGATTTGTGAGCTCCTCACACAATCCAGTCTGGTTAAACCCAGGATGGATCGTAGGCAGGCCAGCCTAAATGTTTCTAACCGGCGAAGATGTTCCATTAGGGGGGTCCACGTTTCGCAAGCGTATAGAAGGGAGGGAATGACCGTGGCCGAGAAGACCTGAAGCTTAGTGCGGAGCGACAGACCAGGTAGCTTCCACACAGCGTTACGCAACCGATGAAAAGATATTGCCGCTCGACTGATTCGGAGTGAGACCTCTGCTGTTAAACTGGAGCCAGTCATAAGCACACTGCCCAGGTATGGGAAACTCTCCACTCTCTCTACAACTGCCCCATCACCGATTGGGAGTTGTGGGGGTGGAGTGTCCGATGGTACAAAATACCCAGGCAGGTGCTTAGTTTTGGTGGGGCTGATGGTAAGGCCCCACCTCTTAGTGGCACGCTCCAGTCTCAGCAGCAGCGTCTCCAACTCCTCCTCTGACTGAGCAGCTATTACCAAGTCATCAGCATACATAACGTGGTTGAGCAATCGGGAGCCATCCCTTGACCGCACCCGGGCATCGATTAGCCTCCCATTATATTTGTACCATATGGAGATTCCTCCGGTACAGCTATTGAAGGCTTCACGAACTACGTGGTCAAAATAGATGTTAAATAATGTGGGAGCCAGAGGACATCCCTGTCGCACCCCAAGGTGTACAGGGAATGGCTCTGACTCCCGGCCACGTAGTTTTACCCGGGCCCGCTCACCATCATGAAGGTCCTTAATGATCGTGAGCAGAGGGTCAGGTACTCCAAAAGCACGAAGAACGACCCAGAGCCCAGGCCTACTGATGGTATCATAGGCCTTGACCAGGTCAATAAAGCAGAGATGTAGGTCTTGTTGGAATTCCCTACACCTCTGCTGTAGCAGACGGACAGAAAATATGGCATCTGTGCAGGACCACACACACACACAGGTACACTCACACACACACACAGGTACACACACAAAAACAAAGACAAAGATCCCCCGTATAGCCTGAACAGACTGTAGGGGCAAGTGCTGTTAGCGAGCACCTATGAAGGCCGGAACGGTACACGAGGGGGTGGGTGGCCAGCACCACGCCCGACCGCCTTTGTCTCCCTAGTGGCGATGTTTACTACACACCATGCCAGGTACTCATTTGAGGCTGAGTCGACCTAGGGGAGGCACGGGACCGGTTCAGATAATCGTCACTGGTGTTGGCCGTGAGCGGGAATCGAACCCGGGTCGCCAGGTTCATAGCGCAGCGCGCTAACCGCTACACTACCGCTCCCCACTCACACACACACAGGTACACACACACAGGTACACACACACACACAGGTACACACACACACACACAGGTACACACACACACACACAGGTACACACACACAACAACAACAACAACCGCCATTCGCCACTAAGTGGCGGTGACGTCACCACGACGCTTGTGCCAGGCTATGTGCACCCTGAGGCCACGTGAAGTGTCGAACGCCCGCTGGCAGGAGGTCACGGGGCAGACCCAGGTGCCACGGGTCGACTGACTGAGATGACTGGCTGATGCACCACCTGTGCCCCCTACTGTGCCAACCTGCTGTGCTTTAGCCACCCGGCGCTCCGCTCGCTGTTGTGAGCGTCGCTCCTCCGCCCTCCGTTGTTGTTGGAGGGCGACTGCCTCCAACTGCCCAGTAGCATCCTTCACCAGCCTCCTCCACAGAGGCCGATCTTGACACCGCTGGTACCAGTCATCGGCAAGTCCACTCAGCTCCACGTCCTCCTGTACCACATCACTCCATCTCTTCTCTAGCCCGTGCCGCGCCCGCTTAGCCCCCTCAATCCGGCCAAACAAAAGCTGTTTCGGCATGCGGTGGCTGGGCATGCGGGCTACATGACCCAGCCATCGCAGCCTTGCCTGCCGGAGGAGCTCACCGATGGGACCCTGCCCAGATCTTTCAAGGATTTGTGAGCTCCTCACACAATCCAGTCTGGTTAAACCCAGGATGGATCGTAGGCAGGCCAGCCTAAATGTTTCTAACCGGCGAAGATGTTCCATTAGGGGGGTCCACGTTTCGCAAGCGTAGAGAAGGGAGGGAATGACCGTGGCCGAGAAGACCTGAAGCTTAGTGCGGAGCGACAGACCAGGTAGCTTCCACACAGCGTTACGCAACCGATGAAAAGATATTGCCGCTCGACTGATTCGGAGTGAGACCTCTGCTGTTAAACTGGAGCCAGTCATAAGCACACTACCCAGGTATGGGAAACTCTCCACTCTCTCCACAACTGCCCCATCACCGATTGGGAGTTGTGGGGGTGGAGTGTCCGATGGTACAAAATACCCAGGCAGGTGCTTAGTTTTGGTGGGGCTGATGGTAAGGCCCCACCTCTTAGTGGCACGCTCCAGTCTCAGCAGCAGCGTCTCCAACTCCTCCTCTGACTGAGCAGCTATTACCAAGTCATCAGCATACATAACGTGGTTGAGCAATAGGGAGCCATCCCTTGACCGCACCCGGGCATCGATTAGCCTCCCATTATATCTGTACCATATGGAGATTCCCCCGGTACAGCTATTGAAGGCTTCACGAACTACGTGGTCAAAATAGATGTTAAATAATGTGGGAGCCAGAGGACATCCCTGTCGCACCCCAAGGTGTACAGGGAATGGCTCTGACTCCCGGCCACGTAGTTTTACCCGGGCCCGCTCACCATCATGAAGGTCCTTAATGATCGTGAGCAGAGGGTCAGGTACTCCAAAAGCACGAAGAACGACCCAGAGCCCAGGCCTACTGATGGTATCATAGGCCTTGACCAGGTCAATAAAGCAGAGATGTAGGTCTTGTTGGAATTCCCTACACCTCTGCTGTAGCAGACGGACAGAAAATATGGCATCTGTGCAGGACCGCCCTTTCCTGAAACCGCATTGGGGCTCCGCAAGCCTCTCCTCAGCGTGCCTGGCAAGGCGATGCTGAATAATCCTTGCCAGGACCTTTCCCGGCACACTGAGGAGTGAGATGCCCCTGTAGTTGTTACAGTCTGTGCGGTCCCCCTTCTTAAAAAGGGGGACCACCAGGGCATCCTTCCAATCCTGCGGAACCCGTCCAGTGGTCCAGACTGTTGTTATGATGTCATATAGGGCAGTCTGTGCACAAACACCACCCTCCCTCAGCATTTCGCTTGGGAGATCATCTCTGCCCGCTGCCTTTCCCGGTTTCAGACTCCGGATCGCCTTCAATACTTCCTCAGCAGATGGCACCTCAGCCAGCCACTCACAGGGGGTGACTTCATCCAATATTTGAGGCACCGCAGCCTCAGCAGGGTCATCCTCACTTTGTGCCGCGATGTTTTCCTGGCTGAGGGATTTTCCCTCCCCCAGGACCTCACAGAAATGCTCAGCAAATCTGCGAACCTGTTCCTGGGGGTCGGAAATTGGATCACCGTTTTTTCCCCTAATGATGGTAATAGGTGTGGCGCTGCAGGTTACTTTTTTGATGGAGTTAAATATAGATTTGTGATCACGGGCCACTGAGGCAGACTCCATCTCCTCAGCAACCCGCGACCACCACCCATCCTTGCAGCGCCTCACGGCTCTCCGAACCTCCGAGCGAAGGCTGCGGTAAGCCTCCTCATTCTCTGACGTGGGATTCTGTAGCCGATGACAGTGGGCCTGTCGCTTTTTCTCAACCATCCTGAACAACTCCTCTGTCATCCAGGGTGTCTGGGGAGGTCTGGACCGCGTACCCAAAGCAGCCATTGCAGCTGCATGAGTCACAGTCCTAAACCTCGCCCATTTACCCTCGACATCAGGAGGAGTCGGGGACGATGCCAATCCCAGCCGCAAGCGATGATGAAATTCTCGCTTGCAACTTTCATCAGATAACTGAGACCAGGCCACTTTAGGTTGGAATGGGGTCCTGGGTGTACACCCACCACCGGAGTGGAAGAATGGCAGGCGCATCTTACAGATGACTAGTCGATGGTCAGAGGGCAGATCAGCTCCACGGTAGGTCCTGGTGTCAAGGACATGGGCTCGCATTCGCTGGTCCGTCACTATGTAGTCCAGCAGATGTTCTTGCTTGGACCCGGCATGCATCCATGATGTTGTGTGGATGCGCCGATGCCGGAACAGCGTGTTGGTAATTACAAGCCCATGGGCTGCACAAAAATCTAGCAGCCTCCTACCGTTGTTATTGAGCTGATCTGGCCCATGCCCTCCAATCACTCCAGACCAGGTGCCAGTATCATGACCAACTCGGGCATTGAAGTCACCCAACATGATGACTCTATCCCGAGGGGCCACTTTAGCCAGCACCTGTGACAGGAGGTCATAGAAGGCATCTGACTCATCGGCTTTGCCTGCATCCCTCCACGGATGTTCATCTTCGGTGGGGGCATAAGTAACCACGACCACCATTCCTCGCCTCCGGTTGATGGGAAGGCGAGCCCAAAGTAGCCTGGGGCTTACAGCTTCCCACACCTCACCGCCACGCTCCCACGCCCCCTTCATTCTTTTGTTCAAAAGAAGACCCACACCCTGTTGTTTGGCAGTCTGCTGCCCCGAGTAGAGGACTGTCCACCCCTCATGGTGGCAGGAGCCAGAGCCGGTCCACCGGACCTCCTGAATGCCGCATAGATCCAGGCGGTACCGGTCCAGCTCCCGACAGAGGAGTGGCAGCCTCTCCTCCGCAGTGAGCGTTCAAACATTCCACGTGGCCAACCGTAGTGGCTTTTTGTTGTTTCTGGAGTAGCCCCGAGGGTAGGTATTCAATCTCCTGGCTCCGCCAATTGGGGTTTGGCCAGGAGACGTCATAGACGCCTGGCCCCCCGGGGCCTCCGGCACAAGCTTAGTTGTTACATATTTCAGTTTAATTCGTAGTTTCGTGGTAATTAATTGAAGGTGGAGGGGTTACCAGCCCCTCGCACCCGTCCAGAGCCCCCGTTTAGCCCCTGTGGTGGACACATATGCCATGAGGGGAGGAGCCAATCAAAATTGGATCTCCCCCCACAGCGCTGTCCACGACAGAGTTGCCCGTCCGGCACCGCGAGGAGGTAGGGGGTTGTTTTGCACACACACACACAGGTACACACACACACACACAGGTACACACACACACACACACACAGGTACACACACACAGGTACACACACACAGGTACACACACACACACAGGTAACACGCACACACAGTACACACACACACACAGTACACACACAAAAGTACACACACACAGGTACACACACAGGTACACACACACACACAGGTACACACACACACAGGTACACACACACACAGGTACACACACACACAGGCACACACACAGGTACACACACACACACAGGTACACACACACACACACAGGTACACACACACACACACAGGTACACACACACACACACACAGGTACACACACACACACACAGGTACACACACACACACACAGGTACACACACACACACACACAGGTACACACACACACACACAGGTACACACACACAGGTACACACACACAGGTACACACACACACACACACAGGTACACACACACACACAGGTAACACGCACACACAGTACACACACACACACAGTACACACACAAAAGTACACACACACAGGTACACACACAGGTACACACACACACACAGGTACACACACACACAGGTACACACGCACACAGGTACACACACACACAGGCACACACACAGGTACACACACACACACAGGTACACACACACACACAGGTACACACACACACACACACACAGGTACACACACACACACACACAGGTACACACACACACACACAGGTACACACACACAGGTACACACACACAGGTACACACACACACACACAGGTACACACACACACACACAGGTACACACACACAGTACACACACACACAGTACACACACACACAGGTACACACACACAGTACACACACACACAGGTACACACACACACACACAGGTACACACACACACACACAGGTACACACACACACAGGTACACACACACACAGGTACACACACACACAGGTACACACACACACACAGACACAGGTACACACACACACACACACAGGTACACACACACACACACAGGTACACACACACACAGGTACACACACACACACAGGTACACACACACACACAGGTACACACACACACACACAGGTACACACACACACACAGGTACACACACACACACACACAGGTACACACACACACACACAGTACACACACACACAGTACACACACACACACAGGTACACACACACACAGGCACACACACACAGGCACACACACACAGGTACACACACACACAGGCACACACACACAGGTACACACACACACAGGTACACACACACACACAGGTACACACACACACACACAGGTACACACACACAGGTACACACACACAGGTACACACACACACACACACAGGTACACACACACACACAGGTAACACGCACACACAGGTAACACGCACACACAGTACACACACACACACAGTACACACACAAAAGTACACACACACACACAGTACACACACAAAAGTACACACACACAGGTACACACACAGGTACACACACACACACAGGTACACACACACACAGGTACACACGCACACAGGTACACACACACACAGGCACACACACAGGTACACACACACAGGCACACACACACAGGTACACACACACAGGTACACACACACACACACAGGTACACACACACACACACAGGTACACACACACACACACAGGTACACACACACACACACACAGGTACACACACACACACACAGGTACACACACACACACACAGGTACACACACACAGGTACACACACACAGGTACACACACACAGGTACACACACACAGGTACACACACACACACACAGGTACACACACACAGTACACACACACACAGTACACACACACACAGGTACACACACACAGTACACACACACACAGGTACACACACACACACACAGGTACACACACACACAGGTACACACACACACAGGTACACACACACACACAGACACAGGTACACACACACACACAGGTACACACACACACACACAGGTACACACACACACACACAGGTACACACACACACACACAGGTACACACACACACACACAGGTACACACACACACACAGGTACACACACACACACAGGTACACACACACACACACAGGTACACACACACACACAGGTACACACACACACACACAGGTACACACACACAGGTACACACACACACACACAGGTACACACACACACACAGGTACACACACACAGGTACACACACACAGGTACACACACACACAGGTACACACACACACACACAGGTACACACACACACACACAGGTACACACACACACACAGGTACACACACAGGTACACACACACACACACACAGGTACACACACAGGCACACACACACACACAGGTACACACACACAGGTACACACACACACACACAGGTACACACACACACAGGTACACACACAGGTACACACACAGGTACACACACACACACACAGGTACACACACACACACACACAGGTACACACACACAGACACAGGTACACACACACAGACACAGGTACACACACACACACAGGCACACACACACACACAGGTACACACACACACACAGGTACACACACACACAGGCACACACACACACACACAGGCACACACACACAGGTACACACACACAGGTACACACACACACACAGGTACACACACACACACACAGGTACACACACACACACAGGTACACACACACACACACAGGTACACACACACACACACAGGTACACACACACACACAGGTACACACACACACACAGGTACACACACACAGGTACACACACACACAGGTACACACACACACACACAGGTACACACACACACACACACACAGGTACACACACACACACAGGTACACACACAGGTACACACACACACACACACAGGTACACACACAGGCACACACACACACACAGGTACACACACACAGGTACACACACACACACACAGGTACACACACACACAGGTACACACACAGGTACACACACAGGTACACACACACACACACAGGTACACACACACACACACACAGGTACACACACACAGACACAGGTACACACACACAGACACAGGTACACACACACACACAGTCACACACACACACACAGGTACACACACACACACAGGTACACACACACACAGGCACACACACACACACACAGGCACACACACACAGGTACACACACACAGGTACACACACACACAGGTACACACACACACACACACAGGTACACACACACACACAGGTACACACACACACACAGGTACACAAAGAGAGAGAGAGAGAGATCCCCACCCCCGTCCCACCACCGTGTCGGCAGCACGCCGATGTCGGCACGGTGACCCCCACCCCGACCCCCCTCGCCGCCCCGGCCCGGCACGGAGGAAGCTCCTCACCGGCCAAACTCCCCGGCACGCCGCCGGTGCCGCCGCCGCCGCCGCCGCCGCCGGAAGTCCCCGGCCTCGGGCTTCCGAATCCGGCGGCCAAGAGAGATCTCGGTGGCGGGCGCCGGGAGACTCGGGGGGGGAGGAGGAGCGACGAGGTGGACGACGAGGTGGACGCCGGCGACGCGGACGACGAGGGCAGAGAGTTGGGCCCAAAGTCAGCCGGCAGAGAGCCTCCCGTCAGCCAGTCGACCGTCCCGCCTGCGACAGGGACGGCGGTGTCACCCTCGAACTCAGCCACTCGCTCGGCCGCTCGCCCACCCGCCCGCCCGCTCGCTTGCCCGCCGACTCGCTCATTCACTCACCCGCCCGCTCACCCACTCACCCGCTCGCACACCCACACGCTCACCCACCCACCCGCTCGCTCATTCACTCACCCGCCCGCTCACCCACCCACCCGCTCACCCACTCGCTCACCCACCCACTCGCTCACCCACTCACCCACTCGCTCACCCACTCACCCACCCACTCGCTCACCCACCCGCCCGCTCACCCACCCGCTCGCCCACTCGCTCGCTCACCCACCCACCCGCTCACCCACCCGCTCGCCCGCTCACCCACTCACTCGCTCACCCACCCACCCGCTCACCCATCCGCTCGCTCACCCACCCACTCGCTCGCCAACTCGCTCATTCACTCAATCGCCCGCTCACCCACCCCTCGCCCGCTCACCCACTCACCCACTCGCACACCCACCCACCCACTCGCTCGCCCACCCACTCGCTCACCCACCCGCTCGCTCACCCACTCACCCACCCACTCGCTCACCCACTCACCCACCCACTCGCTCACCCACCCACTCGCTCACCCACCCGCTCGCACACCCACCCACCCGCTCACCCACTCACACATCCATTCACCCACTCACTCACCCACCTGCCCACTCACCCACTGACCCACCCACCCGCCCGCTCACCTCACTCGCTCATTCACTCATTCACCCACCCACCTACCTACTCACTCACCAACCCACTCACCCACCTACTCACCCACCCCACTCACCCACCCACCCACCCACTCACTCGCCCATTAACGCACTCCCTCACACACTAACCCATCCACCCGCCCGCCCACTCGCCTCACTCGCTCATTCACTCATTCGCCCACCCACCTACCTACTCACCCACCTATCCCACTCATCCACCCACCCACTCACTCACCCACCCGCCCACTAACCCACCCACCCGCCCACTCACTCACCAATTCACCCAATAAATCAATCATCAATCTAGCTATCATTTGCCCTAGCCAGGATAGCTTCTGTAACAAGAGCTGCTCCACAGCAGCTTAGTGAGGCCCTTACAGCCTGCTACAAAAAACACATTCTCCTGCGGAGAGAGGAGCTGGTAGCAACGTTGGGTTGCTCGGTCAATGGCCATGGTCAATGGCCAGGGTCAATGGCCAGGGTCAATGGCCAGGGTCAATGGCCAGGGTCAATGGCCAGGGTCAATGGCCAGGGTCAATGGCCAGGGTCAATGGCCAGGGTCAATGGTCAGGGTCAATGGCCAGGGTCAATGGCCAGGGTCAATGGCCAGGGTCAATGGCCAGGGTCAATGGCCAGGGTCAATGGCAAGGGTCAATGGCCAGGGTCAATGGCAAGGGTCAATGGCCAGGGTCAATGGCCAGGGTCAATGGCCAGGGTCAATGGCCAGGGTCAATGGCCAGGGTCAATGGCCAGGGTCAATGGCCAGGGTCAATGGCCAGGGTCAATGGCCAGGTTCAATGGCCAGGGTCAATGGCCAGGGTCAATGGCCAGGGTCAATGGCCAGGGTCAATGGCCAGGGTCAATGGCCAGGGTCAATGGCCAGGGTCAATGGCCAGGGTCAATGGCCAGGGTCAATGGCCAGGGTCAATGGCCAGGGTCAATGGCTAGGGTCAATGGCCAGGGTCAATGGCCAGGGTCAATGGCCAGGGTCAATGGCCAGGGTCAATGGCCAGGGTCAATGGCTAGGGTCAATGGCCAGGGTCAATGGCCAGGGTCAATGGCCAGGGTCAATGGCCAGGGTCAATGGCCAGGGTCAATGGCCAGGGTCAATGGCCAGGGTCAATGGCCAGGGTCAATGGCCAGGGTCAATGGCCAGGGTCAACAACGGAGGCACCACCACGTGGTGTATTCCACACAATATGCCCGACTGTGAGGGCGGGCACAAGCCGGCGCGAGTTAAACGTTGAGTTTTATAAGGGCACCACGGGGTGACCAGCCCCTCAACACCCAGCCCTACCCCTCCCACCCAGCCCCACCCCTCCCACCCAGCCCCACCCCTCCCCTTTATGAATGCACCAACAGACAGACACAATGATCCCCTGTGGGCTACTGCTACTGCTGCTGCTGCTACTGCTGGTGCTGGTGGTGCTGCTGCTACTGCTGCTGCTACTGCTGCTGCTGCTACTGCTGCTGCTGCTACTGCTGCTGGTGCTGGTGGTGCTGGTGCTGCTGCTGCTGCTACTGCTGCTGCTACTGCTGCTGCTACTGCTGCTACTGCTGCTGCTACTGCTATTACTGCTGCTGCTGCTGGTGCTACTGATGCTGCTACTGCTACTGCTGCTACTGCTGCTGCTGCTACTGCTGCTACTACTACTGCTGCTACTGCTACTGCTGCTACTACTACTACTGCTGCTACTGCTGCTACTACTACTACTGCTGCTACTGCTGCTGCTGCTACTGCTGCTACTGCTGCTGCTACTGCTGCTGCTACTGCTGCTGCTGCTACTACTGCTGCTGCTGCTACTGGTGGTGTAACCAACCGGGAGGTTCCTACGGAGCACGAATAAACAATTTGGTGCACCTTGACTTAAATCGTTCGTGACTGCAGGAATTCAGATTCTCCCGGGGGCCTGTCGGTCCAAGTCACGTGGACAAAGCAAAGGATGATGATGATAATAATAATAATAAATAAACAACAGTCCTGCGCACGGTCCGATAGCAACACACGCCATCGTCATCAGGTGAAAAACTCAGCCAGAGTGCGGCTGCTCAGAACCCGCTATAGTTTGTTTTTTTCCACCCGACGCCGACCGCTTGCGTTGCTATCGAAACGTCCGCGATAACGTTATATATATTTTAATTATTATTATAATTATTATTATTACTTGCTCCATCTAGGCGGCTTCACCCAACGACCCGGAGAATATAATTATTCGGGTAGTCGAACACACAGCGCTCGCCCCTGACCAGTCTATACAAAGTTTTCGATTTAAAAGCTGTCGCGACTGCAAGGATTCATCTTCTTCGGTCCTTTCGGTAAAAGCCACCGCCACGCAGAACGCCGATAAAATAAGAAACCGATGGAACAGAGGAACGCGGTAGAATTCCCACGACGTTTCAGCCACAGCACAAGCGGCCTTCATCAGGCGAAGGGACGAGAGCGTCCGGAGGACAGCGCTGTACAAGTTTTGCGTTAAGCCGCCGCCGCTGCCGCCGCCGGCTGACATCACACCTGCTTCCTGGGTGAGACTGAACTCCGCCTGGATTGGCGTGGCCCTCACTCTGCCACCAGCGGCGGCGGCGGACGGACGCTGCTGTCCCTGGGCGGTGGCGGCGGAGGCGGTGGAGGCGGCGGTGGCGGCGGAGGCGGTGGAGGCGGCGGTGGCGGCGGAGGCGGTGGAGGCGGTGGTGGCGGCGGAGGCGGTGGTGGCGCTGCCCTGAGTCTCGACAAAGAGTGGCGTCTGCATGGAGTGGCTCCGCTTCCAGCTGGAGTCGATGGTGTAGTCCTAGGGGGTTACACGGGAGGGAGGGGTGGGGGCAGGGGTGGGGGCAGGGGTGGGGGGCAGGAGTGGGGGCAGGGGTGGGGTCAAAGTGTGAGTGTGAGTGAGTCAGGGGGTGAGTGTGAGGGTGAGTGTGAGGGTGAGTGTGAGGGTGAGTGTGAGTGAGTCAGGAGGTGAGGGTGAGTGTGAGTGAGTCAGGGGGTGAGTGTGAGGGTGAGTGTGAGGGTGAGTGAGTGAGTCAGGGGGTGAGGGTGAGTGTGATGGTGAGTGTGATGGTGAGTGTGATGGTGAGTGTGAGTGTGATGGTGAGTGTGATGGTGAGTGTGAGTGTGATGGTGAGTGTGATGGTGAGTGTGATGGTGAGTGTGATGGTGAGTGTGATGGTGAGTGTGAGTGTGATGGTGAGTGTGAGTGTGATGGTGAGTGTGAGTGTGATGGTGAGTGTGAGTGTGATGGTGAGTGTGATGGTGAGTGTGAGTGTGATGGTGAGTGTGATGGTGAGTGTGAGTGTGATGGTGAGTGTGATGGTGAGTGTGATGGTGAGTGTGATGGTGAGTGTGATGCTGAGTGTGATGGTGAGTGTGATGCTGAGTGTGATGCTGAGTGTGATGCTGAGTGTGATGGTGAGTGTGTGTGTGTGAGTGTGATGGTGAGTGTGATGGTGAGTGTGATGGTGAGTGTGATGGTGAGTGTGATGGTGAGTGTGATGGTGAGTGTGAGTGTGATGGTGAGTGTGATGGTGAGTGTGATGGTGAGTGTGATGGTGAGTGTGATGGTGAGTGTGTGTGAGTGTGATGGTGAGTGTGATGGTGAGTGTGATGGTGTGATGGTGAGTGTGATGGTGAGTGTGATGGTGAGTGTGATGGTGAGTGTGATGGTGAGTGTGAGTGTGATGGTGTGAGTGTGATGGTGAGTGTGATGGTGAGTGTGATGGTGAGTGTGAGTGTGATGGTGAGTGTGATGGTGAGTGTGATGGTGAGTGTGATGGTGTGAGTGAGTGTGATGGTGAGTGTGATGGTGAGTGTGATGGTGAGTGTGATGGTGAGTGTGTGTGAGTGAGTGTGATGGTGAGTGTGATGGTGAGTGTGATGGTGAGTGAGTGTGATGGTGAGTGTGTGAGTGTGAGTGTGTGAGTGTGTGAGTGTGATGGTGAGTGTGATGGTGAGTGTGAGTGTGATGGTGAGTGTGATGGTGAGTATGATGGTGAGTGAGTGTGATGGTGAGTGTGATGGTGAGTATGATGGTGAGTGTGATGGTGAGTGAGTGCGATGGTGAGTGTGATGGTGAGTGTGATGGTGAGTGTGATGGTGAGTGAGTGCGATGGTGAGTGTGATGGTGAGTGTGATGGTGAGTGTGATGGTGAGTGTGATGGTGAGTGTGATGGTGAGTGAGTGTGATGGTGAGTGAGTGTGATGGTGAGTGTGATGGTGAGTGTGATGGTGAGTGTGTGTGTGAGTGTGATGGTGAGTGTGATGGTGAGTGTGTGTGTGAGTGTGATGGTGAGTGTGATGGTGAGTGTGAGTGTGATGGTGAGTGGTGTGAGTGTGATGGTGAGTGTGATGGTGAGTGTGATGGTGAGTGTGATGGTGAGTGTGATGGTGAGTGAGTGTGATGGTGAGTGTGAGTGTGATGGTGAGTGTGATGGTGAGTGTGATGGTGAGTGTGTGTGAGTGTGATGGTGAGTGTGATGGTGAGTGTGATGGTGAGTGAGTGTGATGGTGAGTGTGAGTGTGATGGTGAGTGTGATGGTGAGTGTGATGGTGAGTGGTGTGTGTGAGTGAGTGTGATGGTGAGTGTGATGGTGAGTGTGAGTGAGTGTGTGAGTGTCACCGTGAACACGCAGTGCCCCAGCGGGTGAAGGAAGAGTGGGCGTGTGTAGTCGGGGCTGAGCGAGCTACGCTGTAGCAGGGCGTGAGTGTGAGTGTGATGGTGAGTGTGATGGTGAGTGTGATGGTGAGTGTGATGGTGAGTGTGATGGTGAGTGTGATGGTGAGTGTGTGAGTGTGTGTGTGAGAGTGTGAGTGTCACCGTGAACACGCAGTGCCCCAGCGGGTGAAGGAAGAGTGGGCGTGTGTAGTCGGGGCTGAGCGAGCTACGCTGTAGCAGGGCGTGAGTGTGATGGTGAGTGTGATGGTGAGTGAGTGTGTGAGTGTCACCGTGAACACACAGTGCCCCAGCGGGTGAAGGAAGAGTGGGCGTGTGTAGTCCGGGCTGAGCGAGCTACGCTGTAGCAGGGCGTGAGTGTGAGTGTGATGGTGAGTGTGATGGTGAGTGTGATGGTGAGTGTGAGTGAGTGTGATGGTGAGTGTGAGTGTGTGAGTGTGATGGTGAGTGTGATGGTGAGTGTGATGGTGAGTGTGATGGTGAGTGTGTGTGATGGTGAGTGTGATGGTGAGTGTGTGTGTGAGTGTGTGTGTGAGTGTGATGGTGAGTGTGTGTGTGAGTGTCACCGTGAACACGCAGTGCCCCAGCGGGTGAAGGAAGAGTGGGCGTGTGTAGTCCGGGCTGAGCGAGCTACGCTGTAGCAGGGCGTGAGTGTGATGGTGAGTGTGATGGTGAGTGTGATGGTGAGTGTGATGGTGAGTGTGTGTGATGGTGAGTGTGATGGTGAGTGTGTGTGTGAGTGTGATGGTGAGTGTGATGGTGAGTGTGTGTGTGAGTGTCACCGTGAACACGCAGTGCCCCAGCGGGTGAAGGAAGAGTGGGCGTGTGTAGTCGGGGCTGAGCGAGCTACGCTGTAGCAGGGCGTGAGTGTGAGTGTGATGGTGAGTGTGATGGTGAGTGTGATGGTGAGTGTGAGTGTGTGTGTGAGTGTGTGAGTGTGATGGTGAGTGTGTGTGTGAGTGTGAGTGATGGTGAGTGTGATGGTGAGTGTGATGCTGAGTGGTGTGAGTGTGTGTGTGAGTGTCACCGTGAACACGCAGTGCCCCAGCGGGTGAAGGAAGAGTGGGCGTGTGTAGTCGGGGCTGAGCGAGCTACGCTGTAGCAGGGCGTGAGTGTGAGTGTGATGGTGAGTGTGATGGTGAGTGAGTGTGTGAGTGTGTGAGTGTGATGGTGAGTGTGTGTGTGAGTGTGATGGTGAGTGTGATGGTGAGTGTGATGGTGAGTATGATGGTGAGTGAGTGTGATGGTGAGTGTGTGTGAGTGTGATGGTGAGTGTGATGGTGATGGTGAGTGTGTGTGATGGTGAGTGTGAGTGTGTGATGGTGTGAGTGTCACCGTGAACACGCAGTGCCCCAGCGGGTGAAGGAAGAGTGGGCGTGTGTAGTCGGGGCTGAGCGAGCTACGCTGTAGCAGGGCGTGAGTGTGAGTGTGATGGTGAGTGTGATGGTGAGTGTGTGTGTGAGTGTGATGGTGAGTGTGATGGTGAGTGTGTGAGTGTCACCGTGAACACGCAGTGCCCCAGCGGGTGAAGGAAGAGTGGCCGTGTGTAGTCGGGGCTGAGCGAGCTACGCTGTAGCAGGGCGTGAGTGTGAGTGTGATGGTGAGTGTGATGGTGAGTGTGATGGTGAGTGTGATGGTGAGTGTGATGGTGAGTGTGATGGTGAGTGTGTGAGTGTCACCGTGAACACGCAGTGCCCCAGCGGGTGAAGGAAGAGTGGGCGTGTGTAGTCGGGGCTGAGCGAGCTACGCTGTAGCAGGGCGTGAGTGTGATGGTGAGTGTGATGGTGAGTGGTGTGAGTGTGATGGTGATGGTGTGAGTGTCACCGTGAACACGCAGTGCCCCAGCGGGTGAAGGAAGAGTGGCCGTGTGTAGTCGGGGCTGAGCGAGCTACGCTGTAGCAGGGCGTGAGTGTGAGTGTGTGAGTGTGTGAGTGTCACCGTGAACACACAGTGCCCCAGCGGGTGAAGGAAGAGTGGCCGTGTGTAGTCGGGGCTGAGCGAGCTACGCTGTAGCAGGGCGTGAGTGTGATGGTGAGTGTGATGGTGAGTGTGTGTGTGAGTGTGTGTGATGGTGATGGTGAGTGTGTGTGTGTGATGGTGTGATGGTGAGTGTGTGAGTGAGTGTGTGAGTGTGTGATGGTGAGTGTGTGAGTGTGATGGTGTGAGTGTCACCGTGAACACGCAGTGCCCCAGCGGGTGAAGGAAGAGTGGGCGTGTGTAGTCGGGGCTGAGCGAGCTACGCTGTAGCAGGGCGTGAGTGTGAGTGTGATGGTGAGTGTGATGGTGAGTGTGAGTGTGATGGTGTGAGTGTCACCGTGAACACGCAGTGCCCCAGCGGGTGAAGGAAGAGTGGGCGTGTGTAGTCGGGGCTGAGCGAGCTACGCTGTAGCAGGGCGTGAGTGTGAGTGTGATGGTGAGTGTGATGGTGAGTGTGATGGTGAGTGTGATGGTGAGTGTGATGGTGAGTGTGATGGTGAGTGTGTGAGTGTCACCGTGAACACGCAGTGCCCCAGCGGGTGAAGGAAGAGTGGCCGTGTGTAGTCGGGGCTGAGCGAGCTACGCTGTAGCAGGGCGTGAGTGTGATGGTGAGTGTGATGGTGAGTGTGATGGTGAGTGTGATGGTGAGTGTGATGGTGAGTGTGATGGTGTGAGTGTCACCGTGAACACACAGTGCCCCAGCGGGTGAAGGAAGAGTGGGCGTGTGTAGTCGGGGCTGAGCGAGCTACGCTGTAGCAGGGCGTGAGTGTGATGGTGAGTGTGATGGTGAGTGTGTGTGTGAGTGTGATGGTGAGTGTGTGTGTGATGGTGAGTGTGATGGTGTGAGTGTCACCGTGAACACGCAGTGCCCCAGCGGGTGAAGGAAGAGTGGGCGTGTGTAGTCCGGGCTGAGCGAGCTACGCTGTAGCAGGGCGTGAGTGTGAGTGTGATGGTGAGTGTGTGTGTGAGTGTGTGTGATGGTGATGGTGAGTGTGTGTGTGTGATGGTGTGAGTGTCACCGTGAACACGCAGTGCCCCAGCGGGTGAAGGAAGAGTGGCCGTGTGTAGTCGGGGCTGAGCGAGCTACGCTGTAGCAGGGCGTGAGTGTGATGGTGTGATGGTGAGTGTGTGAGTGTGTGAGTGTGATGGTGAGTGTGATGGTGAGTGTGATGGTGTGTGAGTGTGTGTGATGGTGATGGTGAGTGTGAGTGTGTGATGGTGTGAGTGTCACCGTGAACACACAGTGCCCCAGCGGGTGAAGGAAGAGTGGCCGTGTGTAGTCGGGGCTGAGCGAGCTACGCTGTAGCAGGGCGTGAGTGTGATGGTGAGTGTGATGGTGAGTGTGATGGTGAGTGATGGTGATGTGTGATGGTGAGTGTGTGTGATGGTGAGTGTGTGTGAGTGAGTGTGAGAGTGTCACCGTGAACACGCAGTGCCCCAGCGGGTGAAGGAAGAGTGGCCGTGTGTAGTCGGGGCTGAGCGAGCTACGCTGTAGCAGGGCGTGAGTGTGAGTGTGATGGTGAGTGTGTGTGTGAGTGTGTGTGTGTGATGGTGAGTGTGTGTGTGTGATGGTGTGAGTGTCACCGTGAACACGCAGTGCCCCAGCGGGTGAAGGAAGAGTGGCCGTGTGTAGTCGGGGCTGAGCGAGCTACGCTGTAGCAGGGCGTGAGTGTGAGTGTGATGGTGAGTGTGATGGTGAGTGTGTGAGTCAGGGGGTGAGTGTGATGGTGAGTGTGTGAGTGTCACCGTGAACACGCAGTGCCCCAGCGGGTGAAGGAAGAGTGGGCGTGTGTAGTCGGGGCTGAGCGAGCTACGCTGTAGCAGGGCGTGAGTGTGAGTGTGATGGTGAGTGTGATGGTGAGTGTGATGGTGAGTGTGTGTGTGAGTGTGAGTGTGTGAGTGTGTGAGTGTCACCGTGAACACGCAGTGCCCCAGCGGGTGAAGGAAGAGTGGCCGTGTGTAGTCGGGGCTGAGCGAGCTACGCTGTAGCAGGGCGTGAGTGTGAGTGTGATGGTGAGTGTGTGTGTGAGTGTGTGTGTGTGATGGTGAGTGTGTGTGTGTGATGGTGTGAGTGTCACCGTGAACACGCAGTGCCCCAGCGGGTGAAGGAAGAGTGGCCGTGTGTAGTCGGGGCTGAGCGAGCTACGCTGTAGCAGGGCGTGAGTGTGAGTGTGATGGTGAGTGTGATGGTGAGTGTGTGTGTGATGGTGTGAGAGTGTCACCGTGAACACGCAGTGCCCCAGCGGGTGAAGGAAGAGTGGCCGTGTGTAGTCGGGGCTGAGCGAGCTACGCTGTAGCAGGGCGTGAGTGTGAGTGTGATGGTGAGTGTGATGGTGTGTGTGATGGTGAGTGTGTGTGAGTGTGATGGTGAGTGTGTGTGTGTGTGATGGTGAGTGTGAGTGTGTGTGTGAGTGTGTGAGTGTGATGGTGAGTGTGTGTGTGAGTGTGAGTGATGGTGAGTGTGATGGTGAGTGTGATGCTGAGTGGTGTGAGTGAGTGTGTGAGTGTCACCGTGAACACGCAGTGCCCCAGCGGGTGAAGGAAGAGTGGGCGTGTGTAGTCGGGGCTGAGCGAGCTACGCTGTAGCAGGGCGTGAGTGTGAGTGTGATGGTGAGTGTGTGTGTGTGAGTGTGATGGTGTGAGTGTGATGGTGAGTGTGATGGTGAGTGTGATGGTGAGTGTGTGAGTGTCACCGTGAACACGCAGTGCCCCAGCGGGTGAAGGAAGAGTGGCCGTGTGTAGTCGGGGCTGAGCGAGCTACGCTGTAGCAGGGCGTGAGTGTGATGGTGAGTGTGATGGTGAGTGTGTGAGTGTGATGGTGAGTGTGATGGTGAGTGTGATGGTGAGTGTGTGAGTGTCACCGTGAACACGCAGTGCCCCAGCGGGTGAAGGAAGAGTGGCCGTGTGTAGTCGGGGCTGAGCGAGCTACGCTGTAGCAGGGCGTGAGTGTGATGGTGATGGTGAGTGTGATGGTGAGTGTGTGTGAGTGAGTGTGAGAGTGTCACCGTGAACACGCAGTGCCCCAGCGGGTGAAGGAAGAGTGGCCGTGTGTAGTCGGGGCTGAGCGAGCTACGCTGTAGCAGGGCGTGAGTGTGAGTGTGATGGTGAGTGTGATGGTGTGAGTGTGATGGTGAGTGTGATGGTGAGTGGTGTGAGTGAGTGTGTGAGTGTCACCGTGAACACGCAGTGCCCCAGCGGGTGAAGGAAGAGTGGCCGTGTGTAGTCCGGGCTGAGCGAGCTACGCTGTAGCAGGGCATGAGTGTGAGTGTGTGAGTGTGTGAGTGTCACCGTGAACACGCAGTGCCCCAGCGGGTGAAGGAAGAGTGGCCGTGTGTAGTCGGGGCTGAGCGAGCTACGCTGTAGCAGGGCGTGAGTGTGAGTGTGATGGTGAGTGTGATGGTGAGTGTGTGTGTGATGGTGTGAGAGTGTCACCGTGAACACGCAGTGCCCCAGCGGGTGAAGGAAGAGTGGCCGTGTGTAGTCGGGGCTGAGCGAGCTACGCTGTAGCAGGGCGTGAGTGTGAGTGTGATGGTGAGTGTGATGGTGAGTGAGTGTGTGTGTGAGTGTGTGTGTGTGATGGTGTGTGTGTGTGTGAGTGTGATGCTGAGTGGTGTGAGTGAGTGTGTGAGTGTCACCGTGAACACGCAGTGCCCCAGCGGGTGAAGGAAGAGTGGCCGTGTGTAGTCGGGGCTGAGCGAGCTACGCTGTAGCAGGGCGTGAGTGTGAGTGTGATGGTGAGTGTGATGGTGAGTGAGTGTGTGTGTGAGTGTGTGTGTGTGATGGTGTGTGTGTGTGTGAGTGTGATGGTGAGTGGTGTGAGTGAGTGTGTGAGTGTCACCGTGAACACGCAGTGCCCCAGCGGGTGAAGGAAGAGTGGCCGTGTGTAGTCGGGGCTGAGCGAGCTACGCTGTAGCAGGGCGTGAGTGTGAGTGTGATGGTGAGTGTGATGGTGAGTGTGATGGTGAGTGTGAGTGTGTGATGGTGAGTGTGATGGTGAGTGTGATGGTGAGTGGTGTGAGTGTGATGGTGAGTGTGTGAGTGTCACCGTGAACACACAGTGCCCCAGCGGGTGAAGGAAGAGTGGCCGTGTGTAGTCGGGGCTGAGCGAGCTACGCTGTAGCAGGGCGTGAGTGTGAGTGTGTGAGTGAGTGTGTGAGTGTCACCGTGAACACGCAGTGCCCCAGCGGGTGAAGGAAGAGTGGCCGTGTGTAGTCGGGGCTGAGCGAGCTACGCTGTAGCAGGGCGTGAGTGTGATGGTGAGTGTGATGGTGAGTGTGATGGTGAGTGTGAGTGTGTGATGGTGTGAGTGTCACCGTGAACACGCAGTGCCCCAGCGGGTGAAGGAAGAGTGGCCGTGTGTAGTCGGGGCTGAGCGAGCTACGCTGTAGCAGGGCGTGAGTGTGATGGTGAGTGTGATGGTGAGTGTGTGTGTGATGGTGTGAGTGTCACCGTGAACACGCAGTGCCCCAGCGGGTGAAGGAAGAGTGGCCGTGTGTAGTCGGGGCTGAGCGAGCTACGCTGTAGCAGGGCGTGAGTGTGATGGTGAGTGTGATGGTGAGTGTGAGTGTGATGGTGAGTGTGATGGTGAGTGTGTGAGTGTGATGGTGAGTGTGATGGTGAGTGTGATGGTGAGTGAGTGTTTGAGTGTCACCGTGAACACGCAGTGCCCCAGCGGGTGAAGGAAGAGTGGCCGTGTGTAGTCGGGGCTGAGCGAGCTACGCTGTAGCAGGGCGTGAGTGTGAGTGTGATGGTGAGTGTGATGGTGAGTGTGATGGTGAGTGTGAGTGTGTGATGGTGAGTGTGATGGTGAGTGTGATGGTGAGTGTGATGGTGAGTGTGTGTGTGAGTGTGATGCTGAGTGGTGTGAGTGAGTGTGTGAGTGTCACCGTGAACACGCAGTGCCCCAGCGGGTGAAGGAAGAGTGGCCGTGTGTAGTCGGGGCTGAGCGAGCTACGCTGTAGCAGGGCGTGAGTGTGAGTGTGATGGTGAGTGTGATGGTGAGTGTGATGGTGAGTGTGATGGTGAGTGTGATGGTGAGTGTGTGAGTGTCACCGTGAACACGCAGTGCCCCAGCGGGTGAAGGAAGAGTGGCCGTGTGTAGTCGGGGCTGAGCGAGCTACGCTGTAGCAGGGCGTGAGTGTGATGGTGAGTGTGATGGTGAGTGTGATGGTGAGTGGTGTGTGTGATGGTGTGAGTGTCACCGTGAACACGCAGTGCCCCAGCGGGTGAAGGAAGAGTGGCCGTGTGTAGTCGGGGCTGAGCGAGCTACGCTGTAGCAGGGCGTGAGTGTGAGTGTGATGGTGAGTGTGTGTGTGAGTGAGTGTGAGAGTGTCACCGTGAACACGCAGTGCCCCAGCGGGTGAAGGAAGAGTGGCCGTGTGTAGTCGGGGCTGAGCGAGCTACGCTGTAGCAGGGCGTGAGTGTGATGGTGAGTGTGATGGTGAGTGTGATGGTGAGTGTGTGAGTGTGATGGTGAGTGTGTGTGAGTGTCACCGTGAACACGCAGTGCCCCAGCGGGTGAAGGAAGAGTGGCCGTGTGTAGTCGGGGCTGAGCGAGCTACGCTGTAGCAGGGCGTGAGTGTGATGGTGAGTGTGATGGTGAGTGTGTGAGTGTCACCGTGAACACACAGTGCCCCAGCGGGTGAAGGAAGAGTGGCCGTGTGTAGTCGGGGCTGAGCGAGCTACGCTGTAGCAGGGCGTGAGTGTGATGGTGATGGTGAGTGTGATGGTGATGGTGAGTGTGAGTGTGTGATGGTGTGAGTGTCACCGTGAACACGCAGTGCCCCAGCGGGTGAAGGAAGAGTGGCCGTGTGTAGTCGGGGCTGAGCGAGCTACGCTGTAGCAGGGCGTGAGTGGCGTTTCCCAGGAAGCGTCGCTCCGTGCGGGCGCTGTGCAGCAGCCTCACGGCGCCCAGCGCCCTCGCCAGCGCCCCCGGGGGTAGGCGGCACTCGTGGGCCCAGAAGGCGCGGACGCTCAGCCTGGGGGCACGGTGGGGGGGGGCACGGGGGGGGGGCACGGGGGGGGGGGGGGCACGGGGGGGCACGTTCAGCCTGGGGGCACGGTGAGAACTTTGAGCGGCAGCGGCGGCGGCGTCGTCATCTGCACCCTGGGGTTTGTGTGTGTGTCTGTGTGTGTGTGTCTGTGTGTGTCTGTGTGTGTGTGTCTGTGTGTGTCTGTGTGTGTGTGTGTGTGTCTGTGTGTGTGTGTGTGTGTCTGTGTGTGTGTGTGTCTGTGTGTGTCTGTGTGTGTGTACGTGTGTCTGTGTGTCTGTGTGTGTGTCTGTGTGCGTGTGTGTGTGTACGTGTGTGTGTACATGTGTGTGTGTGTCTGTGTGTGTCTGTGTGCGTGTGTGCGTGTGTGTATGTCTGTGTGTGTGTCTGTGTGTGTGTGTCTGTGTGCGTGTATGTGTGTCTGGGGAGCGATAGTGTAGTGGTTAGCGCTACGCTGCGCTATGAACCTGGCGACCCGGGTTCAATTCCCGCTCACGGCCAACACCAGTGACGATTATCTGAACCGGTGCTGGGCCTCCCCTAGGTCGACTCAGCCTCAAATGAGTACCTGGTGCGGTGTGTAAACATCGCCACTAGGGAGACAAAGGCGGTCGGGCGTGGTGCTGGCCACCCACCCCCTCGTGTACCGTTCCGGCCTTCATAGGTGCTCGCTAACAACACTTGCCCCTACAGTCTGTTACAGGCTATATGGGGGATCTTTGTTTTGTGTCTGTGTGCGTGTGTGTGCGTCTGTGTGTGTCTGTGTGCGTGTGTGTCTGTACGTGTGTGTGTGTACGTGTGTCTGTGTGCGTCTGTGTGCGTCTGTGTGCGTCTGTGTGCGTGTGTCTGTGTGCGTGTGTCTGTGTACGTGTGTGTGTGTACGTGTGTGTGTGTGTCTGTGTGTGTCTGTGTGCGTCTGTGTGTGTCTGTGTGCGTATGTGTGTGTACGTGCGTGTGTGTACGTGTGTGTGTGTGTGTCTGTGTGTGTCTGTGTGCATCTGTGCGTGTGTGTGTCTGCGTGTGTGTCTGCGTGTGTGTCTGTGCGTGTGTGTGTCTGCGTGTGTGTGTCTGCGTGTGTGTGTCTGTGCGTGTGTGTGTGCATGTTTGCGTGAGTGTGTGAGTGTGTGTCTGTCTGTGTGTCTGCGTGTGTGTGTCTGCGTGTGTGTCTGTGTGTGTGTCTGTGTCTGTGTGTCTGTGCGTGTGTGTGCCCCCACCAAAACTAAGCACCTGCCTGGGTATTTTGTACCATCGGACACTCCACCCCCACAACTCCCAATCGGTGATGGGGCAGTTGTGGAGAGAGTGGAGAGTTTCCCATACCTGGGCAGTGTGCTTATGACCGGCTCCAGTTTAACAGCAGAGGTCTCACTCCGAATCAGTCGAGCGGCAATATATTTTCATCGGTTGCGTAACGCTGTGTGGAAGCTACCTGGTCTGTCGCTCCGCACTAAGCTTCAGGTCTTCTCGGCCACGGTCATTCCCTCCCTTCTCTACGCTTGCGAAACGTGGACCCCCCTAATGGAACATCTTCGCCGGTTAGAAACATTTAGGCTGGCCTGCCTATGACCAATCCTGGGTTTAACCAGACTGGATTGTGTGAGGAGCTCACAAATCCTTGAAAGACCTGGGCAAGGTCCCATCGGTGAGCTCCTCCGGCGGGCAAGGCTGCGTTGGCTGGGTCATGTAGCCCGCATGCCCAGCCACCGCATGCCGAAAGAGCTTTTGTTCGGCCGGATCGAGGGGGCTAAACGGGCGCGGCACGGGCTAGAGAAGAGATGGAGTGACGTGGTACAGGAGGACGTGGAGCTGAGTGGACTTGCCGATGACTGGTACCAGCGGTGTCAAGATCGGCCTCTGTGGAGGAGGCTCGTGAAGGACGCTACTGTGCAGGTGGAGGTAGTCGCCCTCCAACAACAACGGAGGGCGGAGGAGCGACGCTCAGAACAACGAGCGGAGCGCCGGGTGGCTAAAGCACAGCAGGTTGGCACAGTAGGGGGCACAGGTGGTGCATCAGCCAGTCATCTCAGTCAGTCGACCCGTGGCACCTGGGTCTGCCCCGTGACCTCCTTCCAGCGGGCATTCGACACTTCACGTGGCCTCAAGGTGCACATAGCCTGGCACAAGCGTCGTGGTGACGTCACCGCCACTTAGTGGCGAATGGCGGTTGTTGTTGTTGTTGTGTCTGTGTACGTGTGAGTGTGTGTACGTGTGTGTATGTCTGTGTGTGTATATGTGAGTGTGTATGTGTATGTATGAATGTGTGTACGTGAGTGTATGTGAGTGTGTACGTGTGAGTGTGTGTATGTATGTGTGTACGTGTGTATGTGTGTACATGTGTGTGTGTGTATGTGTATGTATGTGTGTACGTGTGTATGTGAGTGAGTGTGTGTATGTACGTGTGTACGTGTGTGTGTGCGTGCGCCCTGGGGTGTACGTGTGTGTGTGTATGTGAGTGTGTACGTGTGTGTGTGTGTGTATGTGAGTGTGTATGTGAGTGTGTGTATGTACGTGTGTACGTGTGTGTGTGTGTGTGCGTGCCCTGGGGTGTACGTCGGTGTGTGTATGTGTGTACGTGTGTGTATGTATGTGAGTGTGTACGTGTATGTGTGTACGTGTGTATGTGTGTACACGTGTGTGTGTGTGTGTATGTACGTGTGTACGTGTGTGTGTGTGCGTGCGCCCTGGGGTGTACGTGTGTGTGTATGTGAGTGTGTACGTGTATGTGTGTACGTGTGTACGTGTGTACACGTGTGTACGTGTGTGTGCGTGCGCCCTGGGGTGTACGTGTGTGTGTATGTGAGTGTGTACGTGTGTGTGTGTGTGCGTGTGCCCTGGGGTGTCCGCCCGTTCTCCCTCACTGGAGCTCCGTGCTGGGGTCCGCCAGTCCCAGCAGCAGCGCTTCTCTGGCGGCGGAGAGGACGCGGAGCTCCACGGGAGAGCCACCTGACGCCACCAACTCACTGCAGCAACACGCAAAGACAAACATTAACAAGACTGCTAAGACAGAGACTACTAAGACTACTAAGACTAAGACAAAGACCAACATTAACAAGACTGCTAAGACAGAGACTACTAAGACTACTAAGACTGAGACTACTAAGACTACTAAGACTAAGACTACTAAGACTACTAAGACTGAGACTACTAAGACTACTAAGACTAAGACTACTAAGACTACTAAGACAAAGACAAACATTAACAAGACTAAGACAGAGACTACTAAGACTTAGACTACTAAGACAAAGACCAACATTAACAAGACCAAAACAGAGACTACTAAGACTACTAAGACTAAGACAAAGACCAACATTAATAAGACTACTAAGACTACTAAGACTACTAAGACTAAGACTACTACGATTACTAAGACTACTAAGACTAAGACTACTACGATTACTAAGACTACTAAGACTAAGACTACTACGATTACTAAGACTACTAAGACTAAGACTACTAAGATTACTAAGACTACTAAGATTACTAAGACTACTAAGACTACTAAGACTAAGACTACTAAGACTACTAAGACTAAGACTACTAAGACTACTGAGACTACTAAGACTACTAAGACTACTAAGACTGAGACTACTAAGACTACTAAGACTCAAACTAAGACTACTAAGACTACTAAGACTACTAAGACTGAGACTACTAAGACTACTAAGACTACTAAGACTGAGACTACTAAGACTACTAAAACTACTAAGACTACTAAGACTAAGACTACTAAGACTACTAAGACTAAGTCTACTAAGACTACTAAGACTACTAAAACTACTAAGACTACTGATACTAAGACTACTAAGACTAAGACTACTAAGACTAAGACTACTAAGACTACTAAGACTAAGACTACTAAGACTACTAAGACAAAGACTACTAAGACAAAGACTACTAAGACTACTAAGACAAAGACTACTAAGACTACTAAGACTACTAAGACTAAGACTACTAAGACTAAGACTACTAAGACTAAGACTACTAAGACTACTAAGACTAAGACTACTAAGACTAAGACTACTAAGACTACTAAGACTAAGACTACTAAGACTACTAAGACAAAGACTACTAAGACTACTAAGACTAAGACTACTAAGACAAAGACTACTAAGACTACTAAGACTACTAAGACTAAGACTACTAAGACTACTAAGACTAAGACTACTAAGACTACTAAGACTAAGACTACTAAGACTAAGACTACTAAGACTACTAAAACTACTAAGACTGAGACTACTAAGACTACTAAGACTACTAAGACTACTAAGACTGAGACTACTAAGACTACTAAGACTAAGACTACTAAGACTAAGACTACTAAGACTAAGACTACGACTACTAAGACTACTAAGACTAAGACTACTAAGACTAAGACTACTAAGACTACTAAGACTACTAAGACAAAGACTAAGACTACTAAGACTAAGACTACTAAGACTACTAAGACTAAGACTACTAAGACTAAGACTACGACTACTAAGACTACTAAGACTACTAAGACTAAGACTACTAAGACTACTAAGACAAAGACTAAGACTACTAAGACTACTAAGACTAAGACTACTAAGACTAAGACTACTAAGACTAAGACTACTAAGACTAAGACTACTAAGACTAAGACTACTAAGACTAAGACTAAGACTACTAAGACTAAGACTACTAAGACTAAGACTACTAAGACAAAGACTACTAAGACTAAGACTACTAAGACAAAGACTAAGACTACTAAGACTAAGACTACTAAGACTACTAAGACTACTAAGACTGAGACTACTAAGACTACTAAGACTAAGACTACTAAGACTACTAAGACTAAGACTACTAAGACTACAGACTACTAAGGACTACTAGACTAAGACTACTAAGACAAGATACTAAGACTACTAAGACTAAGACTACTAAGACTACTAAGACTACTAAGACTAAGACTACTACTAGACTGACTAAGATAAGACTACTAAGACTACTAAGACTAAGACTACTAAGACTAAGACTACTAAGACTACTAAGACTAAGACTACTAAGACTACTAAGACAAAGACTACTAAGACTACTAAGACTAAGACTACTAAGACTAAGACTACTAAAGACTACTAAGACTACTAAGACAAGACTAATAAGACTACTAAGACTACATAATTCTAAGACTACTAAGACTACTAAGACAAAGACTACTAAGACTACTAAAGACAAAGACTAGATCTAAGACTACTAAGACTAAGACTACTAAGACTCCTAAGACTACTAAGACAAAGACGAAGACTTAGACTACTAATACTAAGGACTAACTAAAGACTAGACTACTAAGACTACTAAGACTAAGACTACTAAGTACTAAGACTACTAAGACTAAGACTACTAAGACTACTAAGACTAAGACTACTAAGACTACTAAGACAAAGACTACTAAGACTACTAAGACTAAGACTACTAAGACTACTAAGACTAAGACTACTAAGACTAAGACTACTAAGACTACTAAGACTAATAAGACTACTAAGACTACTAAGACTACTAAGACTACGAAGACTACGAAGACTACTAAGACTAAGACTACTAAGACTAAGACTACTAAGACTACTAAGACTAAGACTACTAAGACTACTAAGACTAAGACTACTAAGACTACTAAGACTAAGACTACTAAGACTAAGACTACTAAGACTAAGACTACTAAGACTAAGACTACTAAGACTACTAAGACTAAGACTACTAAGACTAAGACTACTAAGACTACTAAGACTAAGACTACTAAGACTACTAAGACAAAGACTACTAAGACTACTAAGACTAAGACTACTAAGACTAAGACTACTAAGACTACTAAGACTACTAAGACAAAGACTACTAGACTACTAAGACTACTAAGACAAAGACTAAGACTACTAAGACTAATAAGTCTAAAGACTACTAGACTACTAAGACAAAGACTACTAAGGACTACTAAGACTACTAAGACTAAGACTACTAAGACTACTAAGACAAAGACGAAGACTTAGACTACTAAGACTAAGACTATTAAGACTAAGACTACTAAGACTAAGACTACTAAGACTAAGACTACTAAGTCTACTAAGACTACTAAGACTAAGACTACTAAGACTAAGACTACTAAGACTAAGACTACTAAGACTAAGACTACTAAGACTACTAAGACTAAGACTACTAAGACTAAGACTACTAAGACTAAGACTACTAAGACTACTAAGACTACTAAGACTAAGACTACTAAGACTACTGGACTACTAAGACTAAGACTACTAAGACTACTAAGTCTACTAAGACTACTAAGACTAAGACTACTAAGACTACTAAGACTAAGACTACTAAGACTAAGACTACTAAGACTACTAAGACTACTAAGACTACTAAGACTACTAAGACTACTAAGACTACTAAGACTAAGACTACTAAGACTAAGACTACTAAGACTAAGACTACTAAGACTACTAAGACTGCTAAGACTGAGACTACTAAGACTACTAAGACTACTAAGACTGAGACTACTAAGACTACTAAGACAGAGACTACTAAGACTGAGACTACTAAGACTACTAAGACAGAGACTACTAAGACTAAGACTACTAATACTACTAAGACTACTAAGACTACTAAGACTACTGAGACTCCTAAGACTAAGACTACTAAGACTAAGACTACTAAGACTACTAAGACTAAGACTACTAAGACTAAGACTCCTAAGACTAAGACTACTAAGACTAAGACTACTAAGACTAAGACTACTAAGACTACTAAGACTGCTAAGACTGAGACTACTAAGACTACTAAGACTACTAAGACTGAGACTACTAAGACTACTAAGACTACTAAGACAGAGACTACTAAGACTGAGACTACTAAGACTACTAAGACAGAGACTACTAAGACTGAGACTACTAAGACTACTAAGACTAAGACTACTAAGACTAAGACTACTAAGACTACTAAGACTGAGACTACTAAGACTACGAAGACTACTAAGACTAAGACTACTAAGACTACTAAGACAAAGACTACTAAGACTACTAAGACTAAGACTACTAAGACTACTAAGACTAAGACTACTAAGACTACTAAGACTACTAAGACTAAGACTACTAAGACTAAGACTACTAAGACTACTAAGACTAAGACTACTAAGACTAAGACTACTAAGACTACTAAGACTAAGACTACTAAGACTAAGAGTACTAAGACTACTAAGACTAAGACTACTAAGACTAAGACTACTAAGACTAAGACTACTAAGACTACTAAGACTAAGACTACTAAGACTAAGACTACTAAGACTACTAAGACTAAGACTACTAAGACTAAGACTACTAAGACTACTAAGACTAAGATTACTAAGACTAAGACTACTAAGACTAAGACTACTAAGACTAAGACTACTAAGACAAAGACTACTAAGACTACTAAGACTACTAAGACAAAGACTAAGACTACTAAGACTACTAAGTCTAAGACTACTAAGACTACTAAGACAAAGACTACTAAGACTACTAAGACTACTAAGACTAAGACTACTAAGACTACTAAGACAAAGACGAAGACTTAGACTACTAAGACTAAGACTATTAAGACTAAGACTACTAAGACTAAGAATACTAAGACTAAGACTACTAAGTCTACTAAGACTACTAAGACTAAGACTACTAAGACTAAGACTACTAAGACTAAGACTACTAAGACTAAGACTACTGAGACTACTAAGACTACTGAGACTACTAAGACTAAGACTACTAAGACTAAGACTACTAATACTACTAAGACTACTAAGACTAAGACTACTAAGACTACTGAGACTACTAAGACTAAGACTACTAAGACTACTAAGTCTACTAAGACTACTAAGACTAAGACTACTAAGACTACTAAGACTAAGACTACTAAGACTAAGACTACTAAGACTACTAAGACTACTAAGACTACTAAGACTACTAAGACTACTAAGACTAAGACTACTAAGACTACTAAGACTAAGACTACTAAGACTAAGACTACTAAGACTACTAAGACTGCTAAGACTGAGACTACTAAGACTACTAAGACTACTAAGACTGAGACTACTAAGACTACTAAGACAGAGACTACTAAGACTGAGACTACTAAGACTACTAAGACAGAGACTACTAAGACTGAGACTACTAAGACTACTAAGACTACGACTACTAAGACTAAGACTACTAAGACTGAGACTACTAAGACTACTAAGACTAAGACTACTAAGACTACTAAGACATAGACTACTAAGACTGAGACTACTAAGACTAAGACTACTAAGACTAAGACTACTAAGACTAAGACTACTAAGACTAAGACTACTAAGACTACTAAGACTAAGACTACTAAGACTACTAAGACAAAGACTACTAAGACTACTAAGACTATTAAGACTAAGACTACTAAGACTACTAAGACAAAGACTAAGACTACTAAGACTACTAAGACTAAGACTACTAAGACTAAGACTACTAAGACTAAGACTACTAAGACTAAGACTACTAAGACTGAGACTACTAAGACTACTAAGGCTAAGACTACTAAGACTAAGACTACTAAGACTACTAAGACTAAGACTACTAAGACTAAGACTACTAAGACTAAGACTACTAAGACTAAGACTACTAAGACTACGAAGACTACTAAGACTAAGACTACTAAGACTACTAAGACAAAGACTACTAAGACTACTAAGACTAAGACTACTAAGACTAAGACTACTAAGACTAAGACTACTAAGACTAATAAGACTACTAAGACTACTAAGACTACTAAGACTAAGACTACTAAGACTACTAAGACTAAGACTACTAAGACTAAGACTACTAAGACTACTAAGACTAAGACTACTAAGACTACTAAGACTACTAAGACTAAGACTACTAAGACTACAAAGACTACTAAGACTAAGACTACTAAGACTAAGACTACTAAGACTACTAAGACTAAGACTACTAAGACTACTAAGACAAAGACTACTAAGACTACTAAGACTAAGACTACTAAGACTACTAAGACTAAGACTACTAAGACTACTAAGACTAAGACTACTAAGACTACTAAGACTACTAAGACTACTAAGACAAAGACTAAGACTACTAAGACTACTAAGTCTAAGACTACTAAGACTACTAAGACAAAGACTACTAAGACTACTAAGACTAAGACTACTAAGACTACTAAGACTACTAAGACAAAGACGAAGACTTAGACTACTAAGACTACTAAGACTAAGACTACTAAGACTAAGACTACTAAGACTAAGACTACTAAGACTACTAAGACTACTAAGACTAAGACTACTAAGACTACTAAGTCTACTAAGACTAAGACTACTAAGACTACTAAGACTAAGACTACTAAGACTAAGACTACTAAGACTACTGAGACTACTAAGACTAAGACTACTGAGACTACTAAGACTAAGACTACTAATACTACTAAGACTACTAAGACTAAGACTACTAAGACTACTGAGACTACTAAGACTAAGACTACTAAGACTACTAAGTCTACTAAGACTACTAAGACTAAGACTACTAAGACTAAGACTACTAAGACTACTAAGACTAAGACTACTAAGACTACTAAGACTAAGACTACTAAGACTAAGACTACTAAGACTAAGACTACTAAGACTAAGACTACTAAGACTACTAAGACTACTAAGACTACTAAGACTACTAAGACTACTAAGACTACTAAGACTAAGACTACTAAGACTACTAAGACTGCTAAGACTGAGACTACTAAGACTACTAAGACTACTAATACTACTAAGACTGAGACTACTAAGACTACTAAGACTACTAAGACAGAGACTACTAAGACTGAGACTACTAAGACTACTAAGACAGAGACTACTAAGACTGAGACTACTAAGACTACTAAGACTACTAAGACTAAGACTACTAAGACTGAGACTACTAAAACTACTAAGACTACTAAGACTACTAAGACTACTAAGACTGAGACTACTAAGACTACTAAGACTACTAAGACTAAGACTACTAAGACTAAGACTACTAAGACTACTAAGACTAAGACTACTAAGATTACTAAGACTAAGACGACTAAGAAAGACTAAGACAAAGACGACCAAGACTATGACTAAGCGCCCACGGGTGGCGAGTGACGATGATGATGACCACGACGATGACGATGTACCTGTACGAGTCATAGACCCTCATCATGACGAGGTAGAGTCTGTGACGATGACAATGACGATGTACCTGTACGAGTCATAGACCCTCATCATGACGAGGTAGAGTCTGTGACGATGATGACGATGATGACGATGTACCTGTACGAGTCATAGACCCTCATCATGACGAGGTAGAGTCTGTGACGATGATGACGATGTACCTGTACGAGTCATAGACCCTCATCATGACGAGGTAGAGTCTGTGAAGATGATGACGATGTACCTGTACGAGTCATAGACCCTCATCATGACGAGGTAGAGTCTGTGACGATGATGACGATGTACCTGTACGAGTCATAGACCCTCATCATGACGAGGTAGAGTCTGTGACGATGATGACGATGTACCTGTACGAGTCATAGACCCTCATCATGACGAGGTAGAGTCTGTGACGATGATGACGACGATGACGATGATGATGACGATGTACCTGTACGAGTCATAGACCCTCATCATGACGAGGTAGAGTCTGTGACGATGACGATGACGATGTACCTGTACGAGTCATAGACCCTCATCATGACGAGGTAGAGTCTGTGACGATGATGACGATGTACCTGTAGGAGTCGTAGACCCTCATCATGACGAGGTAGAGTCTGTGACGATGATGACGATGTACCTGTAGGAGTCATAGACCCTCATCATGACGAGGTAGAGTCTGTGACGATGATGACGATGTACCTGTACGAGTCATAGACCCTCATCATGACGAGGTAGAGTCTGTGACGATGATGACGATGTACCTGTACGAGTCATAGACCCTCATCATGACGAGGTAGAGTCTGTGACGATGACAATGACGATGATGACGATGTACCTGTACGAGTCATAGACCCTCATCATGACGAGGTAGAGTCTGTGACGATGATGACGATGATGACGATGTACCTGTACGAGTCATAGACCCTCATCATGACGAGGTAGAGTCTGTGACGATGATGACGATGTACCTGTACGAGTCATAGACCCTCATCATGACGAGGTAGAGTCTGTGACGATGATTACGATGTACCTGTACGAGTCATAGACCCTCATCATGACGAGGTAGAGTCTGTGACGATGATGACGATGTACCTGTACGAGTCATAGACCCTCATCATGACGAGGTAGAGTCTGTGACGATGATGACGATGTACCTGTAGGAGTCATAGACCCTCATCATGACGAGGTAGAGTCTGTGACGATGATGATGACGATGTACCTGTACGAGTCATAGACCCTCATCATGACGAGGTAGAGTCTGTGACGATGATTACGATGTACCTGTACGAGTCATAGACCCTCATCATGACGAGGTAGAGTCTGTGACGATGACGATGTACCTGTACGAGTCGTAGACCCTCATCATGACGAGGTAGAGTCTGTGACGATGATGACGATGTACCTGTAGGAGTCATAGACCCTCATCATGACGAGGTAGAGTCTGTGACGATGATGACGATGATGATGATGACGATGATGATGTACCTGTACGAGTCGTAGACCCTCATCATGACGAGGTAGAGTCTGTGACGATGATGACGATGATGACGATGATGACGATGTACCTGTACGAGTCATAGACCCTCATCATGACGAGGTAGAGTCTGTGACGATGACAATGACGACGTACCTGTACGAGTCATAGACCCTCATCATGACGAGGTAGAGTCTGTGACGATGATGACGATGTACCTGTACGAGTCATAGACCCTCATCATGACGAGGTAGAGTCTGTGACGATGATGACGATGTACCTGTACGAGTCATAGACCCTCATCATGACGAGGTAGAGTCTGTGACGATGATGACGATGATGACGATGATGACGATGTACCTGTACGAGTCATAGACCCTCATCATGACGAGGTAGAGTCTGTGACGATGATGACGATGTACCTGTACGAGTCATAGACCCTCATCATGACGAGGTAGAGTCTGTGACGATGATGACGATGTACCTGTACGAGTCATAGACCCTCATCATGACGAGGTAGAGTCTGTGACGATGATGACGATGTACCTGTACGAGTCATAGACCCTCATCATGACGAGGTAGAGTTGCAGGCGGCAGGCGGTGGAGGGGTGCGAGCCGAGAGGCCCCAGGGCCTCCAGGACGCCGCTGACCTCCTCAGGGCCCAGCCCAGGCAAGGCCTCCTCCAGCAGGCCCAAGCACACGGCCTGGCACTCGTCATCCCTGCCGGGGGTCACGCGGGGGTCAAGGGGCGGGGGGGTCACGGGGGGGTCATGGGGGTAGGGTTAGCGTGTGTCTCTGGGGTTATTGTGGTTGCTGTGGTTGTTGTGGTGGTGGTTGTGGTTGTTGTGGTGGTGGTTGTTGTGGTGGTTGTGGTAGTTGTTGTGGTGGTGGTGGTTGTGGTGGTGGTTGTTGTGGTTGCTGTTCCAGTTATTGTTGTGGTGGTGGTGGTTGCTGTGGTTGTTGTTGTAGTTGCTGTCGTTGTTGTTGTGGTGGTGGTTGCTGTGGTTGTTGTTGTGGTTGCTGTGGTTGTTGTGGTTGCTGTGGTTGTTGTGGTTGTTGTGGTGGTGGTGGTTGCTGTGGTTGTTGTGGTGGTGGTGGTGGTTGCTATGGTTGTTGTGGTGGTGGTGGTTGCTGTGGTTGTTGTTGTTGTGGTTGTTGTGGTGGTGGTTGCTGTGGTTGTTGTTGTGGTTGTTGTGGTGGTTGTGGTTGCTGTGGTTGTTGTGGTGGTGGTGGTTGCTGTGGTTGTTGTTGTTGTGGTTGCTGTGGTTGTTGTGGTGGTGGTGGTTGCTGTGGTTGTTGTTGTTGTTGCTGTGGTTGTTGTGGTGGTTGTGGTTGCTGTGGTTGTTGTGGTGGTGGTTGCTGTGGTTGTTGTTGTTGTGGTTGTGGTTGCTGTGGTTGTTGTGGTGGTTGCTGTGGTTGTTATTGTTGTGGTTGTGGTTGTTGTGGTGGTTGTGGTTGCTGTGGTTGTTGTGGTGGTGGTGGTTGCTGTGGTTGTTGTTGTTGTGGTTGTGGTTGCTGTGGTGGTTGCTGTGGTTGTTATTGTTGTGGTTGCTGTGGTTGTTGTGGTGGTTGCTGTGGTTGCTGTGGTGGTGGCTGTGGTTGCTGTGGTTGTTGTTGTTGTTGTGTTTGCTGTTCCAGTTGTTGTTGCTGTGGTGATGATGGTGGTTGTTGCTGCTGCTGCTGCTGCTGCCGTGGCTGCTGCCGCCGCCGCCGCCGCCGCCGCTTGCCGGCTCACCGGCTCGCGAGGATCTGCAGGAAGCCCACGGCCTGCAGCTCGGTGTAGAGGCCGGGGACGGTGGAGGCTCGCGCTGCCACCACTCGTAGGCACATGGTCTTCAGAGCTCCGTGTAGCCGTGGCACCAGGCTCAGCGCGCCCGCTACGAACCTGGCCCGGCACGGCGGCACGGCGGCACCGCCGGTCAAACGCCGCGCGAGTCGCCGGGGCTCGCCACCACGACGGCCTGCGGGTTTCCAGGCCTACGCCCGGCCATTGGCGCGCCAGTGCGTTCAGGCGGCGCCGGGGTAGAGGTCGAAGCCACGACGTCCCGCGTACCGGGCGAGGTGGTCAACATCTCATAGCCAGCGTGATGATGATGATGATGATGATGAGAGCGAGACGGAGACTCCACATAGACCTCCTGTAGACCAGGCGAGGTGGTCAACATCTCCTAGCCACCGTGATGATGATGAGACACAGACTCCACATAGACCTCCTGTAGACCAGGCGAGGTAGTCAACATCTCCTAGCCACCGTGATGATGATGATGAGAGAGAGACGCAGACTCCACATAGACCTCCTGTAGACCAGGCGAGGTAGTCAACATCTCATAGCCACCGTGATGATGATGAGACACAGACTCCACATAGACCTCCTGTAGACCAGGCGAGGTGGTCAACATCTCCTAGCCACCGTGATGATGATGAGACACAGACTCCACATAGACCTCCTGTAGACCAGGCGAGGTAGTCAACATCTCCTAGCCACCGTGATGATGATGATGATGATTAGAGAGAAACACGCAAACTCCACATAGACCTCCTGTAGACCAGGCGAGGTAGTCAACATCTCCTAGCCACCGTGATGATGATGATGAGAGAGACGCAGACTCCACATAGACCTCCTGTAGACCAGGCGAGGTAGTCAACATCTCATAGCCACCGTGATGATGATGAGACACAGACTCCACATAGACCTCCTGTAGACCAGGCGAGGTGGTCAACATCTCCTAGCCACCGTGATGATGATGATGAGGGAGAGACACAGACTCCACATAGACCTCCTGTAGACCAGGCGAGGTAGTCAACATCTCCTAGCCACCGTGATGATGATGATGATGAGAGAAACACGCAGACTCCACATAGACCTCCTGTAGACCAGGCGAAGTAGTCAACATCTCATAGCCACCGTGATGATGAGAGACACACAGACTCCACATAGACCTCCTGTATACCAGGCGAGGTAGTCAACATCTCCTAGCCACCGTGATGATGATGAGACACAGACTCCACATAGACCTCCTGTAGACCAGGCGAGGTAGTCAACATCTCCTAGCCACCGTGAAGATGATGATGATGAGAGAGAGACGCAGACTCCACATAGACCTCCTGTAGACCAGGCGAGGTAGTCAACATCTCACAGCCACCGTGATGATGATGAGAGAGAGAGAGACGCAGATTCCAAATATGCAGCAGCAGGCATCGTCAGGGTCGGGATGGAACCCCCGACCTCCTGCGTACCAGGCGAGGTGGTCAACATCTCATAGCCACCGTGATGATGATGATGATGAGAGAGAGACACAGACTCCAAATCTACAGCAGCAGCAGGCATCGTCAGGGTCGGGATGGAACCCACGACCTCCTGCGTACCGGGCGAGGTAGTCAACATCTCATAGCCACCGTGATGATGATGAGAGAGAGAGACACAGACTCCACATAGACCTCCTGTAGACCAGGCGAGGTAGTCAACATCTCATAGCCACCGTGATGATGATGATGAGAGAGAGACACAGACTCCACATAGACCTCCTGTAGACCAGGCGAGGTGGTCAACATCTCCTAGCCACCGTGATGATGATGATGATGATGAGAGAGAGACACAGACTCCACATAGACCTCCTGTAGACCAGGCGAGGTGGTCAACATCTCCTAGCCACCGTGATGATGATGATGAGGGAGAGACACAGACTCCACATAGACCTCCTGTATACCAGGCGAGGTAGTCAACAGCTCCTAGCCACCGTGATGATGATGATGAGAGAGAGACACAGACTCCACATAGACCTCCTGCGTACCTGGCGAGGTAATCAACATCTCCTAGCCACCGTGATGATGATGAGAGAGAGAGAGACGCAGATTCCAAATATGCAGCAGCAGGCATCGTCAGGGTCGGGCTGGAACCCACGACCTCCTGCGTACCAGGCGAGGTAGTCAACATCTCATAGCCACCGTGATGATGATGATGAGAGAGAGAGAGAGACACAGACTCCAAATCTACAGCAGCAGCAGCAGGCATCGTCAGGGTCGGGATCGAACCCCCGACCTCCTGCGTACCGGGCGAGGTAGTCAACATCTCCTAGCCACCGTGATGATGATGATGAGAGAGAGACGCAGACTCCACATATACAGCAGCAGCAGCAGGCATCGTCAGGGTCGGGATGGAACCCCCGACCTCCTGCGTACCGGGCGAGGTGGTCAACATCTCATAGCCACCGTGATGATGATGAGAGAGAGAGAGAGACACAGACTCCACATCTACAGCAGCAGCAGCAGGCATCGTCAGGGTCGGGATGGAACCCCCGACCTCCTGCGTACCGGGCGAGGTAGTTAACATCTCCGCCGAGTTCTCACCGGTCGGCGAAGGGTGGGTGCGAACGTGCGATGAGCTCCAGGCACACCACGAACTTTGCCGGATCGCTGCGCTGAAGCGATTCCAGCCGCACGGTGGCCAGGTCGGCAAGTTCCTTCTCACCCTCCTGGAGATACACGCAGACACACACACATACACACACACACAGATACACATACACACATATACACACAGACACACACAGACACACACACACACATATACACACATACAGACACACACAGATACACACGCATACACACACACAGATACACACACATACACACACACACAGATTACACACACATACACGCAGACACACACATATACACACACATACACACATACACACACACACAGATACACACATACACACACACACAGACACACACACAGACAACAACAACAACAACCGCCATTCGCCACTAAGTGGCGGTGACGTCACCACGACGCTTGTGCCAGGCCATGTGCACCTTGAGGCCACGTGGAGTGTCGAACGCCCGCTGGCAGGAGGTCACGTACACACAGACAAACGTACACACACACAGACAAACGTACACACACACACACGTACACACACGTACACAGAGACACATACATACACACAGACACACTTACATACAGACATGTACACACACAGACACACGTACACACAGACATGTACACACACAGACACACGTACACACAGACACGTACACACACACACACGTACACACACGTACACACACGTACACACAGACATGTACACACATACACACACACGTACACATACGTACACACACAGACAAACGTACACACACACACGTACACACACACGTACACACACACACGTACACACACACACGTACACACACGTACACAGAGACACATACATACATACAAACACAAGTACACACACGTACACACATGTACACACACACACGTACACACACACACACACACGTACACACACGTACACACACACATGTACACACACACATACACACACGTACACACATGTACACACACACACGTACACACACACACACACATGTACACACACGTACACACACACATGTACACACACACCTACACACACACACACACGTACACACACACACGTACACACACGTACACACAGACATGTACACACACACACACAGACAAACGTACACACACACACACGTACACACACACGTACACACACGTACACACATGTACACACGTACACACACACACACGTACACACACACACACGTACACACACACACACGTACACACACACACACGTACACACACACACACGTACACACACACACACGTACACACACACACACACATGTACACACACGTACACACACACATGTACACACACACCTACACACACGTACACACGTACACACACGTACACACGTACACACATGTACACGTACACACACACACAGGCACACTCAGAGGCGGCATACCGGGTCCGATTGAGCGAGTTGCTCCAGAGCAAGCCCCAGCACCTCTGCGGAGGCTGCGTAGACCTCCTTGTAGCGAGTCAGGGACAGGTTCGACACCAGGACCCCGTAGAACCTACACACACACACGCATACACACACACACGTACACACACACACGTACACACACACGTACACACACACACACGCATACACACACACACGTACACGTACACACACACACACGCGCACACACACACGCACGCACGCACACACACACGCGCATACCCACACACGTACACACACGTACACACACACGCACACACACACGCACACACGTACACACACGTACACACACGCACGCGTACACGCACGCACGTACACGCACGCACACACACACACGTGTGTACACACACGCGCGTTCACACACACGTGTGTACACACACGCACACAAACAAAGATCCCCCATATAGCCTTAACAGACTGTAGGGGCAAGTGCTGTTAGCGAGCACCTATGAAGGCCGGAACGGTACACGAGGTGGTGGGTGGCCAGCACCACGCCCGACCGCCTTTGTCTCTCCCTAGTGGCAATGTTTACACACCGCACCAGGTACTCATTTGAGGCTGAGTCGACCTAGGGGAGGCCCGGGACCGGTTCAGATAATCGTCACTGGTGTTGGCCGTGAGCGGGAATCGAACCCGGGTCGCCAGGTTCATAGCGCAGCGTAGCGCTAACCGCTACACTATCGCTCCCCACGCACGTGTACACACACACACGCACACACACACACGTACACACACACACGTGTACACACACGCGCGTACAAAAAGACAAAGGTCCCCCGTGTAGCCTGTAACAGACTGTAGGGGCAAGTGCTGTTAGCGAGCAACAGCACTGCCTATGAAGGCTACCGGCACTGTAGCACACACAGAGGGGGTGGGTGGCCGACACCACGCCCGGCCGCCTTTGTCTCCCCAGTGGCGATGTTCACTACAACACCATCGGACACTCCACCGCCACAACTCCCAATCGGTGATGGGGCAGTTGTGGAGAGAGTGGAGAGTTTCCCATACCTGGGCAGTGTGCTTATGACCGGCTCCAGTTTAACAGCAGAGGTCTCACTCCGAATCAGTCGAGCGGCAATATCTTTTCATCGGTTACGTAACGCTGCTGTGTGGAAGCTACCTGGTCTGTCGCTCCGCACTAAGCTTCAGGTCTTCTCGGCCACGGTCATTCCCTCCCTTCTCTACGCATGCGAAACGTGGACCCCCCCCTAATGGAACATCTTCGCCGGTTAGAAACATTTAGGCTGGCCTGCCTACGATCCATCCTGGGTTTAACCAGGCTGGATTGTGTGAGGAGCTCACAAATCCTTGAAAGATCTGGGCAAAGTCCCATCGGTGAGCTCCTCCGGCAGGCAAGGCTGCGATGGCTGGGTCATGTAGCCCGCATGCCCAGCCACCGCATGCCGAAACAGCTTTTGTTTGGCCGGATCGAGGGGGCTAAACGGGCGCGGCAAGGGCTAGAGAGGAGATGGAGTGATGTGGTACAGGAGGACGTGGAGCTGAGTGGACTTGCCGATGACCGGTACCAGCGGTGTCAAGATCGGCCTCTGTGGAGGAGGCTCGTGAAGGACGCTACTGGGCAGTTGGAGGCAGTCGCCCTCCAACAACAACGGAGGGCGGAGGAGCGACGCTCACAACAACGAGCGGAGCGCCGGGTGGCTAAAGCGCAGCAGGTTGGCACAGTAGGGGGCACAGGTGGTGCATCAGCCAGTCATCTCAGTCAGTCGACCCGTGGCACCTGCTGGGTCTGCCCCCGTGACCTCCTGCCAGCGGGCGTTCGACACTTCACGTGGCCTCAAGGTGCACATAGCCTGGCACAAGCGTGTGTGCATGTGCGTGT
>NW_022638964.1:27500-30000 GCF_010993605.1 Petromyzon marinus | reverse complement strand
CATCATTGTCGTGATCATCATCATCGTCGTTGTGATTATCATCGTCGTGATCATCATCATCATCATCGTGATCATCATCATCGTCGTGATCATCATCATCATCATCGTGATCATCATCATCGTCGTTGAGATCATCGTCGTTGAGATCATTGTCATTGTCGTGATCATCATCATCATCGTCGTCGTGATCATCATCATCGTCGTGATCATCATCATCATCATCGTGATCATCATCATCATCATCGTCGTGATCATCATCATCATCATCGTCGTGATCATCATCATCATCATCATCGTCGTGATCATCATCATCATCATCGTCGTGATCATCATCATCATCATCGTCGTGATCATCATCATCATCATCGTCGTGATCATCATCATCATCATCATCGTCGTGATCATCATCATCATCGTCGCTGCGTCACCTCCTCTGCGTTGACGATGAGCCTGGCGATGAAGAGTCGCAGGTTGTGAGGTGAGGAGGCGGAGTTCAACTTGCGGTGAAGCGACTCCATCCAAGCAGGCAGCCGCTCAACAGGGGCTCCCTGACTCACACACATACACACACTCACATATATATACATACATATACATACATACACACATACACACACACATACATACACACACATACACACACCCTCACATACATACATACACACATACATACACACACATACACACACCCTCACATACATACATACACACATACATACACACACTCACACATACATACATACACACACTCACACATACATACATATATACACACATACATACACACACACATATACACACACATATACACACACATATACACATACACACACACTCACACATACATACACACTCACACACACAATCACACACACATACACACGCACACTCACACATACACATGTACACAACAACAACAACCGCCATTCGCCACTAAGTGGCGGTGACGTCACCACGACGCTTGTGCCAGGCTATGTGCACCGTGAGGCCACGTAAAGTGTCGAACGCCCACTGGCAGGAGGTCACTGGGCAGACCCAGGTGCCACGGGTCGACTGACTGAGATGACTGGCTGATGCACCACCTGTGCCCCCTACTGTGCCAACCTGCTGTGCTTTAGCCACCCGGCGCTCCGCTCGTTGTTCTGAGCGTCGCTCCTCCGCCCTCCGTTGTTGTTGGAGGGCGACTACCTCCAACTGCCCAGTAGCGTCCTTCACGAGCCTCCTCCACAGAGGCCGATCTTGACACCGCTGGTACCGGTCATCGGCAAGTCCACTCAGCTCCACGTCCTCCTGTACCACATCACTCCATCTCTTCTCTAGCCCGTGCCACGCCCGCTTAGCCCCCTCAATCCGGCCGAACAAAAGCTGTTTCGGCATGCGGTGGCTGAGAATGCGGGCTACATGACCCAGCCATCGCAGCCTTGCCCGCCGGAGGAGCTCACCGATGGGATCTTGCCCAGATCTTTCAAGGATTTGTGAGCTCCTCACACAATCCAGTCTGGTTAAACCCAGGATGGATCGTAGGCAGGCCAGCCTAAATGTTTCCAACCGGCGAAGATGTTCCATTAGGGGGGTCCACGTTTCGCAAGCGTAGAGAAGGGAGGGAATGACCGTGGCCGAGAAGACCTGAAGCTTAGTGCGGAGCGACAGACCAGGTAACTTCCACACAGCGTTACGCAACCGATGAAAAGATATTGCAGCTCGACTGATTCGGAGTGAGACCTCTCCTGTTAAACTGGAGCCGGTCATAAGGACACTTCCCAGGTATGGGAAACTCTTCACTCTCTCCACAACTGCCCCATCACCGATTGGGAGTTGTGGGGGTGGAGTGTCCGATGGTACAAAATACCCAGGCAGGTGCTTAGTTTTGGTGGGGCTGATGGTAAGGCCCCATCTCTTAGTGGCACACTCCAGTCTCAGCAGCAGCGTCTCCAACTCCTCCTCTGAATGAGCAGCTATTACCACATCATCAGCATACATAACGTGGTTGAGCAATAGGGAGCCATCCCTTGACCGCACCCGGGCATCGATCAGGCTTCACGAACTACGTGGTCAAAATAGATGTTAAATAATGTGGGAGCCAGAGGACACCCCTGTCGCACCCCAGGGTGTGCAGGGAATGGCTCTGACTCCCGGCCACGTAGTTTTACCCGGGCCCGCTCACCATCATGAAGGTCCTTAATGATCGTGAGCAGAGGGTCAGGTACTCCAAAAGCACGAAGAACGACCCAGAGCCCAGGCCTACTGATGGTATCATAGGCCTTGACCAGGTCAATAAAGCAGAGATGTAGGTCTTGTTGGAATTCCCTACACCTCTGCTGTAGCAGACGGACAGAAAATATGGCATCTGTGCAGGACCGCCCTTTCCTGAAACCACATTGGGGCTCCGCAAGCCTCTCCTCAGCGTGCCTGGCAAGGCGATGCTGAATAATCCTTGCCAGGACCTTTCCCGGCACACTGAGGAGTGAGATGCCCCTGTAGTTGTTACAATCTGTGCGGT
>NW_022638964.1:0-22500 GCF_010993605.1 Petromyzon marinus | reverse complement strand
TGAGGTGAGTGAGTGAGTGAGTGAGGTGAGTGAGGTGAGTGAGTGAGGTGAGTGAGTGAGTGAGGTGAGTGAGGTGAGTGAGGTGAGTGAGGTGAGTGAGTGAGGTGAGTGAGTGAGTGAGGTGAGTGAGGTGAGTGAGTGAGGTGAGTGAGTGAGTGAGTGAGGTGAGTGAGGTGAGTGAGTGAGGTGAGTGAGGTGAGTGAGGTGAGTGAGTGAGGTGAGTGAGGTGAGTGAGTAAGTGAGTGAGGTGAGTGAGTGAGGTGAGTGAGTGAGTGAGGTGAGTGAGTGAGAGAGTGTGTGAGTGAGTGAGTGAGGTGAGAGAGTGAGTGAGGTGAGTGAGTGAGGTGAGTGAGTGAGGTGAGTGAGGTGAGTGAGTGAGTGAGGTGAGTGAGTGAGTGAGTGAGGTGAGTGAGGTGAGTGAGTGAGGTGAGTGAGTGAGTGAGGTGAGTGAGGTGAGTGAGTGAGGTGAGTGAGGTGAGTGAGGTGAGTGAGTGAGGTGAGTGAGGTGAGTGAGTAAGTGAGTGAGGTGAGTGAGTGAGGTGAGTGAGTGAGTGAGGTGAGTGAGTGAGAGAGTGTGTGAGTGAGTGAGGTGAGTGAGTGAGGTGAGTGAGGTGAGTGAGTGAGGTGAGTGAGTGAGTGAGTGAGGTGAGTGAGTGAGGTGAGTGAGTGAGGTGAGTGAGTGAGGTGAGTGAGGTGAGTGAGGTGAGTGAGTGAGGTGAGTGAGTGAGGTGAGTGAGTGAGGTGAGTGAGTGAGTGAGGTGAGTGAGGTGAGTGAGGTGAGTGAGGTGAGTGAGTGAGTGAGGTGAGTGAGTGAGTGAGGTGAGTGAGGTGAGTGAGTGAGGTGAGTGAGGTGAGTGAGTGAGGTGAGTGAGGTGAGTGAGGTGAGTGAGTGAGGTGAGTGAGGTGAGTGAGTAAGTGAGTGAGGTGAGTGAGTGAGGTGAGTGAGTGAGTGAGGTGAGTGAGTGAGAGAGTGTGTGAGTGAGTGAGTGAGGTGAGTGAGTGAGGTGAGTGAGGTGAGTGAGTGAGGTGAGTGAGTGAGTGAGGTGAGTGAGTGAGGTGAGTGAGTGAGGTGAGTGAGGTGAGTGAGGTGAGTGAGTGAGGTGAGTGAGGTGAGTGAGTGAGGTGAGTGAGTGAGTGAGGTGAGTGAGGTGAGTGAGGTGAGTGAGTGAGGTGAGTGAGTGAGGTGAGTGAGTGAGTGAGTGAGGTGAGTGAGTGAGGTGAGTGAGTGAGTGAGTGAGGTGAGTGAGGTGAGTGAGTGAGGTGAGTGAGGTGAGTGAGTGAGGTGAGTGAGTGAGGTGAGTGAGTGAGGTGAGTGAGGTGAGTGAGTGAGGTGAGTGAGGTGAGTGAGTGAGGTGAGTGAGGTGAGTGAGTGAGGTGAGTGAGTGAGGTGAGTGAGGTGAGTGAGTGAGTGAGTGAGGTGAGTGAGTGAGTGAGGTGAGTGAGGTGAGTGAGTGAGGTGAGTGAGGTGAGTGAGTGAGTGAGGTGAGTGAGGTGAGTGAGTGAGGTGAGTGAGGTGAGTGAGTGAGGTGAGTGAGGTGAGTGAGTGAGGTGAGTGAGTGAGTGAGGTGAGTGAGTGAGGTGAGTGAGGTGAGTGAGTGAGGTGAGTGAGGTGAGTGAGGTGAGTGAGTGAGGTGAGTGAGTGAGGTGAGTGAGGTGAGTGAGGTGAGGTGAGTGAGGTGAGTGAGTGAGTGAGGTGAGTGAGGTGAGTGAGTGAGTGAGGTGAGTGAGGTGAGTGAGTGAGGTGAGTGAGTGAGTGAGGTGAGTGAGGTGAGTGAGTGAGTGAGGTGAGTGAGGTGAGTGAGTGAGGTGAGTGAGTGAGGTGAGTGAGTGAGTGAGGTGAGTGAGGTGAGTGAGTGAGTGAGGTGAGTGAGGTGAGTGAGTGAGTGAGGTGAGTGAGGTGAGTGAGTGAGTGAGGTGAGTGAGGTGAGTGAGTGAGGTGAGTGAGTGAGGTGAGTGAGGTGAGTGAGTGAGGTGAGTGAGGTGAGTGAGTGAGGTGAGTAAGTGAGGTGAGTGAGTGAGGTGAGTGAGTGAATGAGGTGAGTGAGTGAGTGAGGTGAGTGAGTGAGGTGAGTGAGGTGAGTGAGTGAGGTGAGTAAGTGAGGTGAGTGAGTGAGTGAGGTGAGTGAGTGAATGAGGTGAGTGAGTGAGTGAGTGAGGTGAGTGAGGTGAGTGAGTGAGGTGAGTAAGTGAGGTGAGTGAGTGAGGTGAGTGAGTGAATGAGGTGAGTGAGTGAGTGAGTGAGGTGAGTGAGGTGAGTGAGTGAGGTGAGTGAGTGAATGAGGTGAGTGAGTGAGGTGAGTGAGTGAGGTGAGTGAGGTGAGTGAGGTGAGTGAGGTGAGTGAGTGAGTGAGGTGAGTGAGTGAGGTGAGTGAGGTGAGTGAGTGAATGAGGTGAGTGAGTGAGTGAGTGAGGTGAGTGAGGTGAGTGAGTGAGGTGAGTGAGTGAATGAGGTGAGTGAGTGAGGTGAGTGAGTGAGGTGAGTGAGGTGAGTGAGTGAGTGAGGTGAGTGAGGTGAGTGAGTGAGGTGAGTGAGTGAGTGAGGTGAGTGAGGTGAGTGAGGTGAGTGAGTGAGTAAGGTGAGTGAGGTGAGTGAGTAAGGTGAGTGAGGTGAGTGAGTGAGGTGAGTGAGTGAGTGAGGTGAGTGAGTGAGGTGAGTGAGGTGAGTGAGTGAGTGAGGTGAGTGAGGTGAGTGAGTGAGGTGAGTGAGGTGAGTGAGGTGAGGTGAGTGAGGTGAGTGAGGTGAGTGAGGTGAGGTGAGTGAGGTGAGTGAGGTGAGTGAGGTGAGTGAGTGAGGTGAGTGAGGTGAGTGAGTGAGGTGAGTGAGGTGAGTGAGGTGAGTGAGTGAGGTGAGTGAGGTGAGTGAGTGAGGTGAGTGAGGTGAGTGAGTGAGGTGAGTGAGGTGAGTGAGTGAGGTGAGTGAGGTGAGTGAGTGACACCTCTCTGTTCTCCCACCACTGTCCTGGAGTTCCGTCCCCCAGACTCAAACCGCCGTCTGTGACTTACAGGAGCCTGCACACAGTCACACACACACAGTCACACACACACACAGTCACACACACACACACAGTCACACACACACACACAGTCACACACACACACAGTCACACACACACACAGTCACACACACACACAGTCACACACACAGTCACACACACACACACACAGTCACACACACACACACACAGTGACACACACAGTCACACACACACACACACAGTGACACACACACAGTCGCACACACAGTCACACACACAGTCACACACACACACAGTCACACACACACACACACAGTCACACACACACACACACACAGTCACACACACAGACACACACACAGTCACACACACACACACAGTCACACACACAGTCACACACACACACACACAGTCACACACACAGTCACACACACACACACAGTCACACACACAGTCACACACACACACACAGTCACACACACACAGTCACACACACACACACAGTCACACACACACAGTCACACAAACACACACAGTCACACACACACAGTCACACACACAGTCACACACACACAGTCACACACACACACAGTCACACACACACACAGTCACACACACACACACAGTCACACACACACACAGTCACACACACACACAGTCACACACACAGTCACACACACAGTCACACACACACACAGTCAGACACACACAGTCACACACACACACAGTCACACACACAGTCACACACACACACACACAGTCAGACACACACAGTCACACACACACAGTCACACACACACAGTCACACACACAGTCACACACACAGTCACACACACACACAGTCACACACACAGTCACACACACACACAGTCACACACACAGTCACACACACAGTCACACACACACACAGTCACACACACACACAGTCACACACACACACAGTCACACACACACACAGTCACACACACAGTCACACACACACACACAGTCACACACACACACACAGTCACACACACACACAGTCACACACACACAGTCACACACACAGTCACACACACAGTCACAGTCACACACACAGTCACACACACACACAGTCACACACACACACACACAGTCACACACACAGTCACACACACACACACACAGTCACACACACACACAGTCACACACACACACAGTCACACACACACACAGTCAGACACACACAGTCACACACACACACAGTCAGACACACACAGTCACACACACACAGTCACACACACAGTCACACACACAGTCACACACACACACAGTCACACACACAGTCACACACACAGTCACACACACACACACACACACACAGTCACACACACAGTCACACACACAGTCACACACACAGTCACACACACAGTCACACACACACACAGTCACACACACACACAGTCACACACACACACAGTCACACACACACACAGTCACACACACACACAGTCACACACACACACAGTCACACACACACACACAGTCACACACACACACAGTCACACACACACAGTCACACACACACAGTCACACACACACACACAGTCACACACACACAGTCACACACACACACACAGTCACACACACACACACACAGTCACACACACAGTCACACACACACACAGTCACACACACACAGTCACACACACAGTCACACACACACACACAGTCACACACACAGTCACACACACAGTCACAGTCACACACACAGTCACACACACACACACACAGTCACACACACACACACAGTCACACACACACACAGTCATACACACACACAGTCACACACACAGGCACACACACGCAGTCACGCACACACCCGCAGTCACGCACACACACAGTCACACACACACACACACTCACACACACACACACAGTCACACACACACACACAGTCACACACACGCACAGTCACACACACACACACAGTCACACACACACACACACAGTCACACACACAGTCACACACACAGTCACAGTCACACACACAGTCACACACACACACACACAGTCACACACACACACACAGTCACACACACACACAGTCATACACACACACAGTCACACACACAGGCACACACACGCAGTCACGCACACACCCGCAGTCACGCACACACACAGTCACACACACACACACACACAGTCACACACACACACACAGTCACACACACACACAGTCACACACACACACACAGTCACACACACACAGTCACACACACACACACAGTTACACACACACAGACAGTCACACACACACAGACAACAACAACCGCCATTTGCCACTAAGTGGCGGTGACGTCACCACGACGCTTGTGCCAGGCTATGTGCACCCTGAGGCCACGTGAAGTGTCGAACACCCACTGGCAGGAGGTCACGGGGCAGACCCAAGTGCCATGGGTCGACTGACTGAGATGACTGGCTGATGCACCACCTGTGCCCCCTACTGTGCCAACCCACTGTGCTTTAGCCACCCGGCGCTCCACTCGTTGTTGTGAGCGTCGCACACACGCACACACAGACACACACATGCAGAAACACACACACGCAGAAACACCCACACAGACACACGCACAAACCCACATACTACTCACACAGTAGAGACCCATAGACTACTCACACAGTAGAGACCCACATACCACTCACACAGTAGAGACCCACAGACTACTCACACAGTAGAGACCCACAGACTACTCACACAGTAGAGACCCACAGACTACTCGCACAGTAGAGACCCACAGACTACTCACACAGTAGAGACCCACAGACTACTCACACAGTAGAGACCCACAGACTACTCACACAGTAGAGACCCACAGACTACTCACACAGTAGAGACCCACAGACTACTCACACAGTAGAGACCAACAGACTACTCACACAGTAGAGACCCATAGACTACTCACACAGTAGAGACCCACAGACTACTCACACAGTAGAGACCCACAGACTACTCACACAGTAGAGACCCACACACTACTCACACAGTAGAGACCCACAGACTACTCACACAGTAGAGACCCAGAGACTACTCACACAGTAGAGACCCACAGACTACTCACACAGTAGAGACCCACAGACTACTCACACAGTAGAGACCCACAGACTACTCACACAGTAGAGACCCACAGACTACTCACACAGTAGAGACCCACAGACTACTCACACAGTAGAGACCCATAGACTACTCACACAGTAGAGACCCACAGACTACTCACACAGTAGAGACCCACAGACTACTCACACAGTAGAGACCCACAGACTACTCACACAGTAGAGACCCATAGACTACTCACACAGTAGAGACCCACAGACTACTCACACAGTAGAGACCCACAGACTACTCACACAGTAGAGACCCACAGACAACTCACACAGTAGAGACCCACAGACTACTCACACAGTAGAGACCCACAGACGACTCACACAGTAGAGACCCACAGACTACTCACACAGTAGAGACCCACAGACTACTCACACAGTAGAGACCCACAGACTACTCACACAGTAGAGACCCACAGACTACTCACACAGTAGAGACCCACAGACTACTCACACAGTAGAGACCCACAGACTACTCACACAGTAGAGACCCACAGACTACTCACACAGTAGAGACCCACAGACTACTCACACAGTAGAGACCCACAGACTACTCACACAGTAGAGACCAACAGACTACTCACCTGGCATACCAGGGGGAAGGAGTACTCACACCCGGTATCCACGAGGTTCTCGAAGATCAGCTGGCCCTGTGTGGGGGGAGAAGGTGGGGGGGCAGGAGAGAGTGGGGGGCAGGAGAGAGTGGGGGGCAGGAGTGAGTGGGGGGCAGGGGTGAGGAGACACTGGATGAGCCGCTCCAGTGGGTGACCAGAGGTGATGTGGGGGGGGGTGGGAGGGTGAGTGGGTGGGTGGGTGGGTGGATGGTGAGTGGGTGAGTGGGAGGGTGAGTGGGAGGGTGTGTGAGTGGGTGGGTGGGTGAGTGGGAGGGTGAGTGGGTGAGTGGGTGAGTGGGAGGGCGAGTGGGAGGGTGGGTGGGTGAGTGGGTGGGTGGATGGTGAGTGGGCGAGTGGGAGGGTGGGTGGGTGAGTGGGTGAGTGGGTGGATGATGAGTGGGTGAGTGGGAGGGTGAGTGGGTGAGTGGGTGAGTGGGAGGGTGAGTGGGAGGGTGGGTGAGTGGGTGGGTGGGTGGATGGTGAGTGGGTGAGTGGGAGGGTGGGTGAGTGGGTGAGTGAGTGATTGGGTGAGTGAGTGGGTGAGTGGGAGGGTGGGTGAGTGGGTGAGTGAGTGATTGGGTGAGTGAGTGAGTGGGTGAGTGAGTGGGTGAGTGAGTGGGTGAGTGGGTGGGTGAGTGAGTGAGTGAGTGGGTGAGTGAGTGAGTGGGTGAGTGAGTGAGTGGGTGACTGAGTGAGTGAGTGGGTGAGTGAGTGAGTGGGTGAGTGACTGGTTGAGTGAGTGAGTGTGTGAGTGAGTGAGTGAGTGGGTGGGTGAGTGAGTGTGTAAGTGAGTGTGTAAGTGAGTGAGTGGGTGAGTGAGTGGGTGAGTGAGTGAGTGGCTGAGTGAGTGGGTGAGTGAGTGGCTGAGTGAGTGGGTGAGTGAGTGAGTGAGTGTGTGAGTGAGTGGGTGGGTGAGTGAGTGAGTGGGTGAGTGAGTGAGTGAGTGGCTCCCACCTTCTCCGGTTTTTCGGCGAATAGGAACCCGTGAAAGAAGTGCAGCTCGGTGAGGGTGAGTGAGTGAGTGGGTGAGTGAGTGAGTGAGTGGGTGAGTGAGTGAGTGAGTGGCTCCCACCTTCTCCGGTTTATCGGCGAATAGGAACCCGTGAAAGAAGTGCAGCTCGGTGAGGGTGAGGGTGAGTGAGTGAGTGGGTGAGTGAGTGAGTGAGTGGGTGAGTGAGTGAGTGGGTGAGTGAGTGAGTGAGTGGGTGAGTGAGTGGGTGAGTGAGTGGGTGAGTGTGTGAGTGGGTGAGTGGGTGAGTGAGTGAGTGGGTGAGTGTGTGAGTGGGTGAGTGAGTGAGTGAGTGGGTGAGTGAGTGGGTGAGTGAGTGGGTGAGTGGGTGAGTGAGTGGGTGAGTGAGTGAGTGAGTGACTGGTTGAGTGAGTGAGTGACTGGGTGACTGAGTGAGTGACTGAGTGAGTGAGTGGGTGACTGAGTGAGTGAGTGGGTGAGTGAGTGAGTGGGTGAGTGACTGTTTGAGTGAGTGAGTGAGTGGCTCCCACCTTCTCCGGTTTATCGGCGAATAGGAACCCGTGAAAGAAGTGCAGCTCGGTGAGGGTGAGTGAGTGAGTGGGTGAGTGAGTGAGTGACTGGGTGAGTGAGTGAGTGAGTGACTGGGTGAGTGAGTGAGTGAGTGGGTGAGTGGGTGAGTGACTGGTTGAGTGAGTGAGTGAGTGGGTGAGTGAGTGGGTGAGTGAGTGACTGGTTGAGTGAGTGGGTGAGTGAGTGAGTGACTGGGTGACTGAGTGAGTGAGTGAGTGGGTGAGTGAGTGAGTGAGTGGCTCCCACCTTCTCCGGTTTATCGGCTAATAGGAACCCGTGAAAGAAGTGCAGCTCGGTGAGGGTGAGGGTGAGTGAGTGAGTGGGTGAGTGAGTGAGTGAGTGGGTGAGTGGGTGAGTGAGTGAGTAAGTGGGTGAGTGAGTGGGTGAGTGAGTGAGTGAGTGGGTGAGTGTGTGAGTGGGTGAGTGGGTGAGTGAGTGAGTGGGTGAGTGTGTGAGTGGGTGAGTGAGTGAGTGAGTGGGTGAGTGAGTGGGTGAGTGAGTGAGTGAGTGGGTGAGTGGGTGAGTGAGTGGGTGAGTGAGTGAGTGGCTGAGTGAGTGGCTGAGTGAGTGGGTGAGTGAGTGAGTAGGTGAGTGAGTGAGTGAGTGACTGGGTGAGTGTGTGAGTGTGTGAGTGGGTGAGTGAGTGGGTGAGTGAGTGAGTGTGTGAGTGAGTGACTGGGTGAGTGAGTGAGTGAGTGGCTCCCACCTTCTCCGGTTTTTCGGCGAATAGGAACCCGTGAAAGAAGTGCAGCTCGGTGAGGGTGAGTGAGTGAGTGGGTGAGTGAGTGAGTGGGTGAGTGAGTGATTGGGTGAGTGAGTGAGTGGGTGAGTGGGTGAGTGAGTGACTGGGTGAGTGAGTGAGTGGGTGAGTGGGTGAGTGAGTGTCTGAGTGAGTGGGTGAGTGACTGTTTGAGTGAGTGAGTGACTGGGTGGGTGAGTGAGTGAGTGGGTGAGTGAGTGAGTGAGTGGCTCCCACCTTCTCCGGTTTATCGGCGAATAGGAACCCGTGAAAGAAGTGCAGCTCGGTGAGGGTGAGGGTGAGTGAGTGAGTGTGTGAGTGAGTGGGTGAGTGGGTGAGTGAGTGAGTGACTGGTTGAGTGAGTGAGTGAGTGTGTGACTGAGTGAGTGACTGGGTGAGTGGGTGAGTGTGTGAGTGAGTGAGTGAGTGTGTGAGTGGCTGAGTGAGTGGCTGAGTGAGTGGGTGAGTGAGTGAGTGAGTAGGTGAGTGAGTGAGTGACTGGGTGAGTGGGTGAGTGTGTGAGTGGGTGAGTGAGTGGGTGAGTGACTGTTTGAGTGAGTGAGTGACTGAGTGAGTGAGTGGGTGAGTGTGTGAGTGAGTGAGTGACTGGGTGAGTGAGTGAGTGAGTGGCTCCCACCTTCTCCGGTTTTTCGGCGAATAGGAACCCGTGAAAGAAGTGCAGCTCGGTGAGGGTGAGGGTGAGTGAGTGAGTGGGTGAGTGAGTGAGTGAGTGGGTGAGTGAGTGAGTGAGTGGGTGAGTGACTGGGTGAGTGAGTGAGTGGCTCCCACCTTCTCCGGTTTTTCGGCGAATAGGAACCCGTGAAAGAAGTGCAGCTCGGTGAGGGTGAGGGTGAGTGAGTGAGTGGGTGAGTGAGTGAGTGAGTGGGTGAGTGTGTGAGTGGGTGAGTGGGTGAGTGAGTGGGTGAGTGAGTGAGTGAGTGGCTCCCACCTTCTCCGGTTTTTCGGCGAATAGGAACCCGTGAAAGAAGTGCAGCTCGGTGAGGGTGAGGGTGAGTGAGTGAGTGGGTGAGTGAGTGAGTGAGTGGGTGAGTGGGTGAGTGAGTGAGTGAGTGAGTGGGTGAGTGAGTGGGTGAGTGAGTGAGTGAGTGGGTGAGTGTGTGAGTGGGTGAGTGGGTGAGTGAGTGGGTGAGTGAGTGAGTGAGTGGGTGAGTGACTGGGTGAGTGAGTGAGTGAGTGACTGGGTGAGTGAGTGAGTGTGTAAGTGTGTGAGTGGCTGAGTGAGTGAGTGAGTAGGTGAGTGAGTGAGTGAGTGGCTCCCACCTTCTCCGGTTTATCGGCGAATAGGAACCCGTGAAAGAAGTGCAGCTCGGTGAGGGTGAGTGAGTGAGTGGGTGAGTGAGTGAGTGACTGGGTGAGTGAGTGAGTGGCTGAGTGAGTGAGTGAGTGGGTGAGTGAGTGAGTGAGTGGGTGAGTGGGTGAGTGAGTGGGTGAGTGACTGGGTGAGTGAGTGGCTGAGTGAGTGGGTGACTGAGTGAGTGAGTGAGTGACTGGGTGAGTGAGTGAGTGAGTGGGTGAGTGGGTGAGTGACTGGTTGAGTGAGTGAGTGAGTGGGTGAGTGAGTGGGTGAGTGAGTGACTGGTTGAGTGAGTGAGTGACTGGGTGACTGAGTGAGTGAGTGGGTGAGTGAGTGAGTGAGTGGCTCCCACCTTCTCCGGTTTATCGGCGAATAGGAACCCGTGAAAGAAGTGCAGCTCGGTGAGGGTGAGGGTGAGTGAGTGAGTGGGTGAGTGAGTGAGTGAGTGGGTGAGTGGGTGAGTGAGTGAGTGAGTGGGTGAGTGAGTGGGTGAGTGAGTGAGTGAGTGGGTGAGTGTGTGAGTGGGTGAGTGGGTGAGTGAGTGAGTGGGTGAGTGTGTGAGTGGGTGAGTGAGTGAGTGAGTGGGTGAGTGAGTGGGTGAGTGAGTGGGTGAGTGGGTGAGTGGGTGAGTGAGTGGGTGAGTGGGTGAGTGAGTGAGTGACTGGTTGAGTGAGTGAGTGACTGGGTGACTGAGTGAGTGACTGAGTGAGTGAGTGGGTGAGTGTGTGAGTGAGTGAGTGACTGGGTGAGTGAGTGAGTGAGTGGCTCCCACCTTCTCCGGTTTATCGGCGAATAGGAACCCGTGAAAGAAGTGCAGCTCGGTGAGGGTGAGTGAGTGAGTGGGTGAGTGAGTGAGTGAGTGACTGGGTGAGTGAGTGAGTGAGTGACTGGGTGAATGAGTGAGTGAGTGGGTGAGTGGGTGAGTGACTGGTTGAGTGAGTGAGTGAGTGGGTGAGTGAGTGGGTGAGTGAGTGACTGGTTGAGTGAGTGGGTGAGTGAGTGAGTGACTGGGTGACTGAGTGAGTGAGTGGGTGAGTGAGTGAGTGAGTGGCTCCCACCTTCTCCGGTTTATCGGCGAATAGGAACCCGTGAAAGAAGTGCAGCTCGGTGAGGGTGAGGGTGAGTGAGTGAGTGGGTGAGTGAGTGAGTGAGTGGGTGAGTGGGTGAGTGAGTGAGTGAGTGACTGGTTGAGTGAGTGGGTGAGTGAGTGAGTGACTGGGTGACTGAGTGAGTAGGTGAGTGAGTGTGTGAGTGAGTGAGTGGCTGAGTGAGTGGCTCCCACCTTCTCCGGTTTATCGGCGAATAGGAACCCGTGAAAGAAGTGCAGCTTGGTGAGGGTGAGGGTGAGTGAGTGAGTGGGTGAGTGAGTGGGTGGGTGTGTGAGTGGGTGAGTGGGTGAGTGTGTGAGTGGGTGAGTGAGTGGGTGAGTGAGTGAGTGAGTGGCTGAGTGAGTGAGTGTGTGAGTGAGTGAGTGAGTGACTGGGTGAGTGAGTGAGTGACTGGGTGACTGAGTGAGTGAGTGAGTAGGTGAGTGAGTGTGTGAGTGAGTGAGTGGCTGAGTGAGTGGCTCCCACCTTCTCCGGTTTATCGGCGAATAGGAACCCGTGAAAGAAGTGCAGCTTGGTGAGGGTGAGGGTGAGTGAGTGAGTGGGTGAGTGAGTGGGTGGGTGTGTGAGTGGGTGAGTGGGTGAGTGTGTGAGTGGGTGAGTGAGTGGGTGAGTGAGTGAGTGAGTGGCTGAGTGAGTGAGTGTGTGAGTGAGTGAGTGGGTGAGTGAGTGAGTGAGTGACTGGGTGAGTGAGTGAGTGACTGGGTGAGTGAGTGAGTGGGTGAGTGAGTGAGTGAGTGGCTGAGTGAGTGAGTGTGTGAGTGAGTGAGTGAGTGGGTGAGTGAGTGAGTGAGTGACTGGGTGAGTGAGTGAGTGACTGGGTGAGTGAGTGAGTGGGTGAGTGAGTGAGTGGGTGAGTGGGTGACTGAGTGAGTGAGTGGGTGAGTGAGTGAGTGAGTGTGTGGGTGAGTGAGTGAGTGACTGGGTGACTGAGTGAGTGACTGGGTGAGTGAGTGAGTGAGTGGGTGAGTGAGTGAGTGAGTGGGTGAGTGAGTGAGTGAGTGTGTGAGTGACTGGGTGACTGAGTGAGTGACTGAGTGAGTGAGTGACTGGGTGAGTGAGTGGGTGAGTGAGTGAGTGAGTGACTGGGTGACTGAGTGAGTGAGTGGGTGAGTGAGTGAGTGAGTGGGTGAGGGTGAGTGAGTGAGTGGGTGAGTGAGTGAGTGAGTGGGTGAGTGGGTGAGTGAGTGGGTGAGTGAGTGGCTGAGTGAGTGAGTGAGTGGGTGAGTGACTGGGTGACTGAGTGAGTGAGTGAGTGGGTGAGTGTGTGAGTGGGTGACTGAGTGAGTGAGTGAGTGGCTGACTGAGTGAGTGAGTGGGTGAGTGGGTGAGTGAGTGGGTGAGTGAGTGGCTGAGTGAGTGACTGGGTGACTGAGTGAGTGAGTGGGTGAGTGAGTGAGTGAGTGGGTGAGGGTGAGTGAGTGAGTGAGTGGGTGAGGGTGAGTGAGTGACTGGGTGAGTGAGTGAGTGACTGGGTGAGTGAGTGAGTGAGTGGGTGAGTGGGTGAGTGGGTGAGTGTGTGAGTGGGTGAGTGAGTGGGTGAGTGAGTGAGTGGGTGAGTGACTGGGTGAGTGAGTGAGTGAGTGGGTGAGTGAGTGAGTGAGTGGCTCCCACCTTCTCCGGTTTATCGGCGAATAGGAACCCGTGAAAGAAGTGCAGCTCGGTGAGGGTGAGGGTGAGTGGGTGAGTGGGTGAGTGAGTGGGTGGGTGAGTGAGTGAGTGGGTGGGTGAGTGAGTGGGTGAGTGGCTCCCACCTTCTCCGGTTTATCGGCGAATAGGAACCCGTGAAAGAAGTGCAGCTCGGTGAGGGTGAGGGTGAGTGGGTGAGTGGGTGAGTGAGTGGGTGGGTGAGTGAGTGAGTGGGTGGGTGAGTGAGTGAGTGAGTGGCTCCCACCTTCTCCGGTTTATCGGCGAATAGGAACCCGTGAAAGAAGTGCAGCTCGGTGAGGGTGAGGGTGAGTGAGTGAGTGAGTGGGTGAGTGGGTGGGTGAGTGAGTGAGTGGGTGGGTGAGTGAGTGAGTGACTGGGTGAGTGAGTGAGTGGGTGGGTGAGTGAGTGAGTGAGTGAGTGGGTGAGTGAGTGAGTGGGTGAGTGAGTGAGTGGGTGAGTGAGTGAGTGTGTGAGTGAGTGACTGGGTGAGTGAGTGAGTGAGTGTGTGAGTGAGTGAGTGAGTGGCTGAGTGAGTGAGTGTGTGAGTGAGTGAGTGAGTGGGTGAGTGACTGGGTGAGTGAGTGAGTGAGTGGGTGAGTGAGTGAGTGGGTGAGTGTGTGAGTGGGTGAGTGTGTGAGTGGGTGAGTGGGTGAGTGAGTGAGTGAGTGGGTGAGTGAGTGAGTGGGTGAGTGGGTGAGTGACTGGTTGAGTGAGTGAGTGAGTGGGTGAGTGAGTGAGTGAGTGACTGGGTGACTGAGTGAGTGACTGGGTGAGTGAGTGAGTGACTGGGTGACTGAGTGAGTGAGTGGCTCCCACCTTCTCCGGTTTTTCGGCGAATAGGAACCCGTGAAAGAAGTGCAGCTCGGTGAGGGTGAGGGTGGCGATGGCGGCGGCGCACGCCCACGCGGCACAGCGCAGCGCCCGGCGCTCCGGCGGCACCGGCGACTCGCCACGCGTGTCCTCCGTGAACGTCTCGTGGCACCACCTGGGCAGCGCCGTCACCGTCACCGTCACCGACACCGTCACCGTCACCACACCGCCACCACACCGCCACTGACACCGCCACCACCACCGCCACCGTCACCACCACCACCACCATCACCGTCACCACGACTGCCATCACTGCCAACGCACCGCCACTGCCACCCAACACCAACAGATCGCCACCATCACCCAACACCAACACCACGTCACCACTACCAACACATCGCCACCATCACCACCACCACCACCACCACCACCCAACACCAACACCACGTCACCACCACCAACGCACCACCACCACCAGCACCACCACCCAACACCACCACCACCATCACCACCACCACCACCTCAATCATCACCACCACCCCCACCACCACCACCACCACCCAACACCAACACATCGCCACCGTCACTGCCATCACCGTCACCAGCACCCAACACCAACACATCGCCACCACGACCACCACCACCCAACACCAACACCACGTCACCACCACCAACGCACCACCACCCAACGCCAACACATCGCCACCGTCACCGTCACCACACCACCACCACTGCCACCACCGCCGCCACAAACACCAACACCACGTCACCACCACCACCATCACCACCACCACCATCACCACCACCACCACCACCACCGCCACCACCAACACCACGTCACCACCACCAACGCACCACCACCACCACCGCCACCACCACCACCCAACACCAACACATCGCCACCATCACCGCCACCACCAGCACCAGCACCACCACCCAACACCAACACTACATCACCACCACCACCACCACCACTCTCCCCCCTCATCGCTGAACCTCCCCGCCCACCCAGGCCGGCGCACCTGAGCAGGGCCTTGGTGAGCTCCTTGCCGTCACCGCCCGCACCCCCGGCGACGGAGGCCGCGTAGGCCGCGTTGACCTTCGACGCCGGGCCCTGGAGGCTGGCCAGGGGCAGCCGCCGGTACAGCACGGCCAGCAGGCGGCACAGGGCGGCCTTGACCAGGCAGCGGCGGGCCAGGTCGCCCGCCGCCGCCAGCTGGGACCAGGCAGAGACAACGGGCAAAGGGTTTCGCCTAGCGTAGGCCTCGCGTAGGCCTCGCGTAGGCCTAGCGTAGGCCTCGCGTAGGCCTCGCGTAGGTCTAGCGTAGGCCTAGCGTAGGCCTCGCGTAGGACTCGCGTAGGCCTAGCGTAGGCCTCGCGTAGGTCTAGCGTAGGCCTAGCGTAGGCCTCGCGTAGGCCTAGCGTAGGCCTACGCTAGGCCTACGCTAGTCCTCGCGTAGGCCTCGCGTAGGCCTAGCGTAGGCCGCAACGAGGCAAGCGCTGCGAGTAGGGGGCAGCCTCACCCCCCCACCCACCCACCCCCCCACCCTCCCCCCACCCTCCCCCCCCACCTTGGAGGTGCGAGCTGTGAGCTGCTCCATCAGGCGGCCGACGTTGCGACGGAACAACTCCTCCAGCGCGGCGTCCGTCGCGGCGGCCAGGAGCGGCGCCACGGCCCGGCCGGCGCCCCTCGCCGCGGCCGCCGCCGGCCCGGCCCCGCCGGCCCGGCACGTGAGCAGCGGGGCCAGGCAGCACTGCAGCAGGGAGAGCTGGGCCTCGTGGGGGGCCCTGGGGGGGGGGGTACAAGCGGCAGGGAGGGCTGTGACTCTCTGTGGGGGGCCCTGAGGGGGTACAAGCGGAAGGGAGAGCTGTGACTCTCTGTGGGGGGGGGGGGCCCTGGGGGGTACAAGCGGCAGGGAGAGCTGGGCCTCTTGGGGGGCCCTGGGGGGGTACAAGCGGCAGGGAGAGCTGTGACTCTGTGGGGGGGGGGCCCTGGGGGGGTACAAGCGGCAGGGAGAGCTGGGCCTCTTGGGGGGCCCTGGGGGGGTACAAGCGGCAAGGAGAGCTGGGCCTCTTGGGGGGCCCTGGGGGGGTACAAGCGGAAGGGAGAGCTGTGACTCTCTGTGGGGGGGGGCCCTGGGGGGGTACAAGCGGCAAGGAGAGCTGGGCCTCTTGGGGGGCCCTGGGGGGGTACAAGCGGAAGGGAGAGCTGTGACTCTCTGTGGGGGGCCCTGGGGGGCCCTGGGGGGTACAAGCAGCAGGAGGGATGATGGGATGGTGTCGCCCCCCCCCTGCCCCCCCCCCGTGTCTCCCCCCCCGTGCCCCCCCCCCCGTGTCTCTCCCCCCCCGTGCCCCCCCCGTGCCCCCCCCCGTGCCCCCCCCCCCCGTGCCCCCCCCCCCCATACCCTCTGACGCAGCGCTGCAGGCTGGACAGGAAGTGGCCCTCCAGGGCGTGCCTCTCCTCACGTCCCACAATGCCGAGCAGCACGCCCAGCAGCACCTCGTCACGGGACAGACGCAGCGCTTCCAGCAGCTGCCGGGGAGACACGGCACTTAGACACCGGCACTTAGACACCGGCACTTAGACACCAGCACGGTGAGACACCGGCACGGTGAGACACGGCACGGTGAGACACCGGTACTTAGACACCGGCACGGTGACACACGGCACTTAGACACGGCACTTAGACACCGGCACGGTGAGACACGGCACTTAGACACCGGCACGGTGAGACACGGCACGCCACCACCGTCACCGCCACCGCCACCATCACCTTCACCGTCACCGTCCCCGCTACCGTCACCGCTCCCGTCACCGTCACCGTCACCGTCACCACCACCGTCACCGTCACCGTCACCACCGCCCCCGTCACCGTCCCCGCTACCGTCACCGCTCCCGTCACCGTCACCATCACCGTCACCGTCACCACCACCATCACCGTCACCGTCACCACCACCGTCACCGTCACCGTCACCACCGCCCCCGTCACCGTCACCGCTACCGTCACCGCTCCCGTCACCGTCACCATCACCGTCACCGTCACCACCACCATCACCGTCACCGTCACCACCACCGTCACCGTCACCGTCACCACCGCCCCCGTCACCGTCCCCGCTACCGTCACCGCTCCCGTCACCATCACCGTCACCACCACCGTCACCGTCACCGTCACCGCCGTCACCGCCCCCGGCACCATCACCTTCACCGTCACCGTCCCCGCTACCGTCACCGCTCCCGTCACCACCACCACCACCGTCACCGTCACCGTCACCGTCACCGCTCCCGTCACCGTCACCGTCACCATCACCGTCACCGTCACCGCCGTCACCGCCCCCGGCACCACCACCTTCACCGTCACCGTCCCCGCTACCGTCACCACCACCACCACCGTCACCGTCACCGTCCCCGTCACCGTCACCGCTCCCGTCACCGTCACCGTCACCATCACCGTCACCGTCACCACCACCGTCACCGTCACCGCCGTCACCGCCCCCGGCACCACCACCTTCACCGTCACCGTCCCCGCTACCGTCACCGCTCCCGTCACCGTCACCGTCACCGCCACCGTCACCGTCACCGTCACCGCCCCCGTCACCGCCATCACCGTCACCGCCACCCCCGGCACCACGCTAGCTCGCCTTGCCGAACACGGTAGCGTAGGCGCCGTGCTGGAGGCTGCCCCGGGGGAACTCCCGGGAGCTGAGCGGAAGATTGCCGGCAACAAACTCCAGCAGAGCCTCCTCATGCTGCTGCTGCTGTTGGTGCTGCTGGTGGTGCTGTTGTTGTTGGTGCTGTTGTTGTGGTTGTTGTGGTTGCTGTTGTTGTTGGTGTTGTGGTTGTTGGTGCTGTTGTGGTTGTTGTTGTTGTTGGTGCTGTTGTTGTTGTTGTTGGTGCTGTTGTTGTTGGTGGTGGTGTTGTTGGTGCCGTTGGTGTTGTTGTTGTTGGTGCTGCTGTTGGTGTTGTTGTTGTTGGTGTTGTTGTTGTTGTTGGTGTTGTTGTTGTTGTTGTTCTGTGTTGGCGGGCAGTCTGGAGAAAGCAGGGATGAGTGCCAAGGCCTGGCACTGATGGGGAGAGAGGAGGAGGAGGAGAGAGAGAGAGAGGGGTGGTGATGAAGGAGGGAGATGCGGACACACGCACATTACACACAAGCTACACACACACACACACCACACACTACACACACAGGTACACACACCACACACACACATTACACACACACACACTACACACAAGCTACACACACACACACACCACACACACCACACACTACACACACAGGTACACACACCACACACACACATTACACACACACACTACACACAAGCTACACACACACACACCACACACACCACACACAAACTACACACACACACAAACTACACACACCACACACACACACACAAACTACACACACCACACACACACACACCACCACCACACACACACCACCACCACACACCACCACCACACACACAGACCACACACATTACACACACAGACAGGTACACACACCACACACACCACACACACCACCACACATACACACACTACACACACACACCACCACCACACATACACACACTACACACACACACACACGCCACACACACATCACACCACCACCACACACACACCACCACACACGCTACAAACACACATTACACACACACACTACACACACGCAAACCCCACACACACTACATGCACACACACACTACACACACACACCACCACACACACACTCCACACACACACCAACCACACAACACACACCACCAGACACACACCACACACACCACACACACACCACCAGACACACACCACACACACCACACACTCCACACACACACCAACCACACAACACACACCACCAGACACACACCACACACACCACACACACACCACCAGACACACACCACACACACACCACACACTCCACACACACACCAACCACACAACACACACCACCAGACACACACCACCAGACACACACCACCAGACACACCACACACACCACAACACCCCACAGGGGCTGGGGAACGGCGGTGCCACGTGGTTCAGGCCCCAACACCCCCACCCCAGCGCTCACCTTGATGTGCAGGGGCAGAGTGAGAGAGTGAGAGTGTGAGAGAGAGTGTGAGAGAGTGTGAGAGAGAGTGTGAGACAGTGAGTGAGACAGTGAGTGAGTGAGACAGTGAGAGAGTGAGACAGTGAGTGAGAGTGAGTGAGAGTGAGACAGTGAGTGAGACAGTGAGTGAGACAGTGAGTGAGACAGTGAGTGAGACAGTGAGACAGTGAGTGAGACAGTGAGTGAGGTGAGTGAGTGAGAGAGTGAGTGAGACAGTGAGTGAGACAGTGAGTGAGTGAGACAGTGAGTGAGTGAGACAGTGAGAGAGTGAGTGAGTGAGACAGTGAGTGAGAGAGTGAGTGAGACAGTGAGTGAGACAGTGAGTGAGAGAGTGAGACAGTGAGTGAGACAGTGAGACAGTGAGTGAGTGAGGTGAGTGAGGTGAGCGAGTTCAGGCCCCAACCACGCCACCCCAGCGCTCACCTTGAAGTGCAGGGGCAGGCAAGGATCACGCAGGAGCAGGAGGTAGAGTGAGAGGGAGACAGTGAGTGAGACAGTGAGACAGTGAGTGAGTGAGTGAGACAGTGAGAGAGTGAGTGAGACAGTGAGTGAGGTGAGTGAGTGAGACAGTGAGCGAGTTCAGGCCCCAACACCGCCACCCCAGCGCTCACCTTGAAGTGCAGGGGCAGGCAAGGATCACGTAGGAGCAGGAGGTAGAGTGAGAGGGAGACAGTGAGTGAGACAGTGAGTGAGACAGTGAGACAGTGAGTGAGACAGTGAGACAGTGAGTGAGACAGTGAGTGAGAGAGACAGACAGTGAGACAGTGAGACAGTGAGACAGTGAGTGAGGTGAGTGAGTGAGCGAGTTCAGGCCCCAACACCGCCACCCCAGCGCTCACCTTGAAGTGCAGGGGCAGGCAGGGATCACGTAGGAGGAGGAGGTAGAGTGAGAGGGAGACAGTGAGTGAGACAGTGAGTGAGACAGTGAGTGAGAGAGAGGGTGAGAGAGTGAGACAGTGAGTGAGAGAGAGGGTGAGTGAGACAGTGAGACAGTGAGTGAGACAGTGAGTGAGTGAGACAGTGAGACAGTGAGTGAGGGAGTTCCCGCCCCAGCGCTCACCTTGAAGTGCAGGGGCAGGCAAGGATCACGTAGGAGGAGGAGGTAGAGTGAGAGGGAGACAGTGAGTGAGAGAGAGGGTGAGAGAGTGAGTGAGTGAGACAGTGAGACAGTGAGTGAGAGTGAGACAGTGAGTGAGAGAGAGGGTGAGAGAGTGAGTGAGTGAGTGAGATAGTGAGACAGTGAGTGAGACAGTGAGTGAGTGAGTGAGACAGTGAGTGAGACAGTGAGACAGTGAGTGAGTGAGACAGTGAGTGAGACAGTGAGTGAGACAGTGAGTGAGTGAGACAGTGAGTGAGACAGTGAGTGAGACAGTGAGACAGTGAGTGAGTGAGCGAGCGAGTTCCGGGCCCAGCGCTCACCTTGAAGTGCAGCGGCAGGCAAGGATCACGTAGGAGGAGGAGGTAGAGTGAGAGTGAGACAGTGAGACAGTGAGAGAGTGAGACAGTGAGTGAGACAGTGAGACAGTGAGTGAGTGAGACAGTGAGTGAGACAGTGAGTGAGACAGTGAGTGAGAGAGTGAGTGAGACAGTGAGTGAGAGAGTGAGACAGTGAGTGAGTGAGATAGTGAGACAGTGAGTGAGACAGTGAGTGAGTGAGATAGTGAGACAGTGAGTGAGACAGTGAGTGAGACAGTGAGTGAGAGAGTGAGACAGTGAGTGAGTGAGAGAGTGAGACAGTGAGTGAGTGAGATAGTGAGACAGTGAGTGAGACAGTGAGTGAGACAGTGAGTGAGAGAGTGAGACAGTGAGTGAGTGAGAGAGTGAGACAGTGAGTGAGTGAGATAGTGAGACAGTGAGTGAGACAGTGAGTGAGACAGTGAGTGAGAGAGTGAGACAGTGAGTGAGACAGTGAGTGAGTGAGATAGTGAGACAGTGAGTGAGACAGTGAGTGAGACAGTGAGTGAGAGAGTGAGACAGTGAGTGAGTGAGTGAGACAGTGAGTGAGTGAGATAGTGAGACAGTGAGTGAGACAGTGAGTGAGTGAGATAGTGAGACAGTGAGTGAGACAGTGAGTGAGTGAGATAGTGAGACAGTGAGTGAGACAGTGAGTGAGTGAGACAGTGAGTGAGTGAGAGAGTGAGTGAGTGAGAGAGTGAGTGAGACAGTGAGTGAGACAGTGAGTGAGACAGTGAGTGAGACAGTGAGTGAGAGAGTGAGACAGTGAGTGAGACAGTGAGTGAGACAGTGAGTGAGAGAGAGAGTGAGACAGTGAGTGAGAGAGTGAGACAGAGAGTGAGACAGAGAGTGAGACAGTGAGTGAGTGAGAGAGTGAGACAGTGAGTGAGACAGTGAGTGAGACAGTGAGTGAGACAGTGAGACAGTGAGTGAGACAGTGAGACAGTGAGTGAGACAGTGAGTGAGACAGTGAGAGAGACAGTGAGTGAGAGAGTGAGTGAGACAGTGAGTGAGACAGTGAGTGAGACAGTGAGTGAGACAGTGAGTGAGACAGTGAGACAGTGAGTGAGACAGTGAGTGAGACAGTGAGTGAGTGAGATAGTGAGACAGTGAGTGAGTGAGAGGGTGAGAGAGTGAGTGAGTGAGACAGTGAGACAGTGAGTGAGTGAGAGAGTGAGTGAGTGAGTGAGAGGGTAAGACAGTGAGACAGTGAGTGAGACAGTGAGTGAGTGAGATAGTGAGACAGTGAGTGAGACAGTGAGTGAGACAGTGAGACAGTGAGTGAGTGAGCGAGCGAGTTCCGGGCCCAGCGCTCACCTTGAAGTGCAGGGGCAGGCAAGGATCACGTAGGAGGAGGAGGTAGAGTGAGAGGGAGACAGTGAGACAGTGAGACAGTGAGAGAGTAAGACAGTGAGTGAGACAGTGAGTGAGACAGTGAGAGAGTGAGAGGGTGAGTGAGACAGTGAGACAGTGAGTGAGAGAGTGAGTGAGTGAGACAGTGAGTGAGGTGAGTGAGCGAGCGAGTTCCGGGCCCAGCGCTCACCTTGAAGTGCAGGGGCAGGCAAGGATCACGCAGGAGGAGGAGGTAGAGTGAGAGGGAGCGGCGAGCCACATCCTCGCTGACGTCACCGCCGCTCCCACACATCGCCTCCATCTGGGACAGAGCGGGGAGAACGGGGGGGGCATGGGTTTGATGCCTAGCACGGGGGGGGGGGGGGGGGAGAGGGAGGGGCGAGAGCCTCCTCCACACTGCCACCGAGTGTGTGAGTGAGTGAGTGTGTGAGTGAGTGAGACAGTGAGTGAGCGAGTGTGTGAGTGAGTGAGAGAGTGTGTGAGTGAGTGAGAGAGTGTGTGAGAGAGTGTGTGAGTGAGTGAGTGTGTGAGTGAGTGTGTGAGAGAGTGTGAGAGTGAGTGAGTGTGAGAGTGAGAGAGTGAGTGTGTGAGAGAGTGTGTGAGTGTGTGAGAGAGTGAGTGAGTGAGAGAGTGTGTGTGTGTGTGTGAGAGAGTGAGTGAGTGTGTGACTGTGTGAGTGTGTGAGTGAGTGAGT
>NW_022638963.1:117307-205625 GCF_010993605.1 Petromyzon marinus | reverse complement strand
CCACCGCTCCCACAGGGTGCAGTCCGGCACCGCTGCCACCGGTGGTAGGGGCAGGCACTACCGCGGCGGCTCCGCCTCTTCCCGCGGTGGCTCCGCCTCTTCCCGCCGTAGCTCCGCCTCCTCCGCCGGCGGCGGTGGCGGAGGAGGCGGTGGAGGCAGCGGCGGCAGCGGCGGCCGCCCGTAGGAAGTCCGCCCCGTGGCTCTGCACGCGGGACACGGGCGCGTGGAAGCCGTGGGCAAACGGCTGCAGGTAGGGGCGCGACTCCGCCTGCTGCTGCTGCTGATGAGGATGATGAGGATGATGATGAGGATGATGAGGATGATGAGGAGGATGATGAGGATCGCCGCAACCGGCGAGACCGCCGCAACCGGTTGAGGCGGTGGCGGGAGTAGCGGCGGGGTCCATTCCTGCGTGGCCGTAAAACGCCAGGAGGTCCGCATCGACGGGGAAGCCTCCAACTCCAACTCCTCCAACTCCTCCTACTCCTCCTCCAACTCCTACAACTCCTACAACTCCTCCAACTCCTCCAACTCCTCCTCCAACTCCTCCTCCAACTCCTCCAACTCCTCCTCCAACTCCTCCAACTCCTCCTACAACTCCTCCAACTCCTCCAACTCCTACAACTCCTCCAACTCCAACTCCAACTCCTCCAACTCCTCCAACTCCAACTCCTCCAACTCCTCCAACTCCAACTCCAACTCCTCCAACTCCTACAACTCCTCCAACTCCTCCAACTCCTCCTCCAACTCCTACAACTCCTCCAACTCCTCCAACTCCTCCAACTCCTCCAACTCCAACTCCAACTCCTCCAACTCCTACAACTCCTCCAACTCCTCCAACTCCTCCTCCAACTCCTACAACTCCTCCAACTCCTCCAACTCCTCCTACAACTCCTACAACTCCTCCTACAACTCCTACAACTCCTCCAACTCCAACTCCTCCAACTCCTCCAACTCCTCCTCCAACTCCAACTCCTCCTCCAACTCCTCCTCCAACTCCTCCAACTCCTCCTCCAACTCCTCCAACTCCTCCTACAACTCCTCCAACTCCTCCAACTCCTACAACTCCTCCAACTCCAACTCCAACTCCTCCAACTCCTCCAACTCCAACTCCTCCAACTCCTCCAACTCCAACTCCAACTCCTCCAACTCCTACAACTCCTCCAACTCCTCCAACTCCTCCTCCAACTCCTACAACTCCTCCAACTCCTCCAACTCCTCCAACTCCTCCAACTCCAACTCCAACTCCTCCAACTCCTACAACTCCTCCAACTCCTCCAACTCCTCCTCCAACTCCTACAACTCCTCCAACTCCTCCAACTCCTCCTACAACTCCTACAACTCCTCCAACTCCAACTCCTCCAACTCCTCCAACTCCTCCTCCAACTCCAACTCCTCCTCCAACTCCTCCTCCAACTCCTCCAACTCCTCCAACTCCTCCAACTCCTCCTCCAACTCCTCCTCCAACTCCTACAACTCCAACTCCTCCTCCAACTCCAACTCCTCCTCCAACTCCTCCTCCAACTCCTCCAACTCCTCCAACTACTCCAACTCCTCCTCCAACACCTCCTCCACCTCCTCCAACACCTCCTCCACCTCCTCCTCCACCTCCTCCAACTCCTCCAACTCCTCCAACTCCAACTCCACCTCCTCCACCACCTCCTCCAACTCCAACACCTCCACCACCTCCACACATGACTCTGGAGGTGGCGGCGGCGGCTGTGGAGCAGCAGCAAGGACACGAGGAGGAGGAGGAGGAGGAGGAGGAGGAGGAGTGGTCCGCTGCTGCTGAGGATGAGGAGGATGAGGAGGTGGACGCCGAGGAGGTGGACGCCGAGGAGGTGGAGGCCGCCGTGTCCTCGACGGGGGAGTCGCATTGCAGTACCACGGCCGTGCCGTGGCTGTCGGTCACCGTGATGGGCGGGTGACACTTCGCCGGCGCCTGCCGATGCTGCTGCTGATGATGATGCTGCTGCTGATGATGATGCTGCTGGAGCTGCTGATGATGCTGCTGGAGCTGCTGATGATGCTGCTGTGGCTGCTGCTGCGGCTGGAGCTGCTGATGCTGCAGCTGGAGCTGCTGCTGATGCTGATGCTGCAGCTGCTGATGCTGCTGCACGGACACGACCCTCATCGTCATCCTACTGGCGGCCGAGGAGAGTTCCTCCTCCTCATCCACCCCCACCTCTTCCCCCGCCTCCTCCTCCTCATCCTCCTCATCCTCGTCATCGCCGCGGCGGCAACGTCCAGAGGCAAAGTCTGCGGCTGACGAAGCCGCCGCCGGATGATGACGGTGGTGGCGCTGATGAAGAGGGGGATGATGATGATGATGATGAGGATCGTGGTGATGGTGATGGTGATGTCCGGGCGGAAGCCTGGGATAGGCGGTGGTGGAGGTGGTGGAGGAGGAGGTGATGGCGGTGGCGATGGAGGCGGTGGAGGCGGTGGTGGCGGTAGAGGCGGTAGAGGCGGTGTGTTCGCTCCGACTTGCGGCTAAGCGGAGTTCGTCAGCCAGGGAGCGCTGCGATCCGACGCTGGGCCGCTCCGGGTGGTGGAACTTACACTTGGATCCGTAGGTGCACTTCTTGCCTGCGGGTAGCGCCAGCGATGTCATCACTGTCACTGCTGCTGCTACATCATCACTATCACTACTACTACTACATCACTATCACTACTACTACTACATCATCACTATCACTACTACATCACTATCATTACTACTACATCATCACTGTCACTACTACTACTACATCACTATCATTACTACTACTACATCATCACTGTCACTGCTGCTGCTACATCATCACTATCACTACTACTACTACATCACTATCACTACTACATAATCACTATCACTACTACTACATCATCACTACTACATCATCACTATCACTACTACTACTACATCATCACTATCACTACTACATCATCACTATCACTACTACTACTACTACATCACTATCACTACTACATCATCACTATCACTACTACTACATCATCACTATCACTACTGCTACATCATCACTATCACTACTACTACATCATCACTACTACATCATCACTATCACTACTACTACTACATCACTATCACTACTACTACTACATCATCACTACTACATCATCACTGTCACTACTGCTGCTACATCATCACTATCACTACTACTACATCATCACTATCACTACTACTACATCATCACTATCACTACTACTACTACATCATCACTACTACATCATCACTATCACTACTACATCACTATCACTACTACATCATCACTACTACATCATCACTATCACTACTACATCATCACTATCACTACTACTACATCATCACTACTACATCATCACTATCACTACTACTACATCACTGTCACTACTGCTGCTACATAATCACTATCACTACTACTACATCACTATCACTACTACTACTACATCATCACTATCACTACTACATCACTATCACTACTACTACTACATCATCACTATCACTACTACATCATCACTATCACTACTACTACTACATCATCACTATCACTACTACTACTACTACATCACTATCACTACTACATCATCACTATCACTACTACATCATCACTATCACTACTACTACATCATCACTATCACTACTACATCATCACTATCACTACTACTACATCATCACTATCACTACTACTACTACATCACTATCACTACTACTACTACATCATCACTACTACATCATCACTATCACTACTACATCACTATCACTACTACATCATCACTACTACATCATCACTATCACTACTACTACATCATCACTATCACTACTACTACATCACTATCACTACTACTACATCATCACTATCACTACTACTACATCATCACTATCACTACTACTACTACATCATCACTTCTACATCATCACTATCACTACTACTACATCATCACTACTACTACTAGATCATCACTACTACATCATCACTATCACTACTACTACTACATGATCACTATCACTACTACTACATCATCACTACTACATCATCACTATCACTACTACTACATCACTATCACTACTAATACTACTACATCATCACTATCACTACTACTACTACGTCATCACTTTCACTACTACTACTATACCATCACTACTATTACATCATCACTACCATCACTACTACACCATCGCTACCACTACTACTAACATGACTAGTAGCAATAGTCTAATGAGTAGTGTAGGGGGTAGTCAAGGGGGTAGTATAGGGGGTAGTCTAGCTAGGGGGTAGTCTAGCTAGGGGGTAGTCTAGCTAGGGGGTATTCTAGCTAGGGGGTAGTCTAGCTAGAAGGTAGTCTGGCTAGGGGGTAGTCTAGCTAGGGGGTAGTCTAGCTAGGGGGTAGTCTAGCTAGGGGGTAGTCTAGCTAGGGGGTAGTCTAGCTAGGGGGTAGTCTAGCTAGGGAGTAGTCTAGCTAGGGGGTAGTCTAGCTAGGGGGTAGTCTAGCTAGGGGGTAGTCTAGCTAGGGAGTAGTCTAGCTAGGGGGTAGTCTGGCTAGGGGGTAGTCTAGCTAGGGAGTAGTCCAGCTGGGGAGTAGTCTAGCTAGGGGGTAGTCTAGCTAGGGGGTAGTCTAGCTAGGGGGTAGTCTAGCTAGGGGGTAGTCTAGCTAGGGGGTAGTCTAGCTAGGGAGTAGTCTAGCTAGGGGGTAGTCCTTGCTAGGGGGTAGTCTAGCTAGGGGGTAGTCTAGCTAGGGGGTAGTCCAGCTAGGGGGTAGTCTAGCTAGGGGGTACTCTAGCTAGGAGGTAGTCTAGCTAGTGGGTAGTCCAGCTAGGGGTAGTCTAGCTAGGGGGTAGTCCAGCTAGGGGGTAGTCTAGTTAGGGGGTAGTCTAGCTAGGGGGTAGTCTAGCTAGGGGGTAGTCTAGCTAGGGGGTAGTCTAGCTAGGGGTAGTCTAGCTAGGGGGTAGTCCAGCTAGGGGGTAGTCTAGCTAGGGGGTAGTCTAGCTAGAGGGTAGTCTAGCTAGGGGGTAGTCTAGCTAGGGGGTAGTCTAGCTAGGGGGTAGTCTAGCTAGGGGGTAGTCTAGCTAGGGGGTAGTCCAGCTAGGGGTAGTCTAGCTAGGGGGTAGTCTAGCTAGGGGGTAGTCTAGCTAGGGGGTAGTCTAGCTAGGGGGTAGTCTAGCTAGCGGGTAGCCTAGATAGGGGGTAGTCTAGCTAGGGGGTAGTCTAGCTAGGGGGTAATCTAGCTAGGGGGTAGTCTAGCTAGGGAGTAGTCTAGCTAGGGGGTAGTCTAGCTAGGGGGTAGTCCAGCTAGGGGGTAGTCTAGCTAGGGGTAGTCTAGCTAGGGGGTAGTCTAGCTAGGGGGTAGTCTAGCTAGGGGGTAGTCTAGCTAGGGGGTAGTCTAGCTAGGGGGTAGTCTAGCTAGGGGGTAGTCCAGCTAGGGGGTAGTCTAGCTAGGGGGTAGTCCAGCTAGGGGGTAGTCTAGCTAGGGGGTAGTCTAGCTAGGGGGTAGTCTAGCTAGGGGGTAGTCTAGCTAGGGGGTAGTCCAGCTAGGGGGTAGTCCAGCTAGGGGGTAGTCTAGCTAGGGGGTAGGCTAGCTAGGGGGTAGTCAAGCTAGGGGGTAGTCTAGCTAGGGGGTAGTCTAGCTAGGGAGTAGTCTAGCTAGGGGGTAGTCCAGCTAGGGAGTAGTCTAGCTAGGGGGTAGTCTAGCTAGGGGGTAGTCTAGCTAGGGGGTAGTCTAGCTAGGGGGTAGTCTAGCTAGGGGGTAGTCTAGCTAGGGGGTAGTCTAGCTAGGGGGGTAGTCTAGCTAGGGGGTAGTCTAGCTAGGGGGTAGTCTAGCTAGGGGGCAGTCTAGCTAGGGGGCAGTCTAGCTAGGGGGCAGTCTAGCTAGGGGGTAGTCTAGCTAGGGGGTAGTCTAGCTAGGGGGTAGTCTAGCTAGGGGGTAGTCTAGCTAGGGAGTAGTCTAGCTAGGGGGTAGTCTAGCTAGGGGGTAGTCTAGCTAGGGGGTAGTCTAGCTAGGGGGTAGTCTAGCTAGGGAGTAGTCTAGCTAGGGGGTAGTCTAGCTAGGGGGTAGTCTAGCTAGGGGGTAGTCTAGCTAGGGAGTAGTCTAGCTAGGGGGTAGTCTAGCTAGGGGGCAGTCTAGCTAGGGGGCAGTCTAGCTAGGGGGCAGTCTAGCTAGGGGGCAGTCTAGCTATGGGGTAGTCTAGCTAGGGGGTAGTCTAGCTAGGGGGTAGTCTAGCTAGGGGGTAGTCTAGCTAGGGGGTAGTCTAGCTAGGGGGTAGTCTAGCTAGGGGGTAGTCTAGCTAGGGAGTAGTCTAGCTAGGGGGTAGTCTAGCTAGGGGTAGTCTAGCTAGGGGGTAGTCTAGCTAGGGAGTAGTCTAGCTAGGGGGTAGTCTAGCTAGGGGGTAGTCTAGCTAGGGGGTAGTCCAGCTAGGGGGTAGTCCAGCTAGGGGGTAGTCCAGCTAGGGGGTAGTCCAGCTAGGGGGTAGTCCAGCTAGGGGGTAGTCCAGCTAGGGAGTAGTCTAGCTAGGGGGTAGTCTAGCTAGGGGGTAGTCTAGCTAGGGGGTAGTCTAGCTAGGGGGTGGTCTAGCTAGGGGGTAGGTCTAGCTAGGGGGTAGTCTAGCTAGGGGGTAGTCTAGCTAGGGGGTAGTCTAGCTAGGGGGTAGTCCTAGCTAGAGGGTAGTCTAGCTAGGGGGTAGTCTAGCTAGGGGGTAGTCTAGCTAGGGGGTAGTCTAGCTAGGGGGTAGTCTAGCTAGGGGGTAGTCCAGCTAGGGGGTCGTCCAGCTAGGGGGTAGTCTAGCTAGGGGGTAGTCTAGCTAGGGGGTAGTCTGGCTAGGGGGGTAGTCTGGCTAGGGGGTAGTCTGGCTAGGGGGTAGTCTAGCTAGGGGGTAGTCCAGCTAGGGGGTAGTCTAGCTAGGGGGTAGTCCAGCTAGGGGGTAGTCTAGCTAGGGGGTAGTCTAGCTAGGGGGTAGTCTAGCTAGGGGGTAGTCTAGCTAGAGGGTAGTCTGGCTAGGGGGTAGTCTAGCTAGGGGGTAGTCCAGCTAGGGGGTAGTCTAGCTAGGGGGTAGTCTAGCTAGGGGGTAGTCCAGCTAGGGGGTAGTCTAGCTAGGGGGTAGTCTAGCTAGGGGGTAGTCCAGCTAGGGGTAGTCCAGCTAGGGAGTAGTCTAGCTAGGGGGTAGTCTAGCTAGGGGGTAGTCTAGCTAGGGGGTAGTCTAGCTAGGGGGTAGTCTAGCTAGGGGGTAGTCTAGCTAGGGGGTAGTCTAGCTAGGGGGTAGTCTAGCTAGGGGGTAGTCTAGCTAGGGGGTAGTCTGGCTAGGGGGTAGTCTAGCTAGGGGGTAGTCTGGATAGGGGGTAGTCTAGCTAGGGGGTAGTCCAGCTAGGGGGTAGTCTAGCTAGGGGGTAGTCTAGCTAGGGGGTAGTCTAGCTAGGGGGTAGTCCAGCTAGGGGGTAGTCTAGCTAGGGAGTAGTCTAGCTAGGGGGTAGTCTAGCTAGGGGGTAGTCTAGCTAGGGGGTAGTCTAGCTAGGGGGTAGTCTAGCTAGGGGGTAGTCTAGCTAGGGGGTAGTCTAGCTAGGGAGTAGTCCAGCTAGAGGGTAGTCTAGCTAGGGGGTATTCTAGCTAGGGGGTAGTCTGGCTAGGGGGTAGTCTGGCTAGGGGGTTGTCTGGCTAGGGGGTGGTCTAGCTATGGGGTAGTCTAGCTAGGGAGTAGTCTAGCTAGGGGGTAGTCTAGCTAGGGGGTAGTCTAGCTAGGGGGTAGTCTAGCTAGGGGGTAGTCTAGCTAGGGGGTAGTCTAGCTAGGGGGCAGTCTAGCTAGGGGGTAGTCTAGCTAGGGGGTAGTCTAGCTAGGGGGTAGTCTAGCTAGCGGGTAGTCTAGCTAGGGGGTAGTCTAGCTAGGGGGTAGTCTAGCTAGGGGGTAGTCTAGCTAGGGAGTAGTCTAGCTAGGGGGTAGTCTAGCTAGGGGGTAGTCTAGCTAGGGAGTAGTCTAGCTAGGGGGTAGTCTAGCTAGGGGGTAGTCTAGCTAGGGGGTAGTCTAGCTAGGGGGTAGTCTAGCTAGGGGGTAGTCTAGCTAGGGGGTAGTCTAGCTAGGGGGTAGTCTAGCTAGGGGGTAGTCTAGCTAGGGGGTAGTCTAGCTAGGGGGTAGTCTAGCTAGGGAGTAGTCTAGCTAGGGGGTAGTCTAGCTAGGGGGTAGTCTAGCTAGGGGGTAGTCTAGCTAGGGGTAGTCTAGCTAGGGGTAGTCTAGCTAGGGAGTAGTCTAGCTAGGGGGTAGTCTAGCAAGGGGGTAGTCTAGCTAGGGGGTAGTCTAGCTAGGGGGTAGTCTAGCTAGGGGGTAGTCCAGCTAGGGGGTAGTCTGGTTAGGGGGTAGTCTAGCTAGGGGGTAGTCTAGCTAGGCGGTAGTCTAGCTAGGGGGTAGTCTAGCTAGGGGCAGTCTAGCTAGGGGGTAGTCTAGCTAGGCGGTAGTCTAGCTAGGGGGTAGTCTAGCTAGGGGGTAGTCTAGCTAGGGAGTAGTCTAGCTAGGGGGTAGTCTAGCTAGGGGGTAGTCTAGCTAGGGGGTAGTCTAGCTAGGGGGTAGTCCAGCTAGGGGGTAGTCTAGCTAGGGGGTAGTCTAGCTAGGGGGTAGTCTAGCTAGGGGGTAGTCTAGCTAGGGAGTAGTCCAGCTAGAGGGTAGTCTAGCTAGGGGGTATTCTAGCTAGGGGGTAGTCTGGCTAGGGGGTAGTCTGGCTAGGGGGTAGTCTGGCTAGGGGGTGGTCTAGCTATGGGGTAGTCTAGCTAGGGAGTAGTCTAGCTAGGGGGTAGTCTAGCTAGGGGGTAGTCTAGCTAGGGGGTAGTCTAGCTAGGGGGTAGTCTAGCTAGAGGGTAGTCTAGCTAGGGGGTAGTCTAGCTAGGGAGTAGTCTAGCTAGGGGGTAGTCTAGCTAGGGGGTTAGTCTAGCTAGGGGGTAGTCTAGCTTGGGTGTAGTCTAGCTAGGGGGTAGTCTAGCTAGGGGGTAGTCTAGCTAGGGGGTAGTCTAGCTAGGGGGTAGTCTAGCTAGGGGGTAGTCTAGCTAGGGAGTAGTCTAGCTAGGGGGTAGTCTAGCTAGGGGGTAGTCTAGCTAGGGGGTAGTCTAGCTAGGGGGTAGTCTAGCTAGGGGGCAGTCTAGCTAGGGGGCAGTCTAGCTAGGGGGTAGTCTAGCTAGGGGGTAGTCTAGCTAGGGGGTAGTCTAGCTAGGGGGTAGTCTAGCTAGGGGGTAGTCTAGCTAGGGGGTAGTCTAGCTAGGGGGTAGTCTAGCTAGGGAGTAGTCTAGCTAGGGGGTAGTCTAGCTAGGGGGTAGTCTAGCTAGGGGGTAGTCTAGCTAGGGAGTAGTCTAGCTAGGGGGTAGTCTAGCTAGGGGGTAGTCTAGCTAGGGGGTAGTCTAGCTAGGGGGTAGTCTAGCTAGGGGGTAGTCTAGCTAGGGGGTAGTCTAGCTAGGGGGTAGTCTAGCTAGGGGGGTAGTCTAGCTAGGGAGTAGTCTAGCTAGGGGGTAGTCTAGCTAGGGGGTAGTCTAGCTAGGGGGTAGTCTAGCTAGGGGGTAGTCTAGCTAGGGAGTAGTCTAGCTTGGGGGTAGTCTAGCTAGGGGGTAGTCTAGCTAGGGGGTAGTCTAGCTAGGGGGTAGTCTAGCTAGGGAGTAGTCTAGCTAGGGGGTAGTCTAGCTAGGGGGTAGACTAGCTAGGGGGTAGTCTAGCTAGGGGGTAGTCTAGCTAGGGGGTAGTCCAGCTAGGGGTAGTCTGGTTAGGGGGTAGTCTAGCTAGGGGGTAGTCTAGCTAGGGGGTAGTCTAGCTAGGGGGTAGTCTAGCTAGGGGGCAGTCTAGCTAGGGGGTAGTCTAGCTAGGCGGTAGTCTAGCTAGGGGGTAGTCTAGCTAGGGGGTAGTCTAGCTAGGGAGTAGTCTAGCTAGGGGGTAGTCTAGCTAGGGGGTAGTCTAGCTAGGGGGTAGTCTAGCTAGGGGGTAGTCCAGCTAGGGGGTAGTCTAGCTAGGGGGTAGTCTAGCTAGGGGGTAGTCTAGCTAGGGGGTAGTCTAGCTAGGGGGTAGTCTAGCTAGGGAGTAGTCTAGCTAGGGGGTATTCTAGCTAGGGGGTAGTCTAGCTAGGAGGTAGTCTAGCTAGGGAGTAGTCCAGCTAGAGGGTAGTCTAGCTAGGGGGTATTCTAGCTAGGGGGTAGTCTAGCTAGGGGGTAGTCTAGCTAGGGGGTAGTCTAGCTAGGGGGTAGTCTAGCTAGGGGGTAGTCTAGCTAGGAGGTAGTCTAGCTAGGGGGTAGTCTGGCTAGGGGGTAGTCTAGCTAGGGGGTAGTCTAGCTAGGGGGTAGTCTAGCTAGGGGGTAGTCTAGCTAGGGGGTAGTCTAGCTAGGGGGTAGTCTAGCTAGGGGGTAGTCCAGCTAGGGGGTAGTCTGGCTAGGGGGTAGTCTAGCTAGGGGGTAGTCTAGCTAGGGGGTAGTCTAGCTAGGGGGTAGTCTAGCTAGGGGGCAGTCTAGCTAGGGGTAGTCTAGCTAGGCGGTAGTCTAGCTAGGGGGTAGTCTAGCTAGGGGGTAGTCTAACTAGGGAGTAGTCTAGCTAGGGGGTAGTCTAGCTAGGGGGTAGTCTAGCTAGGGGGTAGTCTAGCTAGGGGGTAGTCCAGCTAGGGGGTAGTCTAGCTAGGGGGTAGTCTAGCTAGGGGGTAGTCTAGCTAGGGGGTAGTCTAGCTAGGGGGTAGTCTAGCTAGGGAGTAGTCTAGCTAGGGGGTATTCTAGCTAGGGGGTAGTCTAGCTAGGGGGTAGTCTAGCTAGGGAGTAGTCCAGCTAGAGGGTAGTCTAGCTAGGGGGTATTCTAGCTAGGGGGTAGTCTAGCTAGGGGGTAGTCTAGCTAGGGGGGTAGTCTAGCTAGGGGGTAGTCTAGCTAGGGGGTAGTCTAGCTAGGGGGTAGTCTGGCTAGGGGGTAGTCTAGCTAGGGGGTAGTCTAGCTAGGGGGTAGTCTAGCTAGGGGGTAGTCTAGCTAGGGGGTAGTCTAGCTAGGGGGTAGTCTAGCTAGGGGGTAGTCCAGCTAGGGGGTAGTCCAGCTAGGGGGTAGTCTAGCTAGGGGGTAGTCTAGCTAGGGGGTAGTCTAGCTAGGGGGTAGTCCAGCTAGGGGGTAGTCCAGCTAGGGGGTAGTCCAGCTAGGGGGTAGTCTGGCTAGGGGGTAGTCTAGCTAGGGGGTAGTCTAGCTAGGGGGTAGGTCTAGCTAGGGGGTAGTCTAGCTAGGGGGTAGCCTAGCTAGGGGGTAGTCTAGCTAGGGGGTAGTCTAGCTAGGGGGTAGTCCAGCTAGGGGGTAGTCCAGCTAGGGGGTAGTCCAGCTAGGGGGTAGTCCAGCTAGGGGGTAGTCTGGCTAGGGGGTAGTCTAGCTAGGGGGTAGTCTAGCTAGGGGGTAGTCTAGCTAGGGGGTAGTCTAGCTAGGGGGTAGCCTAGCTAGGGGGTAGTCTAGCTAGGGGGTAGTCTAGCTAGGGGGTAGTCCAGCTAGGGGGTAGTCCAGCTAGGGGGTAGTCTAGCTAGGGGGTAGAACACACCGTAGGGGCAAGGTTGCCTCCTGCTGGCCGGCAGCAGCAGCAGCAGCGGCTGCACACGCAGGAAGTTGTCCAGGCTGGGCCCATGGCGGCCCAGCGGGTCGTCAGGGGGCATGAACCTGGGGGCAGAGGGGTGGTGAGTGGGTGAGTGGGTGAATGGGTGAGTGGCTAGTTAGCTAGCTAGGCGAGTGGCAAGCTAGCTAGGTGAGTGGCTAGCTCGCTAGGTGAGTGGCTAGCTAGCTAGGCGAGTTGCTAGCTAGCAAGGTGAGTGGCTAGATAGCTAGGTGAATGGCTAGTTAGCTAGGTGAGTGGCGAGCTAGCTAGGTGAGTAGCTAGCTACCTAGCTAGGTAGCTAGCTACTCACCTAGCTAGCTACCAAGCTAGCTAGGTAGCTAGGTGAGTAGCTAGCTACCAAGCTAGCTACCAAGCTAGCTACCTAGCTAGCTAGGTAGCTAGCTACCAAGCTAGCTAGGTAGCTAGGTGAGTAGCTAGCTACCAAGCTAGCTACCTAGCTAGCTAGCTAGGTAGCTACCTAGCTAGGTAGCTAGGTAGCTACCTAGCTAGCTACCTAGCTACCAAGCTAGGTGAGTAGCTAGCTACCAAGCTACCAAGCTAGCGAGGCAGCTAACTAGCTGCACGAGTGTCCCACTTGTCGTTAACGAAGGAGTACATGAGCAGCCGCTACCTAGCTAGCCACTAGCTAGGTGAGTAGCTAGCTACCCAGCTAGGTGAGTAGCTACCTAGCTAGCTACACACCTAGCAAGCTAGCTAGGTGAGTAGCTAGCTATCTAGCTAGCTGAGTGGCTACCTAGCTAGGTGAGTAACTAGCTACCAAGCTAGCGAGGGAGCTAGCTAGCTGGGCGAGTGTCCCACTTGTCGTTGACGAAGGAGTACATGAGCAGCCGCTAGCTAGCTAGCCACTCGCCTAGCTAGGTGAGTAGCTAGCTACCCAGCTAGGTGAGTAGCTCGCTACCTAGCTAGCTACCAAGCTAGCTACCTAGCTAGGTGAGTAGCTACCTAGCTAGGTAGCTGAGTGGCTAGCTAGGTGAGTAGCTAGCTACTCACCTAGCTACCTAGCTAGGTGAGTAACTAGCTACCAAGCTAGCGAGGCAGCTAGCTAGCTGCACGAGTGTCCCACTTGTCGTTGACGAAGGAGTACATGAGCAGCCGCTCCTCCACCAGCCGCCTCCACTCGGGCCTCTCGGCCTGCAGGTCCCTGTAGTGGTCGTTGGAGACCACGACGCCGCCGCTGTCGTGGGCCAGGCGGAGCACGAAGCGGTCGTCGTAGCTAGCTGAGTGGCTAGCTAGGTGAGTCGCTAGCTACCTAGCTAGCTACCTAGCTAACTAGGTAGCTAGGTAGCTAGCTACTTATCTAGCTGAGTGGCTAGCTAGGTGAGTCGCTAGCTACCTAGCTAGCTAGGTAGCTAACTAGGTAGCTAGCTAGGTAGCTAGTTAGGTAGCTGAGTGGCTAGCTAGGTGAGTAACTAGCTACCTAGCTCTGTGAGTAGCTACCTAGCTTGGTGAGTAGGTAGCTACCTAGCTAGCTAGGTGAATAGCTAGCTACCTAGCTAGCTGAGTGGCTACCTAGCTAGGTGAGTAGCTAGCTACCTACCTAGCTAGCTAGCTAGGTGAGTAGCTAGCTACCTAGCTAGGTGAGTAGCTAGCTACCTAGCTAGGTGAGTAGCTAGCTACCTAGCTAGCTAGGTGAGTAGCTAGCTACCTACCTAGCTAGGTGAGTAGCTAGCTACCTACCTAGCTAGGTAGCTAGGTGAGTAGCTAGCTACCAAGCTAGCGAGGCAGCTAGCTAGCTGCGCGAGTGTCCCACTTGTCGTTGACGAAGGAGTACATGAGCAGCCGCTCCTCCACCAGCCGCCTCCACTCGGGCCTCTCGGCCTGCAGGTCCCTGTAGTGGTCGTTGGAGACCACGACGCCGCCGCTGTCGTGGGCCAGGCGGAGCACGAAGCGGTCGTCGTAGCTAGCTGAGTGGCTAGCTAGGTGAGTCGCTAGCTACCTAGCTAGCTACCTAGCTAGCTAGCTACCTAGCTAGCTGAGTGGCTAGCTAGGTGAGTAGGTAGCTACCTAGCTAGCTACCTAGCTAACTAGGTAACTAGCTACTTAGCTAGCTGAGTGGCTAGCTAGGTGAGTAGGTAGCTACCTAGCTAGCTACCTAGCTAACTAGGTAGCTAGCTACTTAGCTAGCTGAGTGGCTAGCTAGGTGAGTAGCTAGCTACCCAGCTAGGTGAGTAGCTAGCTACCTAGCTAGCTAGGTGAGTAGCTAGCTACCTACCTAGCTACCCAGCTAGGTGAGTAGCTAGCTACCTAGCTAGGTGAGTAGCTAGCTACCTACCTAGCTAGCTATGTGAGTAGCTAGCTACCTAGCTACCTAGCTAGGTGAGTAGCTAGCTACCAAGCTAGCGAGGGAGCTAGCTAGCTGCGCGAGTGTCCCACTTGTCGTTGACGAAGGAGTACATGAGCAGCCGCTCCTCCACCAGCCGCCTCCACTCGGGCCTCTCGGCCTGCAGGTCCCTGTAGTGGTCGTTGGAGACCACGACGCCGCCGCTGTCGTGGGCCAGGCGGAGCACGAAGCGGTCGTCGTAGCTAGCTGAGTGGCTAGCTAGGTGAGTCGCTAGCTACCTAGCTAGCTACCTAGCTAGCTAGCTACTTAGCTAGCTGAGTGGCTAGCTAGGTGAGTAGGTAGCTACCTAGCTAGCTACCTAGCTAACTAGGTAACTAGCTACTTAGCTAGCTGAGTGGCTAGCTAGGTGAGTAGCTAGCTACCCAGCTAGGTGAGTAGCTAGCTACCTAGCTAGCTAGGTGAGTAGCTAGCTACCTACCTAGCTACCCAGCTAGGTGAGTAGCTAGCTACCTAGCTAGGTGAGTAGCTAGCTACCTACCTAGCTAGCTAGGTGAGTAGCTAGCTACCTAGCTACCAAGCTAGCGAGGGAGCTAGCTAGCTGCACGAGTGTCCCACTTGTCGTTGACGAAGGAGTACATGAGCAGCCGCTCCTCCACCAGCCGCCTCCACTCGGGCCTCTCGGCCTGCAGGTCCCTGTAGTGGTCGTTGGAGACCACGACGCCGCCGCTGTCGTGGGCCAGGCGGAGCACGAAGCGGTCGTCGTAGCTAGCTGAGTGGCTAGCTAGGTGAGTAGCTAGCTACCCAGCTAGTTGAGTAGCTAGCTGGGTAGCTAGCTACCTAGCTAGCTGAGTGGCTACCTAGCTAGGTGAGTAGCTAGCTACCTAGCTAGCTACCTACCTAGCTAGCTAGCTAGGTGAGTAGCTAGCTACCTAGCTAGGTAGTTAGCTAGCTAGCTAGGTGAGTAGCTAGCTACCTAGCTAGCTAGGTGAGTAGCTAGCTAGCTAGGTGAGTAGCTAGCTACCTAGCTAGCTAGGTGAGTAGCTAGCTAGCTAGGTGAGTAGCTAGCTACCTAGCTAGCTAGGTGAGTAGCTAACTAGCTAGCTAGGTGAGTAGCTAGCTAGCTAGGTGAGTAGCTAGCTACCTAGCTAGCTAGGTGAGTAGCTAGCTAGCTAGGTGAGTAGCTAGCTACCTAGCTAGCTAGGTGAGTAGCTAGCTACCTAGCTAGCTAGGTGAGTAGCTACCTAGCTAGCTAGCTGAGTGGCTACCTAGCTAGGTGAGTAGCTAGCTACCTACCTAGCTAGCTAGGTGAGTAGCTAGCTACCAAGCTAGGTGAGTAGCTAGCTAGCTGCGCGAGTGTCCCACTTGTCGTTGACGAAGGAGTACATGAGCAGCCGCTCCTCCACCAGCCGCCTCCACTCGGGCCTCTCGGCCTGCAGGTCCCTGTAGTGGTCGTTGGAGACCACGACGCCGCCGCTGTCGTGCGCCAGGCGGAGCACGAAGCGGTCGTCGTAGCTAGCTGAGTGGCTAGCTAGGTGAGTCGCTAGCTACCTAGCTAGCTACCTAGCTAGCTAGCTACTTAGCTAGCTGAGTGGCTAGCTAGGTGAGTAGGTAGCTACCTAGCTAGCTACCTAGCTAACTAGGTAACTAGCTACTTAGCTAGCTGAGTGGCTAGCTAGGTGAGTAGCTAGCTACCCAGCTAGGTGAGTAGCTAGCTACCTAGCTAGCTAGGTGAGTAGCTAGCTACCTACCTAGCTACCCAGCTAGGTGAGTAGCTAGCTACCTAGCTAGGTGAGTAGCTAGCTACCTACCTAGCTAGCTAGGTGAGTAGCTAGCTACCTAGCTACCAAGCTAGCGAGGGAGCTAGCTAGCTGCACGAGTGTCCCACTTGTCGTTGACGAAGGAGTACATGAGCAGCCGCTCCTCCACCAGCCGCCTCCACTCGGGCCTCTCGGCCTGCAGGTCCCTGTAGTGGTCGTTGGAGACCACGACGCCGCCGCTGTCGTGGGCCAGGCGGAGCACGAAGCGGTCGTCGTAGCTAGCTGAGTGGCTAGCTAGGTGAGTCGCTAGCTACCTAGCTAGGTGAGTAGCTAGCTACCTAGCTAGGTGAGTAGCTAGCTACCTAGCTAGTTGAGTAGCTAGCTACCTAGCTAGGTGAGTAACTAGCTACCTAGCTAGGTGAGTAGCTAGCTACCTAGCTAGCTAGGTGAGTAGCTAGCTACCTACCTAGCTAGGTGAGTAGCTAGCTAGGTGAGTAGCTAGCTACCTAGCTAGCTAGGTGAGTAGCTAGCTAGCTAGGTGAGTAGCTAGCTACCTAGCTAGCTAGGTGAGTAGCTAGCTACCTAGCTAGCTAGGTGAGTAGCTACCTAGCTAGCTAGCTGAGTGGCTACCTAGCTAGGTGAGTAGCTAGCTACCTACCTAGCTAGCTAGGTGAGTAGCTAGCTACCAAGCTAGGTGAGTAGCTAGCTAGCTGCGCGAGTGTCCCACTTGTCGTTGACGAAGGAGTACATGAGCAGCCGCTCCTCCACCAGCCGCCTCCACTCGGGCCTCTCGGCCTGCAGGTCCCTGTAGTGGTCGTTGGAGACCACGACGCCGCCGCTGTCGTGGGCCAGGCGGAGCACGAAGCGGTCGTCGTAGCTAGCTGAGTGGCTAGCTAGGTGAGTCGCTAGCTACCTAGCTAGGTGAGTATCTAGCTACCTAGCTAGGTGAGTCGCTAGCTACCTAGCTAGCTACCTACCTAGCTAGCTAGGTGAGTAGCTAGCTACCTAGCTAGGTAGTTAGCTAGCTAGCTAGGTGAGTAGCTAGCTACCTAGCTAGCTAGGTGAGTAGCTAGCTAGCTAGGTGAGTAGCTAGCTACCTAGCTAGCTAGGTGAGTAGCTAGCTAGCTAGGTGAGTAGCTAGCTACCTAGCTAGCTAGGTGAGTAGCTAACTAGCTAGCTAGGTGAGTAGCTAACTAGCTAGCTAGGTGAGTAGCTAGCTAGCTAGGTGAGTAGCTAGCTACCTAGCTAGCTAGGTGAGTAGCTAGCTAGCTAGGTGAGTAGCTAGCTACCTAGCTAGCTAGGTGAGTAGCTAGCTACCTAGCTAGCTAGGTGAGTAGCTACCTAGCTAGCTAGCTGAGTGGCTACCTAGCTAGGTGAGTAGCTAGCTACCTACCTAGCTAGCTAGGTGAGTAGCTAGCTACCAAGCTAGGTGAGTAGCTAGCTAGCTGCGCGAGTGTCCCACTTGTCGTTGACGAAGGAGTACATGAGCAGCCGCTCCTCCACCAGCCGCCTCCACTCGGGCCTCTCGGCCTGCAGGTCCCTGTAGTGGTCGTTGGAGACCACGACGCCGCCGCTGTCGTGGGCCAGGCGGAGCACGAAGCGGTCGTCGTAGCTAGCTGAGTGGCTAGCTAGGTGAGTAGCTAGCTACCCAGCTAGTTGAGTAGCTAGCTACCTAGCTAGGTGAGTAACTAGCTACCTAGCTAGGTGAGTAGCTAGCTACCTAGCTAGCTAGGTGAGTAGCTAGCTACCTACCTAGCTAGGTGAGTAGCTAGCTAGGTGAGTAGCTAGCTACCTAGCTAGCTAGGTGAGTAGCTAGCTAGCTAGGTGAGTAGCTAGCTACCTAGCTAGCTAGGTGAGTAGCTAGCTACCTAGCTAGCTAGGTGAGTAGCTACCTAGCTAGCTAGCTGAGTGGCTACCTAGCTAGGTGAGTAGCTAGCTACCTACCTAGCTAGCTAGGTGAGTAGCTAGCTACCAAGCTAGCTACCTAGCTAGGTGAGTAGCTACCTAGCTAGGTAGCTGAGTGGCTAGCTAGGTGAGTAGCTAGCTACCTAGCTAGCTAGCTAGGTGAGTAACTAGCTACCAAGCTAGCGAGGGAGCTAGCTAGCTGGGCGAGTGTCCCACTTGTCGTTGACGAAGGAGTACATGAGCAGCCGCTCCTCCACCAGCCGCCTCCACTCGGGCCTCTCGGCCTGCAGGTCCCTGTAGTGGTCGTTGGAGACCACGACGCCGCCGCTGTCGTGGGCCAGGCGGAGCACGAAGCGGTCGTCGTAGCTAGCTGAGTGGCTAGCTAGGTGAGTAGCTAGCTACCTAGCTAGGTGAGTATCTAGCTACCTAGCTAGGTGAGTCGCTAGCTACCTAGCTAGCTACCTACCTAGCTAGCTAGGTGAGTAGCTAGCTACCTAGCTAGGTAGTTAGCTAGCTAGCTAGGTGAGTAGCTAGCTACCTAGCTAGCTAGGTGAGTAGCTAGCTAGCTAGGTGAGTAGCTAGCTACCTAGCTAGCTAGGTGAGTAGCTAGCTACCTAGCTAGCTAGGTGAGTAGCTACCTAGCTAGCTAGCTGAGTGGCTACCTAGCTAGGTGAGTAGCTAGCTACCTACCTAGCTAGCTAGGTGAGTAGCTAGCTACCAAGCTAGGTGAGTAGCTAGCTAGCTGCGCGAGTGTCCCACTTGTCGTTGACGAAGGAGTACATGAGCAGCCGCTCCTCCACCAGCCGCCTCCACTCGGGCCTCTCGGCCTGCAGGTCCCTGTAGTGGTCGTTGGAGACCACGACGCCGCCGCTGTCGTGGGCCAGGCGGAGCACGAAGCGGTCGTCGTAGCTAGCTGAGTGGCTAGCTAGGTGAGTCGCTAGCTACCTAGCTAGCTACCTAGCTAGCTACTTAGCTAGCTGAGTGGCTAGCTAGGTGAGTAGGTAGCTACCTAGCTAGCTACCTAGCTAACTAGGTAGCTAGATACTTAGCTAGCTGAGTGGCTAGCTAGGTGAGTAGCTAGCTACCCAGCTAGGTGAGTAGCTAGCTACCTAGCTAGCTAGGTGAGTAGCTAGCTACCTACCTAGCTACCCAGCTAGGTGAGTAGCTAGCTACCTAGCTAGGTGAGTAGCTAGCTACCTACCTAGCTACCCAGCTAGGTGAGTAGCTAGCTACCCAGCTAGGTGAGTAGCTAGCTACCTACCTAGCTAGCTAGGTGAGTAGCTAGCTACCTAGCTACCTAGCTAGGTGAGTAGCTAGCTACCTACCTAGCTACCCAGCTAGGTGAGTAGCTAGCTACCTAGCTAGGTGAGTAGCTAGCTACCTACCTAGCTAGCTAGGTGAGTAGCTAGCTACCTAGCTACCTAGCTAGGTGAGTAGCTAGCTACCTAGCTAGCTAGGTGAGTAGCTACCTAGCTAGCTAGCTGAGTGGCTACCTAGCTAGGTGAGTAGCTAGCTACCTACCTAGCTAGCTAGGTGAGTAGCTAGCTACCTAGCTAGGTGAGTAGCTAGCTACCTAGCTAGGTGAGTAGCTAGCTACCTAGCTAGCTAGGTGAGTAGCTAGCTACCTACCTAGCTAGGTGAGTAGCTAGCTACCTACCTAGCTAGCTAGCTAGGTGAGTAGCTAGCTACCAAGCTAGCGAGGCAGCTAGCTAGCTGCGCGAGTGTCCCACTTGTCGTTGACGAAGGAGTACATGAGCAGCCGCTCCTCCACCAGCCGCCTCCACTCGGGCCTCTCGGCCTGCAGGTCCCTGTAGTGGTCGTTGGAGACCACGACGCCGCCGCTGTCGTGGGCCAGGCGGAGCACGAAGCGGTCGTCGTAGCAGACGACGCGGCGGCCCTGGACACGACGGGATGGCGTGAGCACCACCACCTGCTCCTGCTCCAGCTGCGAGAGCACGTGCTGGTCTGTGGTGGTGAGAGGGGTGGTGAGGGAGAGAGGTGGTGAGAGGGGTGGTGAGAGAGAGGTGAGGTGCTGGTCTGTGGTGGTGAGAGGGGTGAGGGGTGAGGTGAGGGAGAGAGGTGAGGGTGGTGAGAGAGAGGTGAGGTGCTGGTCTGTGGTGGTGAGAGGGGTGGTGAGAGGGGTGGTGAGAGAGAGGTGAGGTGCTGGTCTGTGGTGGTGAGAGGGGTGGTGAGGGAGAGGGGTGGTGAGAGGGGTGGTGAGAGAGAGGTGAGGTGCTGGTCTGTGGTGGTGAGAGGGGTGGTGAGAGGGGTGGTGAGGGAGAGAGGTGGTGAGAGAGAGGTGAGGTGAGGTGCTGGTCTGTGGTGGTGAGAGGGGTGGTGAGAGGGGTGGTGAGAGAGAGGTGAGGTGCTGGTCTGTGGTGGTGAGAGGGGTGGTGCGGGAGAGGGGTGGTGAGAGAGGTGAGGTGCTGGTCTGTGGTGGTGAGAGGGGTGGTGAGGGAGAGAGGTGGTGAGAGAGGTGAGGTGCTGGTCTGTGGTGGTGAGAGGGGTGAGGGGTGAGGTGAGGGAGAGAGGTGAGGTGCTGGTCTGTGGTGGTGAGAGGGGTGAGGGTGGTGAGAGAGAGGTGAGGTGCTGGTCTGTGGTGGTGAGAGGGGTGAGGGGTGAGGTGAGGGAGAGAGGTGAGGTGCTGGTCTGTGGTGGTGAGAGGGGAGGTGAGGGAGAGAGGTGAGGGAGAGAGGTGAGGTGCTGGTCTGTGGTGGTGAGAGGGGTGAGGGAGAGAGGTGAGGTGCTGGTCTGTGGTGGTGAGAGGGGTGGTGAGGGAGAGAGGTGGTGAGAGGGGTGGTGAGAGAGAGGTGAGGTGCTGGTCTGTGGTGGTGAGAGGGGTGGTGAGGGAGAGGGGTGGTGAGAGAGGTGAGGTGCTGGGCTGTGGTGGTGAGAGGGGTGGTGAGGGAGAGGGGTGGTGAGAGAGAGGTGAGGTGCTGGGCTGTGGTGGTGAGAGGGGTGAGGGTGGTGAGAGAGAGATGAGAGGTGAGGTGCTGGTCTGTGGTGGTGAGAGGGGTGGTGAGAGGGGTGGTGAGAGAGGTGAGGTGCTGGGCTGTGGTGGTGAGAGGGGTGAGGGTGGTGAGAGAGAGATGAGAGGTGAGGTGCTGGTCTGTGGTGGTGAGAGGGGTGGTGAGAGGGGTGGTGAGAGAGGTGAGGTGCTGGGCTGTGGTGGTGAGAGGGGTGAGGGTGGTGAGAGAGAGGTGAGGTGCTGGTCTGTGGTGGTGAGAGGGGAGGTGAGGGAGAGAGGTGGTGAGAGAGAGGTGAGGTGCTGGTCTGTGGTGGTGAGAGGGGTGGTGAGGGAGAGAGGTGGTGAGAGGGGTGGTGAGAGAGAGGTGAGGTGCTGGTCTGTGGTGGTGAGAGGGGTGGTGAGGGAGAGGTGAGGTGCTGGTCTGTGGTGGTGAGAGGGGTGAGGGGTGAGGTGAGGGAGAGAGGTGAGGTGCTGGTCTGTGGTGGTGAGAGGGGTGGTGAGGGAGAGAGGTGGTGAGAGAGGTGAGGTGCTGGTCTGTGGTGGTGAGAGGGGTGAGAGTGGTGAGAGAGAGGTGAGGTGCTGGTCTGTGGTGGTTAGAGGGGTGGTGAGGGGTGGTGTGGGAGAGAGGTGAGGTGCTGGTCTGTGGTGGGGGTGAGGGGTGGTGAGGGAGAGGGGTGGTGAGGGAGAGAGGTGAGGTGCTGGTCTGTGGTGGGGGTGGTGGTGAGGGGTGAGGGACAGGGAGAGGTGAGGTGCTGGTCTGTGGTGGGGGTGGTGATGGTGGTGGTGAGGTGGTGAGGGTGGTGGTGAGAGAGAGGTGAGGTGCTGGTCTGTGGTGGTGGTGGTGAGAGGGGTGGTGAGGGAGAGGGGTGGTGGTAGTGGTGGTAGTCGTGTTGTTGGTGGTTGTGGTAGTGGTTGTTAGTGGTAGTGGTGTTGTTGTTGTTGTTGGTGGTTGTGGTGATGGTTGTGTTGGTGGTGGTTGTGGTGGTAGTGGTGGTGGTAGTGGTGGTGGTAGTGGTGGTGTTGTTGGTGTTGTTGTTGTTGTTGGTTGTGTTAGTGGTGTTGTTGTTGGTGGTTGTGGTGATGGTTGTGGTTGTGTTAGTGGTTGTGGTAGTGGTTGTGTTAGTGGTAGTGGTGTTGTTGTTCTGGTTGTTGGTGGTAGTGGTTGTGTTGGTTGTGTTAGTGGTGGTGTTGTTGTTGGTGGTTGTGGTTGGTGTTGTTTTGTTGTTGTTGATGTTGTTGTTGTTATTGTTGATGTTGTTGGTGTTGGTTGTGTTAGTGGTTGTGGTGTTGTTGTTGCTGTTGTTGTGTTGTTGATGTTGTTGTTGATGTTGTTGTTGATGTTGCTGTTGTTGTTGATGTTGTTGATGTTGTTGTTGTTGGTTGTGTTAGTGGTTGTGGTGTTGTTGTTGCTGTTGTTGTGTTGTTGATGTTGTTGTTGTTGCTGTTGTTGTTGATGTTGTTGTTGTTGGTTGTGTTAGTGGTTGTGGTGTTGTTGTTGTTGCTGCTGTTGTTGTTGTTGTTGATGTTGTTGTTGATGTTGATGTTGTTGTTGTTGTTGATGTTGTTGTTGGTTGTGTTAGTGGTTGTGGTGTTGTTGTTGTTGCTGCTGTTGTTGTTGTTGATGTTGTTGGTGTTGGTTGTGTTAGTGTTGTTGTTGTTGTTGCTGCTGGTGTTCCCCCACCAGTGATGGGGGCGTCTGGCCGTGACTGCTCCTTTCGCCAGCTGGGCACGAACACGGTGATGTCACGGTGACCACGGCAACGGAACCAGTCCACCGCCAGCGCGATACCCCGGCACGAGAACACCTCCTTGTTGCCATGACTACGGAGGAGCGAGACCGTACCCCGGTCCAGCGCCAAGGACAACACCTCCTTGTTGCCATGACTACGCCCTGTCAGTCACCGCCCCGTGCCCCCCACCCACCCACTCACTCACTCACCCACTCACTCACCCACTCACTCACTCACCCACTCACTCACCCACCCACTCACTCACCCACCCACTCACTCACCCACTCACTCACCCACTCACCCACTCACTCACTCACCCACCCACTCACTCACCCACCCACTCACCCACCCACTCACCCACCCACCCACCCACCCACCCACTCACCCACCCACTCACCCACCCACTCACCCACTCACACACCCACCCACTCACCCACCCACCCACCCACTCACCCACTCACTCACTCACTCACCCACCCACCCACTCACCCACTCACCCACTCACCCACCCACCCACTCACCCACTCACCCACCCACCCACTCACCCACCCACTCACCCACCCACCCACTCACTCACTCACTCACCCACCCACCCACTCATCCACTCACCCACCCACCCACTCACCCACCCACTCACCCACTCACCCACCCACCCACTCACCCACCCACCCACTCACCCACCCACCCACCCACTCACCCACCCACTCACCCACCCACCCACTCACCCACCCACCCACTCACTCACTCACCCACTCACCCACCCACCCACCCACTCACCCACCCACCCACCCACTCACCCACCCACTCACTCACCCACTCACTCACCCACTCACTCACTCACTCACCCACCCACCCACTCACCCACCCACCCACTCACCCACCCACCCACCCACTCACCCACTCACCCACCCACTCACCCACCCACCCACTCACTCACTCCCCCACCCACCCACTCACTCACCCACTCACTCACCCACCCACCCACCCACTCACTCACTCACCCACTCACTCACCCACCCACTCACTCACTCACCCACTCACACACCCACCCACCCACCCACTCACCCACCCACCCACCCACTCACCCACCCACCCACCCACTCACCCACCCACTCACTCACTCACCCACTCACCCACCCACCCACTCACTCACTCACCCACTCACCCACCCACCCACCCACCCACTCACCCACCCACTCACTCACTCACCCACTCACTCACCCACTCACTCACCCACTCACCCACTCACTCACTCACCCACCCACTCACCCACCCACTCACCCACCCACCCACTCACCCACCCACCCACCCACTCACCCACTCACCCACCCACTCACCCACCCACTCACCCACTCACTCACCCACTCACCCACTCACCCACCCACCCACCCACTCACTCACCCACTCACTCACCCACCCACCCACTCACTCACTCACCCACTCACTCACCCACTCACTCACCCACTCACCCACCCACCCACGCACTCACTCACTCCCCCACCCACCCACCCACTCACTCACCCACCCACCCACCCACTCACCCACTCACTCACCCACCCACTCACCCACCCACCCACCCACACACCCACCCACCCACCCACTCACCCACCCACCCACCCACTCACCCACCCACTCACTCACTCACCCACCCACCCACTCACTCACCCCCTCACTCACCCACCCACCCACCCACTCACCCACTCACCCACCCACTCACCCACTCACCCACCCACTCACCCACACACCCACTCACCCACCCACCCACTCACCCACCCACCCACCCACTCACCCACCCACTCACCCACCCACTCACTCACTCACTCACCCACCCACCCACTCACCCACTCACCCACCCACCCACTCACCCACTCACCCACCCACCCACTCACCCACCCACTCACCCACCCACTCACTCACTCACCCACCCACCCACTCACCCACTCACCCACCCACCCACTCACCCACCCACTCACCCACTCACCCACCCACCCACTCACCCACCCACCCACTCACCCACCCACCCACCCACTCACCCACCCACTCACCCACCCACCCACTCACCCACCCACCCACTCACTCACTCACCCACTCACCCACCCACCCACTCACCCACCCACCCACCCACTCACCCACCCACTCACTCACCCACTCACCCACCCACTCACTCACTCACCCACCCACCCCTCACCCACCCCCACCCACTCCCCACTCACTCACCCACCCACTCACCCACCCCCCACTCACTCACTCCCCCCCCCCCCACTCACTCACCCACTCACTCACCCACCCACCCACTCACCCACTCACCCACCCCTCACCCACTCACCCACCCACCCCTCACTCACTCACCCACTCACACACTCACCCACTCACACACTCACTCACCCACCACTCACCCACCCACCCACCCACTCACCCACCACCACCCACTCACTCACCCACTCACTCACTCACCCACTCACCCACCCACCACTCACTCACTCACCACTCACCCACTCACCCACCCACCCACCCACCCACTCACCCACCCCCTCACTCACCCACCCACTCACTCACTCACCCACTCACTCACCCACCCACTCACTCACTCACCCACTCACCCACTCACCCACCCACCCACCCACTCACCCACCCACTCACTCACCCACCCTCACTCACTCACACCACTCACTCACCCACTCACTCACCCACTCACCCACTCACTCACTCACCCACCCCTCACCCACTCACTCACTCACCCACCCACTCACCCCCCACTCACCCACCCACCCACTCACCCACCCACCCACTCACCCACCCACCCACCCACTCACCCACTCACCCACCCACTCACCCACCACTCACCCACTCACTCACTCACCCACTCACCCACCCACACACCCACTCACTCACTCACCCACTCACCCACTCACCCACCCACCCACCCACCCACTCAACCACCCACTCACTCACCCACCCACTCACTCACTCACCCACTCACTCACCCACCACTCACTCACTCACCCACTCACCCACTCACCCACCCACCCACCCACCCACTCACCCCCACTCCTCACCACCCACTCACTCACTCACCTCACTCACCCACTCACTCACCCACTCACCCACTCACTCACTCACCCACCACTCACCCACCCCCACCCACCCACCCACTCACCCACCCACCCACCCACCCACCCACTCACCCACCCACCCTCTCACTCACCCACCCACTCACCCACCCACCCACTCACCCACCCACCCACTCACTCACTCACCCACTCACCCACCCACCCACTCACCCACCCACCCACCCACTCACCCACCCACTCACTCACCCACTCACCCACCCACTCACTCACTCACCCACCCACCCACCCACTCACCCACCCACCCACCCACTCACCCACTCACTCACCCACTCACTCACCCACCCACCCACTCACTCACTCCCCACCCACCCACTCACTCACCCACTCACTCACCCACCCACTCACCCACTCACCCACCCACTCACCCACTCACTCACCCACCCACCCACTCACTCACTCACCCACTCACACACTCACTCACTCACCCACCCACGCACCCACCCACCCACCCACTCACCCACCCACCCACCCACTCACCCACCCACCCACCCACTCACCCACCCACCCACCCACCCACTCACCCACCCACTCACTCACTCACCCACTCACCCACCCACCCACTCACTCACTCACCCACTCACGCACTCACCCACTCACCCACCCACTCACCCACCCACTCACTCACCCACCCACTCACTCACTCACCCACTCACTCACCCACCCACTCACTCACTCACCCACTCACCCACTCACCCACCCACCCACCCACTCACCCACCCACTCACTCACCCACCCACTCACTCACTCACCCACCTCACTCACACCACTCACTCACCCACTCACCCACTCACTCACTCACCCACCCACTCACCCACCCACACACCCACCCACCCACTCACCCACCCACCCACCACTCACCCACTCACCCACCCACTCACCCACCCACTCACCCACTCACTCACCCACCCACCCACTCACCCACTCACTCACCCACCCACTCACTCACTCACCCACTCACTCACCCACCTCACTCACCCACTCACCCACCCACCCACTCACTCACCCCACCCACTCACCCACCCACTCACCCACCCCCCCACCCACCCACCACCCACCACTCACCCACTCACCCACCCACTCACCCACCCACTCACCCACTCACTCACCCACTCACCCACTCACCCACCCACCCACCCACCCACTCACCCACTCACTCACTCACCCACCCACCCACTCACTCACCCACTCACTCACCCACTCACTCACCCACTCACCCACCCACCCACTCACTCACTCCCCCACCCACCCACCCACTCACCCACTCACTCACTCCCCCACCCACTCACTCACTCACCCACCCACTCACCCACCCACTCACCCACCCACCCACTCACCCACCCACCCACCCACCCACTCACCCACTCACCCACCCACTCACCCACCCACTCACCCACTCACTCACCCACTCACCCACTCACCCACCCACCCACCCACTCACCCACTCACTCACTCACCCACCCACCCACTCACTCACTCACCCACTCACTCACCCACTCACTCACCCACTCACCCACCCACCCACTCACTCACTCACTCCCCCACCCACCCACCCACCCACCCACTCACCCACTCACCCACCCACTCACCCACCCACTCACCCACCCACCCACCCACTCACTCACTCACTCACCCACCCACCCACTCACCCACTCACCCACCCACCCACTCACCCACTCACCCACCCACCCACTCACCCACCCACTCACCCACCCACCCACTCAATCACTCACTCACCCACCCACCCACTCATCCACTCACCCACCCACCCACTCACCCACCCACTCACCCACTCACCCACCCACCCACTCACCCACCCACCCACTCACCCACCCACCCACTCACCCACCCACTCACCCACCCACCCACCCACCCACTCACTCACTCACCCACTCACCCACCCACCCACTCACCCACTCACCCACCCACTCACCCACCCACTCACTCACCCACTCACCCACCCACTCACTCACTCACTCACCCACCCACCCACCCACCCACTCACCCACCCACCCACCCACTCACCCACTCACCCACCCACTCACCCACCCACCCACTCACTCACTCCCCCACCCACCCACTCACCCCCACTCACTCACCCACCCACCCACCCACTCACCCACACCACCCACCCACCCACTCACTCACTCACCCACTCACACACCCACCCACTCACCCACCCACCCACCCACTCACCCCCACCCACCCACTCACCCACCACTCACTCACGCACCCACGCACCCACCCACCCACTCACGCACTCACCCACGCACCCACCCACCCACCCACGCACACCCACCCACGCTCACGCACTCACCCACTCACTCACCCACTCACTCACCCACTCACCCACTCACTCACTCACCCACCACTCACCCACCCACTCAACCACCCACCCACCACCCACCCACCACCACTCACCCACCACCCACTCACCCACCCACTCACCCACACTCACCCACTCACGCACTCAACCACCCACCCACCCACTCACCCACCCACTCACTCACCCACCCACCCACTCACTCACTCACCCACTCACTCACCCACGCACTCACCCACTCACCCACCCACCACTCACTCACCCACTCACTCACCCACCCACCCACCCACTCACCCACTCACTCACCCACCCACTCACCCACCCACCCACCCACCCACACACCCACCCACCCACCCACTCACCCACCCACCCACCCACTCACCCACCCACTCACTCACTCACTCACCCACCCACCCACTCACTCACCCACTCACTCACCCACCCACCCACCCACTCACCCACCCACTCACCCACTCACCCACTCACCCACCCACTCACCCACCTCACCCACCCACCCACCCACTCACCCACCCACCCACCCACCCACTCACCCACCCACTCACCCACCCACTCACTCACTCACTCACCCACCCACCCACTCACCCACTCACCCACTCACCCACCCACCCACTCACCCACCCACTCACCCACCCACTCACTCACTCACCCACCCACCCACTCACCCACTCACCCACCCACCCACTCACCCACCCACTCACCCACTCACCCACCCACCCACTCACCACTCACCACCCACCCACTCACCACCCACCCACCCACTCACCCACCCACCACCCACCCACCCACTCACCCACCCCACCCACTCACCACTCACCCACTCACCCACCCACCCACCCACTCACCCACCCACCCACCCACTCACCCACCCACTCACCACCCACTCACCCACCCACTCACCCACCACTCACTCACCCACTCACTCACCCACTCACACCCACACCCACCCACCCCGCACCCCCCACCCACCCACCCACACCACCATCACCCCCCACCCACCCACCCACTCACCCACTCACGCACCACCCACCACCACCCACCCACCCACCACCACCCACCACCCACACACCCACCACACCCACCCACCCACCACCACTCACTCACACCATCCACCCACTCACCCACCACCCACTCACCCACCACTCACCCACCCACCCACCCACCACCCACCCACTCACTCACTCACCCACTCACACACCACCACCACCCACCCACCCACCCACCACCACCCACTCACCCACCCACCCACCCACCCACTCACGCACTCACCCACCACCCACCCACCCACTCACTCACTCACCCACTCACCCACTCACCCACCCACCCACTCACCCACCCACCCACCCACTCACCACCCACCCACCCACCCACTCACCCACCCACTCACTCACGCACCACTCACCCACCCACCCACTCACTCACCCACTCACCACTCACCCACCCACCCACCACTCACCCACCCACTCACCCACCCACCCACTCACCCACCCACTCCCACTCACTCACCCACTCACCCACTCACCCACCCACCACCCACTCACCCACTCACTCACTCACCACCCACCCACTCACTCACCACCACTCACCACCCACCACTCACCTCACTCACCCACCCACCCACTCACTCACTCCCCACCCACCCACCCACTCACCAGTCACTCACTCCCCACCCACTCACTCACTCACCCACCCACTCACCACCCACTCACCCACCCACCCACTCACCCACCCACGCACCCACCCACTCACCCACTCACCCACCCACTCACCCACCCACTCACCCACTCACCCACTCACTCACCCACTCACCCACTCACGCACTCACTCACCCACCCACTCACCCACTCACTCACTCACCCACCCACCCACTCACTCACTCACCCACTCACTCACCCACTCACTCACCCACTCACCCACTCACCCACTCACTCACTCACTCCCCCACCCACCCACCCACCCACTCACCCACTCACCCACCCACTCACCCACCCACTCACCCACCCACCCACCCACTCACTCACTCACTCACCCACCCACCCACTCACCCACTCACCCACCCACCCACTCACCCACTCACCCACCCACCCACTCACCCACCCACTCACCCACTCACTCACTCACTCACCCACCCACCCACTCATCCACTCACCCACCCACCCACTCACTCACCCACACACCCACTCACCCACCCACCCACTCACCCACCCACCCACTCACCCACCCACCCACCCACTCACCCACCCACTCACCCACCCACCCACCCACCCACCCACTCACTCACTCACCCACTCACCCACCCACCCACTCACCCACCCACCCACCCACTCACCCACCCACTCACTCACCCACTCACCCACCCACTCACTCACTCACTCACTCACCCACCCACCCACCCACTCACCCACCCACCCACCCACTCACCCACTCACCCACCCACTCACCCACCCACCCACTCACTCACTCCCCCACCCACCCACTCACACACCCACTCACTCACCCACCCACCCACCCACTCACCCACTCACCCACCCACCCACCCACTCACTCACTCACCCACTCACACACCCACCCACTCACCCACCCACCCACCCACTCACCCACCCACCCACCCACTCACCCACCCACTCACTCACTCACCCACTCACCCACCCACCCACTCACTCACTCACCCACCCACCCACTCACTCACCCACCCACTCACTCACTCACCCACTCACTCACCCACTCACTCACCCACTCACCCACTCACCCACTCACTCACTCACCCACCCACTCACCCACCCACTCAACCACCCACCCACTCACCCACCCACCCACTCACCCACCCACCCACTCACCCACTCACCCACCCACTCACCCACCCACTCACCCACTCACTCACCCACTCACCCACTCACCCACCCACCCACCCACTCACCCACTCACTCACTCACCCACCCACCCACTCACTCACTCACCCACTCACTCACCCACCCACTCACCCACTCACCCACCCACCCACTCACTCACTCCCCCACCCACCCACCCACTCACTCACCCACTCACTCACCCACCCACCCACCCACTCACCCACTCACTCACCCACCCACTCACCCACCCACCCACCCACCCACACACCCACCCACCCACCCACTCACCCACCCACCCACTCACCCACCCACTCACTCACTCACTCACCCACTCACCCACTCACTCACCCACTCACTCACCCACCCACCCACCCACTCACCCACTCACCCACCCACTCACCCACTCACCCACTCACCCACCCACTCCCCCACTCACCCACCCACCCACCCACTCACCCACCCACCCACCCACCCACTCACCCACCCACTCACCCACCCACTCACTCACTCACCCACCCACCCACTCACCCACTCACCCACTCACCCACTCACCCACCCACCCACTCACCCACCCACTCACCCACCCACTCACTCACTCACCCACCCACCCACTCACCCACTCACCCACCCACCCACTCACCCACCCACTCACCCACTCACCCACCCACCCACTCACCCACCCACCCACTCACCCACCCACCCACCCACTCACCCACCCACTCACCCACCCACCCACCCACTCACCCACCCACCCACTCACTCACTCACCCACCCACCCACCCACCCACCCACTCACCCACCCACCCACCCACTCACCCACCCACTCACTCACCCACTCACCCACCCACTCACCCACTCACTCACTCACCCACTCACTCACCCACTCACTCACCCACTCACCCACCCACCCACTCACTCCCCCACCCACCCACCCACTCACCCACTCACTCACTCCCCCACCCACCCACCCACTCACCCACTCACTCACCCACCCACTCACCCACCCACTCACCCACCCACTCACCCACCCACCCACCCACTCACCCACCCACTCACCCACTCACCCACTCACTCACTCACCCATCCACCCACTCACCCACCCACCCACTCACCCACCCACTCACCCACCCACCCACTCACCCACCCACTCACTCACTCACCCACTCACACACTCACTCACTCACCCACCCACCCACCCACCCACTCACCCACCCACCCACCCACCCACCCACCCACTCACTCACTCACCCACTCACCCACCCACCCACTCACTCACTCACCCACTCACCCACTCACCCACCCACCCACTCACCCACCCACCCACCCACTCACCCACCCACCCACCCACTCACCCACCCACTCACTCACTCACCCACTCACCCACCCACCCACTCACTCACTCACCCACTCACCCACACACCCACCCACCCACCCACTCACCCACCCACTCACTCACCCACCCACCCACTCACTCACTCACCCACCCACTCACCCACTCACTCACCCACTCACCCACTCACCCACCCACCCACCCACTCACCCACCCACTCACTCACCCACCCACTCACTCACTCACCCACTCACTCACCCACTCACTCACCCACTCACTCACCCACTCACCCACCCACCCACTCACTCACTCCCCCACCCACCCACCCACTCACTCACCCACCCACTCACTCACTCACCCACCCACTCACCCACTCACTCACCCACTCACCCACTCACCCACCCACCCACCCACCCACTCACTCACCCACCCACTCACTCACTCACCCACCCACTCACCCACTCACTCAGCCACTCACCCACTCACCCACCCACCCCCCCACCCACTCACCCACCCACTCACTCACCCACCCACTCACTCACTCACCCACTCACTCACCCACTCACTCACCCACTCACCCACCCACCCACTCACTCACTCCCCCACCCACCCACCCACTCACTCACCCACCCACTCACTCACTCACCCACCCACTCACCCACTCACTCACCCACTCACCCACTCACCCACCCACCCACCCACCCACTCACCCACCCACTCACTCACCCACCCACTCACTCACTCACCCACTCACTCACCCACTCACCCACCCACTCACCCACCCACCCACTCACCCACCCACCCACCCACTCGCCCACCCACTCACCCACCCACCCACTCACTCACTCACCCACCCACCCACCCACTCACCCACCCACTCACCCACCCACCCACTCACCCACCCACCCACTCACTCACCCACCCACTCACCCACCCACCCACCCACTCACCCACTCACCCACCCACCCACTCACCCACCCACTCACCCACCCACTCACCCACCCACCCACTCACTCACTCACTCACCCACCCACCCACTCACCCACCCACCCACTCACTCACTCACTCACACACTCACTCACCCACCCACCCACTCACCCACCCACCCACTCACCCACCCACCCACTCACCCACCCACCCACCCACTCACCCACCCACCCACTCACACACCCACCCACCCACCCACCCACTCACCCACCCACCCACTCACCCACCCACCCACTCACTCACCCACCCACCCACTCACCCACCCACCCACTCACCCACCCACCCACTCACCCACCCACCCACCCACTCACCCACCCACCCACTCACCCACCCACCCACTCACCCACCCACCCACCCACTCACCCACTCACTCACTCACCCACTCACCCACCCACTCACCCACCCACTCACTCACTCACCCACCCACTCACTCACCCACTCACTCACCCACCCACCCACCCACTCACTCACCCACTCACCCACTCACTCACCCACTCACCCACTCACCCACCCACTCACCCACTCACCCACTCACCCACCCACCCACCCACTCACCCACCCACCCACCCACCCACTCACCCACCCACTCACCCACTCACTCACCCACTCACCCACCCACTCACCCACTCACCCACCCACTCACCCACTCACCCACTCACTCACTCACCCACCCACTCACCCACTCACTCACTCACCCACTCACCCACTCACCCACTCACTCACTCACCCACCCACTCACCCACTCACCCACCCACCCACCCACTCACCCACTCACCCACTCACTCACTCACCCACCCACTCACCCACTCACCCACCCACCCACCCACTCACCCACTCACCCACTCACCCACTCACCCACCCACTCACCCACTCACCCACCCACTCACCCACTCACCCACTCACCCACCCACCCACCCACTCACCCACCCTCCCACCCACCCACTCACCCACCCACTCACCCACTCACTCACCCACTCACCCACCCACTCACCCACTCACCCACTAACCCACCCACTCACCCACTCACCCACTCACTCACTCACCCACCCACTCACCCACTCACTCACCCACTCACTCACTCACTCACCCACTCACCCACTCACCCACTCACTCACTCACCCACCCACTCACCCACTCACCCACCCACCCACTCACTCACTCACCCACCCACTCACCCACCCACCCACCCACCCACTCACCCACCCACTCACCCACCCACTCACCCACCCACTCACCCACCCACCCACCCACTCACCCACCCACTCACCCACTCACTCACCCACCCACCCACCCACTCACCCACCCACTCACCCACCAACTCACCCACCCACTCACCCACTCACCCACCCACCCACCCACCCACTCACCCACCCACCCACTCACCCACTCACCCACCCACCCATCCACCCACCCACTCACCCACCCACCCACTCACTCACTCACCCACCCACTCACTCACCCACCCACCCACCCACTCACTCACCCACCCACCCACCCACCCACTCACTCACCCACCCACCCACTCACCCACCCACTCACCCACCCACCCACCCACTCACCCACCCACTCACCCACCCACTCACCCACCCACCCACTCACTCACTCACCCACCCACCCACTCACCCACCCACCCACTCTCCCACCCACCCACCCACTCACCCACCCACCCACTCACTCACCCACTCACCCACTCACCCACCCACTCACCCACCCACCCACTCACCCACCCACTCACTCACTCACCCACTCACCCACCCACCCACTCACCCACCCACTCACCCACCCACCCACCCACTCACCCACCCACCCACTCACCCACCCACCCACACACCCACCCACCCACCCACACACCCACCCACCCACCCACCCACCCACCCACACACTCACCCACCCACTCACCCACCCACCCACCCACTCACCCACCCACTCACTCACCCACCCACTCACTCACCCACCCACTCACCCACCCACCCACCCACTCACCCACTCACTCACTCACCCACTCACCCACCCACCCACCCACTCACTCACCCACCCACTCACCCACTCACCCACCCACTCACTCACCCACCCACTCACCCACTCACCCACCCACTCACCCACTCACCCACCCACTCACCCACTCACTCACCCACCCACTCACCCACTCACTCACTCACTCACCCACTCACCCCCCCCCCCCCCCCCCCACTCACCCACCCACCCACCCACTCACTCACCCACCCACTCACCCACTCACTCACCCACTCACTCACCCACCCACTCACCCACTCACCCACCCACTCACCCACTCACCCACCCACTCACCCACTCACTCACCCACCCACTCACCCACTCACTCACTCACTCACCCACTCACCCACCCACCCACCCACTCACCCACCCACCCACCTCATGGCCACGTTGCTCCCGTCAATGACGATGGGCCTCAGGTTGCCGCCGTTCTCCTCCGCAGGCGTGGGCGGGGCCACCGCCGCCGGTGGGCGGGGCCCAGTGGCCGGCGTGGGCGGTGCCACCGCCGCCGGTGGGCGGGGCCCTGTGGCCGGCGGGGGCGGGGCCGGAGGCTCCTCCCCCAGGGGGCGGTCCCCCGCGGGATCGGTGGGAGGAAGGGGCGGAGTGATGGGGAGTGGGGGTTGGTGGGTGGGTGGTCCCCCCCCACCAGCTCCCCCCCCACCAGCTCCCCCCCCACCAGCCCCCCCTTGCAGCAGGATGAGCTCCCCCAGGAGGTCATTGGTGAGCGCATCCTCTCCCAGCTTAGCGAGAACCGACTGGACCTGGCCATGGGAACGTGGACATTACCACTCGCCCACCCAACCACTCACTCACCAAGTGGGTGGGTGGGTGAGTGAGTGAGTAGGTGGGTGGGTGAGTGGGTGGGTGGGTGGGTGAGTGAGTGGGTGAGTGAGTGGGTGGATGGGTGAGTGGGTGGGTGGGTGAGTGGGTGAGGGGGTGAGTGAGGGGGTGGGTGAGTGGGTGGGTGAGTGAGTGTGTGGATGGGCGGGTGAGTGGGTAGGTAGCTAGGTAGGTGAGTTGGTAGGCGAGAGGGTAGGTAGGCGAGTGGGTAGGTGAGTGGGTAGGTAGGCGAGTGGGTAGGCAGGCGAGTGGGTAGGCAGGCGAGTGGGTAGGTAGGCGAGTGGGTAGGTAGGCGAGTGGGTAGGTAGGCGAGTGGGTAGGTAGGCGAGTGGGCAGGCAGGCGAGTGGGTAGGCAGGCGAGTGGGTAGGCAGGTGAGTGGGTAGATAGGCGAGTGGGTAGGCAGGCGAGTGGGCAGGCAGGCGAGTGGGTAGACAGGCGAGTGGGTAGGCAGGTGAGTGGGTAGATAGGCGAGTGGGTAGGCAGGCGAGTGGGTAGGCAGGCAGGCGAGTGGGTAGGTAGGCGAGTGGGTAGTTAGGCGTGTAGGCAGGCGAGTGGGTAGGCAGGCGAGTGGGTAGGTAGGCGAGTGGGTAGGCAGGTGAGTGGGTAGGCAGGCAGGTGAGTGGGTAGGCAGGGGAGTGGGTAGGCAGGCAGGCGAGTGGGTAGGTAGGCGAGTGGGTAGGCAGGCGAGTGGGTAGGTAGGCGAGTGGGTAGGTAGGCGAGTGGGTAGGTAGGCGAGTGGGTAGGTAGGCGAGTGGGTAGGCGAGTGGGTAGGTGTGTAGGCAGGCGAGTGGGTGGGTAGGCGAGTGGGTAGGCGTGTAGGCAGGCGAGTGAGTAGGTAGGCGAGTGGGTAGGTAGGCAGGTGAGTAGGTAGGCGAGTGGGTAGGCAGGTGAGTAGGTAGGTAGGCAGGCGAGTAGGTAGGCGAGTGAGTAGGTAGGCGAGTGGGTAGGCAGGTGAGTAGGTAGGTAGGTAGGCGAGTAGGTAGGCAGGTGAGTGGGTAGGCAGGCGAGTGGGTAGGCAGGCAGGCGAGTGGGTAGGTAGGCGAGTGGGTAGATAGGCGAGTGGGTCAGTTGGCGAGTGGGTAGGCGAGTGGGTAGGCGAGTGGGTAGGTAGGCGAGTGGGTAGGTTGGCGAGTGGGTAGGCGAGTGGGTAGGTAGGCGAGTGGGTAGGCGAGTGGGTAGGTAGGCGAGTGGGTAGGCGAGTGGGTAGGCGTGTAGGCAGGCGAGTGGGTGGGTAGGCGAGTGGGTAAGCGAGTGGGTAGGCAGGCGAGTGGGTAGGCAGGCGAGTGGGTAGGTACGCGAGTGGGTAGGCGAGTGGGTAGGCGAGTGGGTAGGTGTGTAGGCAGGCGAGTGGGTGGGTAGGCGAGTGGGTAGGCGTGTAGGCAGGCGAGTGAGTAGGTAGGCGAGTGGGTAGGCAGGTGAGTAGGTAGGTAGGCAGGCGAGTAGGTAGGCGAGTGAGTAGGTAGGCGAGTGGGTAGGCAGGTGAGTAGGTAGGTAGGTAGGCGAGTAGGTAGGCAGGTGAGTAGGTAGGTAGGCGAGTGGGTAGGTAGGCGAGTGGGTAGGCAGGCGAGTGGGTAGGCAGGCAGGCGAGTGGGTAGGTAGGCGAGTGGGTAGATAGGCGAGTGGGTCAGTTGGCGAGTGGGTAGGTAGGCGAGTGGGTAGGCGAGTGGGTAGGTAGGCGAGTGGGTAGGTTGGCGAGTGGGTAGGTAGGCGAGTGGGTAGGTTGGCGAGTGGGTAGGCGAGTGGGTAGGTAGGCGAGTGGGAAGGCGAGTGGGTAGGTTGGCGAGTGGGTAGGCAGGCGAGTGGGTAGGCGAGTGGGTAGGTAGGCGAGTGGGTAGGTTGGCGAGTGGGTAGGTAGGCGAGTGGGTAGGTTGGCGAGTGGGTAGGCGAGTGGGTAGGTAGGCGAGTGGGAAGGCGAGTGGGTAGGTAGGCGAGTGGGTAGGCGAGTGGGTAGGCGTGTAGGCAGGCGAGTGGGTAGGTAGGCGAGTGGGTAGGCGAGTGGGTAGGTAGGCGAGTGGGTAGGTAGGCGAGTGGGTAGGTAGGCGAGTGGGTAGGTAGGCGAGTGGGTAGGCGAGTGGGTAGGCGTGTAGGCAGGCGAGTGGGTGGGTAGGCGAGTGGGTAAGCGAGTGGGTAGGCAGGCGAGTGGGTAGGCAGGCGAGTGGGTAGGTACGCGAGTGGGTAGGCGAGTGGGTAGGTAGGCGAGTGGGTAGGCGTGTAGGCAGGCGAGTGAGTAGGTAGGCGAGTGGGTAGGTAGACAGGCGAGGAGGTAGGCGAGTGAGTAGGTAGGCGAGTGGGTAGGCAGGTGAGTAGGTAGGTAGGTAGGCGAGTAGGTAGGCAGGCGAGTAGGTAGGTAGGCGAGTGGGTAGGTAGGCGAGTGTGTAGGTAGGTACACGAGTGGGTAGGCAGGCGAGTGGGTAGGTAGGCGAGTAGGCAGGTGAGTGGGTAGGTGAGTAGGAAGGCGAGTGGGTAGGTAGGCAGGTGAGTAGGTAGGCGAGTGGGTAGGTAGGTAGGCGAGTGGGTAGGTAGGCGAGTAGGCAGGCGAGTGGGTAGGTAGGCAGGTGAGTAGGTAGGTGAGTGGGTAGGTAGGTAGGCGAGTGGGCAGGCAAGTGGGTAGGCGAGTAGGTAGGTAGGCGAGTGGGTAGGTAGGCGAGTAGGCAGGCGAGTGGGTAGGTAGGCAGGTGAGTAGGTAGGCGAGTGGGTAGGTAGGTAGGCGAGTAGGCAGGCGAGTGGGTAGGTAGGCAGGTGAGTAGGTAGGTGAGTGGGTAGGTAGGTAGGCGAGTGGGCAGGCAAGTGGGTAGGCGAGTAGGTAGGTAGGCGAGTGGGTAGGTAGGCGAGTAGGCAGGCGAGTGGGTAGGTAGGCAGGTGAGTAGGTAGGCGAGTGGGTAGGTAGGCGAGTGGGTAGGTAGGCGAGTGGGTAGGTAGGTAGGCGAGTAGGTAGGCAAGTAGGTAGGTAGGCAAGTAGGCAGGCAGGCGAGTAGGCAGGTGGGTAGGTAGGCGAGTGGGTAGGTAGGTAGGCGAGTGGGTAGGTAGGCAGGTGAGTGGGTAGGCGAGTGAGTAGGTAGGCAGGTGAGTAGGCAGGCGAGTAGGCAGGCGAGTGGGTAGGTAGGTAGGTAGGCGAGTGGATAGGTAGGCAGGCGAGTGGGTAGGTAGGTAGGCAGGCAAGTGGGTAGGTAGGTAGGTGTGTAAGTAGGTGAGTGGGTAGGTAGGTAGGCGAGTGGGTAGGTAGGTAGGCAGGCAAGTGGGTAGGTGAGTGGGTAGGTAGGTAGGCGAGTGGGTAGGTAGGTAGGCGAGTGGGTAGGTAGGTAGGTAGGTGAGTGGGTAGGTGAGTAGGTAGGCAAGTGGGTAGGTAGGCAGGTAGGCGAGTACCCTCACCTGCGCCTCCGCGTAGCCCAGCTTCAGCGCGAACTCCATCTTGGCCAGGTACTTGGGGCCCGGCGCGGCGCCCTCAGCCTGCCCCGGCCTGGCCGCGCGGCCCCACGGCTGGGCAGGAGGCCCCAGGCAGAGGGAGCGGCACAGCCGCCGGTGGGGTCTCCCGGGGTCCCCGTGGGGCTCCTGGGGCCCCCGAGGTTGTGGCCTGGTGCCGGTGCCGGTGCCGGTGCCGGTGGTGGAGGCGGTGGTGGAGGCGGTGGTGGAGGCGGTGGTGGTGGTGGAGGCGGAGGCGGTGGTGGAGGCGGAGGCGGTGGTGGAGGCGGAGGCGGTGGTGGAGGTGGAGGCGGTGGTGGAGGCGGAGGCGGTGGTGGAGGCGGAGGCGGTGGTGGAGGCGGTGGCCACCGTCGCCGGAGCGTCGGAGTCGTGAAGGTGGCGGTGGTGGCGGTGCTGCTGGTGGAGGTGGTGGAGGTGGTGGCTGTTGTAGTTGTTGTTGGCGGTTGTTGTGGTGGCGGTTGTTGTGGCGGTTGTTGTGGCGGTTGTGGCCGGGCCAATGTCGAGGTCGGACTCGCACAGGGAGAGGATGTAGCCCTGGTGGGGGGTGGGGGGTGGAGTGGGGGGTGGGGTGGGAGGAGTGATTCACTGACTCACTCAGACACTCACTCAGACACTCACTCAGACACTCACTCAGACACTCACTCACTCAGACACTCACTCAGACACTCACTCACTCAATCAGACACTCACTCACTCAAACACTCACTCAAACACCCAGACACTCACTCACTCACTCAGACACTCACTCAGACACTCAGACACTCACTCACTCAGTCACTCCCTCAGACACTCACTCAGATACTCACTCAGACACTCACTCAGACACTCACTCAGACACTCACTCACTCAGACACTCACTCACTCACTCAGACACTCACTCACTCAGACACTCACTCAGACACTCACTCAGACACTCACTCACTCAGACACTCACTCAGTCACTCAGACACTCACTCACTCAGACACTCACTCACTCAGACACTCACTCACTCAGACACTCACTCATACACTCACGCACTCATACACTCACTCACTCAGACACTCACTCACTCACTCAGTCACTCACTCACTCAGACACTCACTCACTCATACACTCACTCAGACACTCACTCACTCAGACACTCACTCACTCAGCCACTCACTCACTCAGACACTCACTCACTCAGACACTCACTCACTCAGACACTCACTCAGACACTCACTCACTCAGACACTCACTCACTCAGACACTCACTCAGACACTCAGACACTCACTCACTCAGTCACTCACTCAGACACTCACTCAGACACTCACTCACTCAGACACTCACTCACTCAGACACTCACTCAGACACTCACTCACTCAGACACTCACTCACCCCCTCACCACTCACCCCTCACCTTAGCGAGGCTCCGATCTCTCGTCCCGGTTCCTCTGATCACAATCTGGACACTCACTCAGTCACTCACTCAGACACTCACTCACTCACTCAGACACTCACTCAGACACTCACTCACTCAGACACTCACTCACTCAGACACTCACTCACTCAGACACTCACTCACTCAGTCACTCAGACACTCACTCAGACACTCACTCACTCAGACACTCACTCAGACACTCACTCAGACACTCACTCACTCAGACACTCACTCACTCAGTCACTCAGACACTCACTCACTCAGTCACTCAGACACTCACTCAGACACTCACTCACTCACTCAGACACTCACTCAGACACTCACTCAGTCACTCACTCACTCAGACACTCACTCAGACACTCACTCAGACACTCACTCACTCACTCAGTCACTCACTCACTCAGACACTCACTCAGACACTCACTCAGACACTCACTCACTCACTCAGACACTCACTCACTCAGACACTCACTCAGACACTCACTCACTCAGACACTCACTCACTCAGACACTCACTCACTCAGACACTCACTCACTCAGTCACTCAGACACTCACTCAGACACTCACTCACTCAGACACTCACTCAGACACTCACTCAGACACTCACTCACTCACTCAGACACTCACTCACTCAGTCACTCAGACACTCACTCACTCAGTCACTCAGACACTCACTCAGACACTCACTCACTCACTCAGACACTCACTCAGACACTCACTCAGTCACTCACTCACTCAGACACTCACTCAGACACTCACTCACTCACTCAGACACTCACTCACTCAGACACTCACTCACCCCCCTCACCACTCACCACCCTCACCCCCTCACCTTAGCGAGGCTCCGATCTCTCGTCCCGGCTCCTCTGATCACAATCTGGACACTCACTCAGACACTCACTCACTCAGACACTCACTCAGTCACTCAGACACTCACTCACTCAGACACTCACTCAGTCACTCACTCAGTCAGACACTCACTCACTCAGTCACTCAGACACTCACTCAGACACTCACTCACTCAGACACTCACTCAGACACTCACTCAGACACTCACTCATACACTCACTCACTCAGTCACTCACTCACTCAGACACTCACTCACTCATACACTCACTCACTCAGACACTCACTCAGACACTCACTCACTCAGACACTCACTCACTCAGCCACTCACTCACTCAGACACTCACTCACTCAGACACTCACTCACTCAGACACTCACTCAGACACTCACTCACTCAGACACTCACTCACTCAGACACTCACTCAGACACTCAGACACTCACTCACTCAGTCACTCACTCAGACACTCACTCTGACACTCACTCACTCAGACACTCACTCACTCACACACTCACTCAGACACTCACTCACTCAGACACTCACTCACCCCCTCACCACTCACCCCTCACCTTAGCGAGGCTCCGATCTCTCGTCCCGGTTCCTCTGATCACAATCTGGACACTCACTCAGACACTCACTCAGACACTCACTCACTCACTCAGACACTCACTCAGACACTCACTCACTCAGACACTCACTCACTCAGACACTCACTCACTCAGACACTCACTCACTCAGTCACTCAGACACTCACTCAGACACTCACTCACTCAGACACTCACTCAGACACTCACTCAGACACTCACTCACTCACTCAGACACTCACTCACTCAGTCACTCAGACACTCACTCACTCAGTCACTCAGACACTCACTCAGACACTCACTCACTCACTCAGACACTCACTCAGACACTCACTCAGTCACTCACTCACTCAGACACTCACTCAGACACTCACTCAGACACTCACTCACTCACTCAGTCACTCACTCACTCAGACACTCACTCAGACACTCACTCAGACACTCACTCACTCACTCAGACACTCACTCACTCAGACACTCACTCAGACACTCACTCACTCAGACACTCACTCACTCAGACACTCACTCACTCAGACACTCACTCACTCAGTCACTCAGACACTCACTCAGACACTCACTCACTCAGACACTCACTCAGACACTCACTCACTCACTCAGACACTCACTCACTCAGTCACTCAGACACTCACTCACTCAGTCACTCAGACACTCACTCAGACACTCACTCACTCACTCAGACACTCACTCAGACACTCACTCAGTCACTCACTCACTCAGACACTCACTCAGACACTCACTCAGACACTCACTCACTCAGACACTCACTCACTCAGACACTCACTCACCCCCCTCACCACTCACCACCCTCACCCCCTCACCTTAGCGAGGCTCCGATCTCTCGTCCCAGATCCTCTGATCACAATCTGGACACTCACTCAGACACTCACTCACTCAGACACTCACTCACCCCCCTCACCACTCACCCCCCTCACCACTCACCACTCACCACCCTCACCACTCACCACCCTCACCACTCACCACCCTCACCCCCTCACCTTAGCGAGGCTCCGATCTCTCGTCCCGGCTCCTCTGATCACAATCTGGACACTCACTCAGACACTCACTCACTCAGTCACTCAGACACTCACTCAGACACTCACTCACTCACTCAGACACTCACTCAGACACTCACTCACTCACTCAGACACTCACTCAGACACTCACTCACTCAGACACTCACTCAGACACTCACTCACTCAGTCACTCAGACACTCACTCAGACACTCACTCACTCAGACACTCACTCAGACACTCACTCAGACACTCACTCACTCACTCAGACACTCACTCACTCAGTCACTCAGACACTCACTCAGACACTCACTCACTCACTCAGACACTCACTCAGACACTCACTCAGTCACTCACTCACTCAGACACTCACTCAGACACTCACTCAGACACTCACTCACTCAGACACTCACTCACCCCACTCACCACTCACCACCCTCACCACTCACCACCCTCACCCCCTCACCTTAGCGAGGCTCCGATCTCTCGTCCCAGATCCTCTGATCACAATCTGGACACTCACTCAGACACTCACTCACTCAGACACTCACTCACCCCCCTCACCACTCACCCCCCTCACCACTCACCACTCACCACCCTCACCACTCACCACCCTCACCCCCTCACCTTAGCGAGGCTCCGATCTCTCGTCCCGGCTCCTCTGATCACAATCTGGACGCGACTCCCCACCGCGGCCTCGCCTCCCCGAGGAGCCTCGGCCTCGCCTAGACGCACGCCCACCCCGAAGAGCTCCGCCAGGCGGGGGCCGTGGCGGAGCACCCGGCCCGCCGCGGACGCCGGGATATCCACGGGCTCCTCGCACATCGCTCGTCACGCGCCTCGCCCGCTCTCTCCTCCTCCTCCCTTCCTCCCCTGTCCCACCAACCCCTTGCCTGGGGTCTCAGCGGCGCCACCAACCCCACCGCCACCAACCCCACCACCACCAATCCCAGCACCACCAACACCAGCACCACCACCACCAACCGCTGGGGTCTCAGCAGAGTAGCAGCAGCAGCAGCACCAACAACCACCACCACCAACCACCACCACCAACCACCACCACCAACCCCAGCACCACCACCAGCACCACCAACCACCACCACCAACCACTACCAATCCCAGCACCACCACCAGCACCACCACCAACCACCACTAATCCCAGCACCACCACCACCACCAGCACTACCACCACCACCAACCACCACCAATCCCAGCACCACCACCAATCCCAGCACCACCACCAACCACCACCAATCCCAGCACCACCACCAACCACCACCAATCCCAGCACCACCACCAACCACCACCAATCCCAGCACCACCACCAACCACCACCAATCCCAGCACCACCACCAACCACCACCAATCCCAGCACCACCACCAACCACCACCAATCCCAGCACCACCACCAACCACCACCAATCTCAGCACCACCACCAACCACCACCAATCCCAGCACCACCACCACCACCAACCACCACCAATCCCAGCACCACCACCACCAATCCCAGCACCACCACCACCAATCCCAGCACCACCACCACCAATCCCAGCACCACCACCACCAATCCCAGCACCACCAACCACCACCACCAACCCCTGGGGTCTCAGCAGCAGCACCACCAACCCCAGCACCACCACCAACCCCCCCCCCCGGTCTCTTCCAAAGCCGCGGCAGTCTGAACGTCACGCCCCGGTGCCTGTCCGTTGTACGGAATGCAATGGGCCATCCTTGTCTGTTGTACGGATTGCAATGGGGCGCGCTTATCTGCTATGGAGATTGCAATGGGACATCCTTGTCTGTTGTGCGGATTGCAACGGGGTAGCCTTATCCGGTGTACGGATTGCAATGGTATATTCTTATCTGTAATAGAGATTTCAATGGGTTGTTCTTATCTGTTGTACGTATTACAGTGGAGCATCCTTATCTGTTGTACGGATTGCAATCGGATATTCTTATCCGATGTACGTATTACAGAGGTATATTCCTATGTACAAACTTTCCTGAGTGTAGGAATTCATTATTCTTGGTTCTTTCGGTAAAGTCACGGAGATAAAAATTTTTTTAAATAAAATAAAAAATAACAAAATTAAATACACATTTAAGTAAAAATAATAAAAGTTAATAAAATTAAAAATTAAAAAGACCGCTTGTGTTGCGATCGAAACGTCGTGGGTTTTTTAACTTTCATTTTAAATTTATTATTTTTAATATTATTTTATTTTTTTCTATCTACTTTACCGAAATAACGAATTATATATTATCTGCAGTAGACACTGCAAAGGGATTTCCTCATCTGTAGTGCAGATTATAATGGGATATTCTTATCCGTAGTGGAGATTGCAATGCGACGTTCTTATGTTGTACGTATTCCAAAGGGATATTATCCGGAGTGGAGATTGCAATGGGATATACTTATCTGCTGTACGGATTACAACGAGTGAGTTAATTTCGATTTAAAGCTTTAGCGACTGCAGTGATTAATATTCTTGGTTCTTTCGGTAAAGTCACGTAGAAGGGAAACAATAAAATAATTAAAATATAAATATATATAAAAAACTATATATTGTATTATTTTATATATGTTTTATATATTTTATTATTTTGCTTCCCTTCAACGTGGCTATACCGGAAATAATTAAATATATAACAATTAAATATATTGTTTAATAAAAAATATATAAAACAAGATAATATATTATTTTATTTAGGTAAACAAAATAACAAAGTATATATAAAACAATAAAGTATATTTTTATATATATTTTTATTATTTTATTGCTTATATATTTTTCATTATTTTATTGTTTTTTTTAATATATATTTTTATTATTATTTTATTGTTTCCCTTCAACGTGACTTTACCGAAAGAACCAAGAACACAAGTAGCCTTAGGAATAGGTTTTACCCTTTTAACTGGCACAAAAACTGACACCTTTATTCAAGGCATCATGTTTGCAATAACCACAACACAAGCGGTCAAAACGCAAACAAAAAAGACAACTCTGATAATAATAATATTGGCACTGTCCTTGAATTTGATTGGTCCACACCCGAGACAGCTTTTCTTAGAGCCCCTTTAGTCTCTCCATTGGTGTTGGACCAGAAGACGCCAAAAGGCGTCACACAACTCAAAAACAGCAGCGCACTATCAGAGTTATTGAGGGCTCGGGGTGAGCATTTACATTATGAGACCTCCTTTGCCAGTAACGAGATATAGGAATAGGTTTTACCCTTTTAACTGGCACAAAAAACCTATTCCTATATCTTGTTACTGGCAAAGGAGGTCTCATAATGTAAATACTCACCCCGAGCCCTCTACTCTGATAGTGGCGCTGTTTTTGAGTTGTGTGACGCCTTTTGGCGTCTTCTGGTCCAACACCAATGGAGACTAAAGGGCTCTAAGAAAAGCTGTCTCGGGTGTGGACCAATCAAATTCAAGGACAGTGCCAATATTATTATCAGAGTTGTCTTTTTTGTTTGCGTTTTGACCGCTTGTGTTGTGGTTATTGCAAACATGATGCCTTGAATAAAGGTGTCAGTTTTTGTGCCACTTAAAAGGGTAAAACCTATTCCTATATCTTGTTTCTGGCAAAGGAGGTCTCATAATGTAAACAAGTAGCCTTTTTAACAAGTAGGCTTTCGCGACCAATATTCATAATAAAGGTTTTTTTGGGGGTTAGATCGCGTTTATTTATAAATGTGTCGTAACCCTCCACCACCCGACACGGCCAATCAGCAAAAAAAAGTGTCACGTTGACAAAAAGACACAAATGGTTCACTACTTTAGCCCACCGGTGTGTTGTTGAAGAGTGAATCCACAACATTTACAGTTTGAGTAGTACTGTGACGTTTCGCTGGTAAATACATCCCCAGCAATCATCATCGGGCAATTCGCCAGAATGGTAAAGCCCTCTCCACTTGCTCCCGGTTTTATATAGAGAGCAGGGTGACGGCATCACTTAACTCATATCAGGTGCAGTGATTAGAGGCGGAGGGGGGGTATTGTAATTATATAATCGATTAGTAATCAGTCATTGGTTATGATTAGTAATGAGTTGTAGATTAGTAATTCTTTAAATAATAATACGCTTCCAGGCCGCACTTTGCTGATTGGCCTTGTTGGGTGGTGGAGGGTTACGACACATTTATCAATAAACGTGATCTAACCCAAAAACCTTTATTATGAACAAGTAGCCTTCCTCAGGTGAAGGGACAGAACCGTCGGGACGACAGCGCTCCCAGTGAACACCGCTGAGCTTGGCAGCGCCTTGACAAAGGAGTTTACATATCAGCAGAGGAGTTTAGAATTGAAGTAGCTATGTTAAAGTCAGAGCTTACATATCAGCAGAAGAATTTAGCATTGAAATAGCTAAGTTAAAGTCAGAGTTTACATATCAGCAGAGGAGTTTAGCATTGAAGTAGCTAAGTTAAAGTCAGAGTTTACATATCAGCAGAGGAGTTTAGCATTGAAGTGGCTAAGTTAAAGTCAGAGTTTACATATCAGCAGAGGAGTTTAGCATTGAAGTAGCTATGTTAAAGTGTTGGATCAGCAGGGTGTTAAAGTCAGAAATTAGCATGTAACTGGGAGATTAGCAGGATGTTAAAGTGAGGATTTAGCATGTAACTGGGAGATTAGCAGGATGTTAAAGTGAGGATTTAGCATGCAACTGGGAGATTAGCAGGATGTTAAAGTGAGGATTTAGCATGTAACTGGGAGATTAGCAGGATGTTAAAGTAAGGATTTAGCATGTAACGGGGAGATTAGCATGATGTTAAAGTAAGGATTTAGCATGTAACTGGTCACGGAAGTGGCTATGTTAAAGTCAGAGTTTACATATCAGCAGAGGAGTTTAGCATTGAAGTGGCTATGTTAAAGTCAGAGTTTACATATCAACAGAGGAGTTTATCATTGAAGTAGCTATGTTAAAGTCAGAGTTTATATATCAGCAGAGGAGTTTAGCATTGAAATAGCTAAGTTAAAGTCAGAGTTTACATATCAGCAGAGGAGTTTAGCATTGAAGTGGCTATGTTAAAGTCAGAGTTTACATATCAACAGATGAGTTTATCATTGAAGTAGCTATGTTAAAGTCAGAGTTTACATATCAGCAGAGGAGTTTAGCATTGAAGTGGCTATGTTAAAGTCAGAGTCTACATATCAGCAGAGGAGTTTAGCATTAAAGTGGCTATCTTAAAGTCAGAGTTTACATATCAGCAGAGGAGTTTAGCATTAAAGTAGCTATGTTAAAGTCAGAGTTTACATATCAGCAGAGGAGTTTAGCATTGAAGTAGCTATGTTAAAGTCAGAGTTTACATATCAGCAGAGGAGTTTAGCATTGAAGTAGCTATGTTAAAGTCAGAGTTTACATGTCAACAGAAGAATTTAGCATTGAAATAGCCGTGTTAAAGTCAGAGTTTACATATCAGCAGAGGAGTTTAGCATTGAAGTAGCTATGTTAAAGTCAGAGTTTACATATCAGCAGAGGAGTTTAGCATTGAAGTGGCTATGTTAAAGTCAGAGTTTACATATCAGCAGAGGAGTTTAGCATTAAAGTGGCTATGTTAAAGTCAGAGTTTACATATCAGCAGAGGAGTTTAGCATTGAAGTAGCTATGTTAAAGTCAGAGCTTACATGTCAACAGAAGAATTTAGCATTGAAATAGCCGTGTTAAAGTCAGAGTTTACATATCAGCAGAGGAGTTTAGCATTAAAGTAGCTATGTTAAAGTCAGAGTTTACATATCAACAGAAGAATTTAGCATTGAAATAGCCGTGTTAAAGTCAGAGTTTACATATCAGCAGAGGAGTTTAGCATTAAAGTAGCTATGTTAAAGTCAGAGTTTACATATCAGCAGAGGAGTTTAGCATTGAAGTAGCTAAGTTAAAGTCAGAGTTTACATATCAACAGAATAATTTAGCATTAAAGTAGCTAAGTTAAAGTTAGAGTTTACATATCAACAGAAGAATTTAGCATTGAAATAGTTGTGTTAAAGTCAGAGTTTACATATCAGCAGAGGAGTTTAGCATTAAAGTAGCTGTGTTAATGTGTTGGATTAGCAGGATGTTAAAATGAGGATTTAGCATGTAACTGGGAGATTAGCAGGATGTTAAAGTGAGGAATTAGCATGTAACTGGGAGATTATCACGATGTTAGTGTGATGGATTAGCATGTAACTGGTCACGGAAGTAGCTATGTTAAAGTCAGAGTTTACATATCAACAGAAGAATTTAGCATTGAAATAGCCGTGTTAATGTTTTAGATTAGCAGGGTGTTAAAGTGAGGATTTAGCATGTAACTGGGAGATTAGCAGGATGTTAAAGTGAGGTTTTAGCATGTAACTGGTCACGTAAGTAGCTATGTTAAAGTCAGAGTTTACATATCAACAGAGGAGTTTATCATTAAAGTAGCTGTGTTAATGTGATAGATTAGCAGGGTGTTAAAGTGAGGATTTAGCATGTAACTGGGAAATTAGCAGGATGTTAATGTGAGGATTTAGCATGTAACTGGTCACGGAAGTAGCTATGTTAAAGTCAGAGTTTACATATCAGCAGAGGAGTTTAGCATTGAAGTAGCTATGTTAAAGTCAGAGTTTACATATCAACAGAAGAATTTAGCATTGAAATAGCTGTGTTAAAGTCAGAGTTTACAGATCAGCAGAGGAGTTTAGCATTGAAGTAGCTATGTTAAAGTCAGAGTTTATATATCAGCAGAGGAGTTTAGCATTAAAGTGGCTGTGTTAATGTGATAGATTAGCAGGATGTTAAAGTCAGAAATTAGCATGTAACTGGGAGATTAGCACGATGTTAATGTGAAGGATTTAGCATGTAACTGGTCACGGAAGTAGCTATGTTAAAGTCAGAGTTTACATATCAACAGAAGAATTTAGCATTGAAATAGCTGTGTTAATGTGTTGGATTAGCAGGGTGTTAAAGTCAGAAATTAGCATGTAACTGGGAGATTAGCACGATGTTAATGTGATGGATTAGCATGTAACTGGGAGATTAGCAGGATGTTAATGTGAGGGGTTAGCATGTAACTGGTCACGGAAGTAGCTATGTTAAAGTCAGAGTTACATATCAGCAGAGGAGTTTAGCATTGAAATAGCTGTGTTAAAGTCAGAGTTTACATATCAGCAGAGGAGTTTAGCATTAAAGTAGCTGTGTTAAAGTCAGAGTTTACATATCAGCAGAGGAGTTTAGCATTGAAGTAGCTGTGTTAATGTGTTGGATTAACAGGATGTTAAAGTGAGGATTTAGCATGTAACTGGGAGATTAGCAGGATGTTAAAGTGAGGATTTAGCATGTAACTGGTCACGGAAGTGGCTATGTTAAAGTCAGAGTTTACATATCAGCAGAGGAGTTTATCATTAAAGTAGCTATGTTAAAGTCAGAGTTTACATATCAACAGAGGAGTTTAACATTGAAGTGGCTGTGTTAATGTGTTGGATTAGCAGGATGTTAAAGTCAGAAATTAGCATGTAACTGGGAGATTAGCATGATGTTAAAGTGATGGATTAGCATGTAACTGGGAATTTATCACGATGTTAGTGTGATGGATTAGCATGTAACTGGGAGATTAGCAGGATGTTAGTGTGATGGATTAGCATGTAACTGGTCACGGAAGTAGCTATGTTAAAGTCAGAGTTTACATATCAACAGAAGAATTTAGCATTGAAATTGCCGTGTTAATGTTTTAGATTAGCAGGGTGTTAAAGTGAGGATTTAGCATGTAACTGGGAGATTAGCAGGATGTTAATGTGAGGATTTAGCATGTAACTGGGAGATTAGCAGGATGTTAGTGTGATGGATTAGCATGTAACTGGTCACGTAAGTAGCTATGTTAAAGTCTAGAGTTTACATATCAACAGAAGAATTTAGCATTGAAGTAGCTAAGTTAATGTGTTGGATTAGCAGGATGTTAAAGTGAGGATTTAGCATGTAACTGGGAGATTAGCAGGATGTTAAAGTGAGGATTTAGCATGTAACTGGTCACGGAAGTAGCTATGTTAAAGTCAGAGTTTACATATCAACAGAAGATTTTATCATTGAAATAGCTGTGTTAATGTGTTGGATTAGCAGGGTGTTAAAGTCAGAAATTAGCATGTAACTGGGAGATTAGCAGAATGTTAATGTGAGGATTTAGCATGTAACTGGTAGATTAGCAGGATGTTAAAGTAAGGATTTAGCATGTAACTGGTCACGGAAGTAGCTGTGTTAAAGTCAGAGTTTACATATCAACAGAAGAATTTAGCATTAAAGTAGCTAAGTTAAAGTCAGAGTTTACATATCAACAGAGGAGTTTAGCATTGAAGTAGCTGTGTTAAAGTCAGAGTTTACATATCAACAGATGAGTTTAGCATTGAAGTAGCTATGTTAAAGTCAGAGTTTACATATCAATAGAAGAAGAATTTAGCATTGAAGTAGCTGTGTTAAAGTCAGAGTTTACATATCAGCAGAGGAGTTTAGCATTAAAGTAGCTGTGTTAATGTGTTGGATTAGCAGAATGTTAAAATGAGGATTTAGCATGTAACTGGGAGATTAGCATGATGTTAAAGTGAGGAATTAGCATGTAACTGGGAGATTATCACGATGTTAGTGTGATGGATTAGCATGTAACTGGTCACGGAAGTAGCTATGTTAAAGTCAGAGTTTACATATCAACAGAGGAGTTTAGCATTGAAGTAGCTAAGTTAATGTGATAGATTAGCAGGGTGTTATAGTCATAATTTAGCATGTAACTGGGAGATTAGCAGCATGTTAAAGTGAGGATTTAGCATGTAACTGGGAGATTAGCAGGATGTTAAAGTGAGGATTTAGCATGTAACTGGTCACGGAAGTAGCTATGTTAAAGTCAGAGTTTACATATCAACAGAAGAATTTAGCATTGAAGTGGCTGTGTTAATGTGTTGGATTAGCAGGGTGTTAAAGTCAGAAATTAGCATGTAACTGGGAGATTAGCACGATGTTAATGTGATGGATTAGCATGTAACTGGTCACGTAAGTAGCTGTGTTAAAGTCAGAGTTTACATATCAACAGAGGAGTTTAGCATTTAAGTAGCTAAGTTAACGTGTTAGATTAGCAGGATGTTAAAGTCAGAAATTAGCATGTAACTGGGAGATTAGCACGATGTTAACGTGAGGATTTAGCATGTAACTGGGAGATTAGCAGGATGTTAATGTGAGGATTTAGCATGTAACTGGGAGATTAGCAGAATGTTAAAGTGAGGATTTAGCATGTAACTGGGAGATTAGCAGGATGTTAATGTGAGGATTTAGCATGTAACTTGGAGATTAGCATGATGTTAAAGTGAGGATTTAGCATGTAACTGGTCACGGAAGTAGCTATGTTAAAGTCAGAGTTTACATATCAGCAGAGGAGTTTAGCATTGAAATAGCTGTGTTAAAGTCAGAGTTTACATATCAGCAGAGGAGTTTAGCATTAAAGTAGCTGTGTTAATGTGTTGGATTAGCAGGATGTTAAAATGAGGATTTAGCATGTAACTGGGAGATTAGCATGATGTTAAAGTGAGGAATTAGCATGTAACTGGGAGATTATCACGATGTTAGTGTGATGGATTAGCATGTAACTGGTCACGGAAGTAGCTATGTTAAAGTCTAGAGTTTACATATCAACAGAGGAGTTTAGCATTGAAGTGGCTATGTTAAAGTCAGAGTTTACATATCAACAGAAGAATTTAGTATTGAAATAGCCGTGTTAAAGTCAGAGTTTACATATCAGCAGAGGAGTTTAGCATTAAAGTAGCTGTGTTAAAGTCAGAGTTTACATATCAACAGAGGAGTTTATCATTGAAGTAGCTATGTTAAAGTCAGAGTTTACATATCAACAGAGCAGTTTAGCATTGAAGTAGCTAAGTTAATGTGTTAGATTAGCAGGATGTTAAAGTCAGAAATTAGCATGTAACTGGGAGATTAGCAGGATGTTAAAGTGAGGATTTAGCATGTAACTGGTCACGGAAGTAGCTATGTTAAAGTCAGAGTTACATATCAACAGAAGAATTTAGCATTGAAGTTGCTGTGTTAATGTGTTGGATTAGCAGGGTGTTAAAGTCAGAAATTAGCATGTAACTGGGAGATTAGCACGATGTTAATGTGATGGATTAGCATGTAACTGGTCACGTAAGTAGCTGTGTTAAAGTCAGAGTTTACATATCAACAGAGGCATTTAGTATATTGACGCTAAAGAACTGCCACTACCCAACTATCATACAATAAGCCGATGTGAATGAACCAAGTATAAACCACATCAATATAATAAATGTACTCAATATATTCTTCAATAAGTTGAGCTATTATTTTTAATCTCATTTAATTTTATTATTTTTTAATTTTCTATCTACGTGACTTTACCGAAATAACCAATTATATATTATCTGCAGTAGACACTGCAATGGGATATTCTCATCTATAGTGCAGATTATAATGGGATATTCTTATCTGTAGTGGAGATTACAATGCGACGTTCTTATGTTGTAAGTATTCCAAAGGGATATTATCCGGAGTGGAGATTGCAATGGAATATACTTATCTGCTGTACGGATTACAATGAGTGAGTGCTTTAGTTTGTGAGCGAGTCGGGGAGTTGGTGGATGAGCAGGTGAGTGGGTAGGTGAGTGGGTAGGTGAGTAGGTGAGTGGGTAGGTGGGTAGGTGAGTGGATAGGTGAGTGGGTAGGTGAGGTGAGTGGGTAGGTGAGTGGGTGAGTGAGTAGGTGAGTGGGTGAGTGGGTAGGTGAGTGGGTAAGTGAGTGGGTGAGTGGGTAAGTGAGTGAGTAGGTGAGTGGGTAAGTGAGTGGGTAGGTGAGTGGGTAGGTGGGTAGGTGAGTGGGTAGGTGAGTAGGTGAGTGGGTAGGTGAGTGGGTAGGTGGGTGGGTAGGTGAGTAGCTAGGTGAAGTGAGTGGGTAGGTGAGTGGATAGGTGAGTAGGTGAGTGGGTAGGTGAGTAGGTGAGTGGGTGAGTGAGTAGGTGAGTGGGTAGGTGAGTGGGTAGGTGAAGTGAGTGGGTAGGTGAGTGGGTAGGTGAGTGGGTAGGTGAGTAGGTAGGTGAGTGGGTACGTGAGTTGGTAGGTGAGTGGGTAGGTGAGGTGAGTGGGTAGGTGAGTGGGTAAGTGAGTGAGTAGGTGAGTGGGTGAGTAGATAGGTGAGTGGGTAAGTGAGTGAGTAGGTAGGTGGGTAGGTGAGTGGGTAGGTGAGTGGGTAGGTGAGTGGGTAGGTGAGTGGGTAGATGAGTAGGTGAGTGGGTAAGTGAGTGAGTAGGTGAGTGGGTAGGTGAGTGGTTAGGTGAGTGGGTAGGTGAGTGGGTAGGTGAGGTGAGTGGGTAGGTGAGTGGGTAGGTGAGTGGGTAGGTGAGTAGGTGAGTGGGTAGGTGAGTGGGTAGGTGAGTGGTTAGGTGAGTGGGTGAGTGGGTAGGTGAGTGGGTAGGTGAAGTGAGTGAGTAGGTGAGTGAGTAGGTGAGTGAGTAGGTGAGTGGGTAGGTGAGTAGGTAAGTGAGTGAGTAGGTGAGTGGGTAGGTGAGTGAGTGGGTAGGTGAGTGGGAAGGTGAGTGGGTAGGTGAGTAGGTGAGTGGGTAGGTGAGTAGGTTGAGTGGGTAGGTGAGTAGGTGAGTGGGTAGGTGGGTGGGTAGGTGAGTAGCTAGGTGAAGTGAGTGGGTAGGTGAGTGGGTAGGTGAGTAGGTAGGTGAGTGGGTAGGTGAGTAGGTAAGTGGGTAGGTGAAGTGAGTGGGTAGGTGAGTGGGTAGGTGAGTGAGTAGGTGAGTAGGTGAGTGGGTAGGTGAGTGTGTAGGTGAGTAGGTGAGTGGGTAGGTGAGTAGCTAGGGGAAGTGAGTGGGTAGGTGAGTGGGGAGGTGAGTAGGTGAGTGTGTAGGTGAGTGGGTAGGTGAGTAGCTAGGTGAGTAGGTGAGTGGGTAGGTGAGTAGGTAGGTGAGTAGTTGAGTGGGTAGGTGAGGTGAGTGGGTAGGTGAGTGGGTAGGTGAGTAGCTAGGTGAGGTGAGTGGGTAGGTGAGGTGAGTGGGTAATTAGGTGAGTAGGTGGGTAGGTGAGTGAGTAGGTGGGTAGGTGAGTGGGTAGGTGAGGTGAGTGGGTTGGTGAGGTGAGTGGGTAGGTGAGGTGAGTGGGTAGGTAACTAGGTGGGTAAGTGAGTAGCTAGGTGAGGTGAGTGGGTAGGTGAGTAGGTAAGTGGGTAGGTAGGTGGGTAGGTGAGTGAGTGGGTAGGTGAGTAGCTAGGTGAGGTGAGTGGGTAGGTGAGTGGGTAGGTGAGTAGCTAGGTGAGGTGAGTGGGTAGGTGAGTAGGTGAGTGGGTAGGTGAGGTGAGTGGGTAGGTGAGTAGCTAGGTGAGGTGAGTGGGTAGGTGAGGGAGTCGGTGAGCGAGTGGGTGAGTGAATGGGTGAGCAGGTGAGGTGAGTGGGTAGGTGAGGGAATCGGTGAGTGGGTGGGTGAATGGGTGAGCAGGTGAGTGGGTGAGCAGGTGAGTGGATAGGTGAGTGAGTGGGTGAGTGGGTGAGCAGGGCAGTGGGTGAGCAGGTCAGTAGGTGAGTGGGTGAGTGAGTAGGTGAGTAGGTGAGCAGGTGAGTGGGTGAGTACGTGAGTGGGTGAGCAGGTGAGCGAGTGAGTGAGTGGGTGAGCAGGAGAGTGAGCAGGTGAGTGGGTGAGTGGGTGAGCAGGTGAGTGAGTGAGTGGGTGAGCAGGTGAGTGAGCAGGTGAGTGGGTGAGTGGGTGAGTTAGTGGATGAGCAGGTGAGTGAATTCACGGTTCCAAAAGTTCACGGAAATTTATTTATTTTTAATTTTTCATCGAAACGCTCCGACTCCTCCACAACCACCTCCACCCTCTCATACTCCACCCTCTCATACTCCACCCTCTCACACTCCACCCTCTCACACTCCACCCTCTGCTACTCCACCCTCCACTACTCCACCCTCCACTACTCCACCCTCCACTACTCCACCCTCTCATACTTCACCCTTTCACACTCCACCCTCTACTACTCCACCCTCTCATACTCCACCCTCTCACACTCCACCCTCTCACACTCCACCCTCTACTACTCCACCCTCCACTACTCCACCCTCCACTACTCCACCCTCCACTACTCCACCCTCTATGACTCCACCCTCCACTACTCCACCCTCCACTACTCCACCCTCCGCTACTCCACCCTCTGCTACTCCACCCCTCCACTACTCCACCCTCTCACACTCCACCCTCCACTACTCCACTACTCCACCCTCCACTACTCCACGCTCCACTACTCCACCCTCCACTACTCCACCCTCTACTACTCCACCCTCTCACACTCCACCCTCTGCTACTCCACCCTCTACTACTCCACCCTCTGCTCCACCCTCCACTACTCCACCCTCTACTACTCCACCCTCTGCTCCACCCTCTCATACTCCACCCTCCACTACTCCACCCTCCACTACTCCACCCTCTCACACTCCACCCTCTACGACTCCACCCTCTGCTCCACCCTCTGCTCCACCCTCTCATACTCCACCCTCTTATACTCCACCCTCTGCTCCACCCTCTGCTCCACCCTCTCATACTCCACCCTCTCATACTCCACCCTCTCATACTCCACCCTCTGCTACTCCACCCTCCACTACTCCACCCTCTGCTCCACCCTCTCACACTCCACCCTCCACTACTCCACCCTCTGCTCCACCCTCTCACACTCCACCCTCCACTACTCCACCCTCTACTACTCCACCCTCTCACACTCCACCCTCTCATACTCCACCCTCTGCTCCACCCTCTGCTCCACCCTCTCACACTCCACCCTCTCATACTCCACCCTCTCATACTCCACCTTCTGCTCCACCCTCTCATACTCCACCCTCTGCTCCACCCTCTCATACTCCACCCTCTCATACTCCACCCTCCACTACTCCACCCTCTCATACTCCACCCTCTACTACTCCACCCTCTCATACTCCACCCTCTCATACTCCACCCTCTCATACTCCACCTTCTGCTCCACCCTCTCATACTCCACCCTCTGCTCCACCCTCTCATACTCCACCCTCTCATACTCCACCCTCCACTACTCCACCCTCTCATACTCCACCCTCTACTACTCCACCCTCTCATACTCCACCCTCTCATACTCCACCCTCTGCTCCACCCTCCTCCACCCTCTCATACTCCACCCTCCACTACTCCACCCTCTACTACTCCACCCTCTCATACTCCACCCTCTCATATTCCACCCTCTGCTCCACCCTCCACTACTCCACCCTCTACTACTCCACCCTCTGCTCCACCCTCTGCTCCACCCTCTCATACTCCACCCTCCACTACTCCACCCTCTCATACTCCACCCTCTCACACTCCACCCTCTACAACTCCACCCTCTACTCCACCCTCTCATACTCCACCCTCCCATACTCCACCCTCTGCTCCACCCTCTCATACTCCACCCTCTTATACTCCACCCTCTGCTCCACCCTCTCATACTCCACCCTCTCACACTCCACCCTCTCATACTCCACCCTCTGCTCCAACCTCTGCTCCACCCTCTCACACTCCACCCTCTCACAATCCACCCTCTGCTCCACCCTCTGCTCCACCCTCTCACACTCCACCCTCTCATACTCCACCCTCTCATACTCCACCCTCTCATACTCCACCTTCTGCTCCACCCTCTCATACTCCACCCTCTGCTCCACCCTCTCATACTCCACCCTCTCATACTCCACCCTCCACTACTCCACCCTCTCATACTCCACCCTCTACTACTCCACCCTCTCATACTCCACCCTCTCATACTCCACCCTCTGCTCCACCCTCCTCCATCCTCTCATACTCCACCCTCCACTACTCCACCCTCTACTACTCCACCCTCCACTACTCCACCCTCTCATACTCCACCCTCTCATACTCCACCCTCTGCTCCACCCTCTCATACTCCACCCTCTCATACTCCACCCTCCACTACTCCACCCTCTCACACTCCACCCTCCACTACTCCACCCTCCACTACTCCACCCCTCTCATACTCCACCCTCCACTACTCCACCCTCCACTACTCCACCCTCCACTACTCCACCCCTCTCATACTCCACCCTCTGCTACTCCACCCTCTGCTGCTCCACCCTCCTCCACCCTCTCCATGGCCAGCACCATGGCTCGCACCTCCCGCGGGGTGCGGATGTACTGCTCCAGCTCAGAGTCCGATATGTCCGGGTCGCGACCTCCGACCCCGCTATCCGGGGTCGCGACCTCCGCCCCCGCCTGCGGCGCCCCGCGGCCCCCGGCCCCCCGTCGCCGCAGCAGGCACGGGGGCAGCAGGAAGAGGAGCGAGCGGCCGCGGGACGACCGGAACGTCAGGTTCGACGCGGCCCCTCGGGGCGACGCGGCGGTGGCAGGAGCGGGGCCGGACGGCGACCGACGCCGGTTCGACGCGGCCCCTCGGGGCGACGCGGCGGTGGCAGGAGCGGGGCCGGACGGCGACCGACGCCGGTTCGACGCGGTCCCCAGCGAGGTGGCAGGAGCGGGGCGGTCCGGTGGTCGTCGCCGGTTCGACGCGGTCCCCAGCGAGGTGGCAGGAGCGGGGCCGGACGGTGACCGACGGTGGTTCGACGCGGTCCCCAACGAGGTGGCAGGAGCGGGGCCGGATGGTGACCGACGGTGGTTCGACGCCGTCCCCAACGAGGTGGCAGGAGCGGGGCCGGACGGTGATCGTCGCCGGTTCGACGCGGTCCCCAGCGAGGTGGCAGGAGCGGGGTGGTCCGGTGGTCGCCGGTGGTTCGACGCGGTCCCCAACGAGGTGGCAGGGGAGGCCGGCGACCGTCGCCGGTTCGACTCCTCCTCCTCCTCCTTCACCTCTTCCTCCACCTCCACCCTCCTCTCCATTACCTCCTCCTCCTCCACCCTCCTCCTCTTCTTCACCACCACCACCACCTCCTCCTCCAAATCCACCCTCCTCTTCTCCACCGTCTCCTCCACCTCCACCTCCTCCACCTCCTCCTCCACCTCCTCCACCACCTCCTCCATCTCCACCTCCTCCTCCTCCCCCACCTCCTCCCTGCACCTCCGCGCTATGAACTCCTCATTATCCAGGACCTCCTCTAGGCGTGCCAGCAGTGCCCCCCACCCAACCCCTCCACCTCCTCCTCCACCTCCTCCACCACCTCCTCCTCCACCTCCTCCTCCACCTCCTCCTCCTCCTCCACCTCCTCCACCTCCACCACCTCCACCTCCTCCACCACCACCCCTCCACCACGGCAGCTTGGAGGCCGCGGCCGACAGGACCGCCAGCAGCTCGCCGAGCCGGGCCCGGCCGGGCCCCGGCTCGGCAACGCCACACAGGCGGCAGAAGCGCGGGAAGCTCACGGCAAACTCGGGGGGCCCTCCCATCGGCGCCAGACGTCGCCGGGGCCGCCGCCGGAGGCCGCCGGCACCGCCGCCGGCGGGCCCCACCACCCCGAGCCAGGCTAGGTACACGCAGGCGGCGACGGCTGCCCGGGGCCTCCTGCCCGTCAGGAGCCAGGCCCGGGAGGCGAGGCCGAGCAGCCGCTCCGCCAGCGAGGTGACACGAGCACGGAGCTCGGGAGGGGGCGGCCGAGGGCGGGCCGAGGTGGCGGCGGAGGAGGAGGAGGAGGAGGCGGTGGAGGAGGAGGAGGAGGCGGAGCCGGGGGCGGAGCCGGGGGCGGAGCCGGGGGCGGGGAGGCGCTCGCAGAAGCGGGAGACGAGGGAGAGCGGGGACGGAGCGAGGGGTGGCAGGTGGTGAGGTGGTGGCTGCTGTTGTTGTTGTTGTTGTTCACGTGGTTGTTGTTGTTGTTGTTCACGTGGTGGTGGTGGTTGTGGTTGTTGTTGTTGTTGTTCACGCGGCGGTTGTTGTTGTTGTTGTTGTTCACGTGGTGGTGGTTGTTGTTGTTGTTGTTGTTGTTCACGTGGCGGTGGCGGTTGTTGTTGTTGTTGTTGTTCACGTGGCGGTTGTTGTTGTTGTTGTTCACGTGGTGGTGGTTGTTGTTGTTGTTGTTGTTCACGTGGCGGCGGTTGTTGCGATGACGGGAGCGCAGATTCCACCGCCGATGCGTTCTCACCGCCACCACCACCGCCACCACCACCACCGCATCTATCCACAACACCGCCACCACCACCACCACCACCACCACCGCCACCACCACCACCACCACCATCACCACCACCGCCACCACCACCACCATCACCACCACCGCCACCACCGCATCTATCCACAACACCGCCACCACCACCGCCACCACCGTCGCCTCCGCCGGCAGGCGCGAGGCTCCGCCTGAGCCTGCCGTAGGCCCCCAGGATGCGGCCCTCGGGCAGGCCCAGCGCGGCGGCGACGTCCCCGGCGGCCAGGCCGGAGGGGCGGCCCGCGGGGTGGCCCCCGGCGGCCGCGTCGGCCCTGGAGGCCCAGAGGAGAGCGGCGGCCCCCAGCAGCTCCTTGGAGGCGAGGGAGGCGCCCCGCAGGGGCGGGGCGGAGCAGGCCCGGGAGTAGGCTGCCCGGGCCCCGGCCTCCACGGCGGGGGGGGCGCCCAGAACGCGGCAGGCGGAGCGTAGCCGGGACAGGCCCCGGGCCAGGGCGCGGGAAGGCGGCGGCGGCGAGGAGGTGGAGGAGGTGGAGGTGGAGGAGGTGGAGGAGGTGGGGAGAGGGTGGACCGAGAGAGCCGTGGACGAGGTGTGTTGCTGCAGCTGGGCTGGTGGGGGGGGGAGGGGAGGTGGGAGAGGTGGTGAGGTGGGTGAGGAGGTGGGTGAGGAGGTGGGTGAGTAGTGAGGAGGTGGGTGAGGAGGTGAGGAGGTGGGGGAGGAGATGGGTGAGTAGTGAGGAGGTGGGTGAGGAGGTGGGTGAGGAGGTGGGTGAGGAGGTGGGTGAGTAGTGAGGAGGTGGGTGAGGAGGTGGGTGAGTAGTGAGGTGGTGGTGATGGTGGTTGTGGTGGTGGTGGTTGTTGTGAAGGAGGTGGTGGTGATTACAGTGAAGGTGATTTTAAGGTGGTGGTGGTGATGGTGGTGGAGGTTGTGATGGAGGAGGGAGTGGAAGGATGGGAGAGAGTTAAGTAGCCCCCCCCAATAGAGACCCCCCCCAATAGAGACCCCCCCAAAGACTTCAGTGTTAGAGACCCCCCCAAAGACTTCAGTGTTAGAGACCCCCCCAAAGACTTCAGTGTTAGAGACCCCCCCCAAGACTTCAGTGTTAGAGACCCCCCAATGTTAGAGACCCCCCCATGTTAGAGACCCCCCCAAAGACTTCAGTGTTAGAGACCCCCCCATGTTAGAGACCCCCCCCAAAGACTTCAGTGTTAGAGACCCCCCCCAAAGACTTCAGTGTTAGAGACCCCCCCCATGTTAGAGACCCCCCCAAAGACTTCAGTGTTAGAGACCCCCCCAAAGACTTCAGTGTTAGAGACCCCCCCCAAAGACTTCAGTGTTAGAGACCCCCCCAAAGACTTCAGTGTTAGAGACCCCCCCATGTTAGAGACCCCCCAAAGACTTCAGTGTTAGAGACCCCCCCAAATACTTCAGTGTTAGAGACCCCCCCATGTTAGAGAGCCCCCCCAAAGACTTCAGTGTTAGAGACCCCCCCATGTTAGAGACCCCCCAAAGACTTCAGTGTTAGAGACCCCCCATGTTAGAGACCCCCCCAAAGACTTCAGTGTTAGAGAGCCCCCCAAAGACTTCAGTGTTAGAGACCCCCCCCAAAGACTTCAGTGTTAGAGACCCCCCCCATGTTAGAGACCCCCCCAAAGACTTCAGTGTTAGACACCCCCCCAAAGACTTCAGTGTTAGAGACCCCCCCCATGTTAGAGACCCCCCCAAAGACTTCAGTGTTAGAGACCCCCCCCCCAATAGAGACCCCCCAAAGACTTCAGTGTTAGAGACCCCCCCAAAGACTTCAGTGTTAGAGACCCCCCCCATGTTAGAGACCCCCCCCAAAGACTTCAGTGTTAGAGACCCCCCCAAAGACTTCAGTGTTAGAGACCCCCCCAAAGACTTCAGTGTTAGAGACTCCCCCCATGTTAGAGACCCCCCAAAGAATTCAGTGTTAGAGACCCCCCCCCAAAGACTTCAGTGTTAGAGACCCCCCCAATAGACTTCAGCCCCCCCAAAGACTTCAGTGTTAGAGACCCCCCCAAAGACTTCAGTGTTAGAGACCCCCCCCCAAAGACTTCAGTGTTAGAGACCCCCCCAATAGACTTCAGCCCCCCCAAAGACTTCAGTGTTAGAGACCCCCCCAAAGACTTCAATGTTAGAGACCCCCCCCCCAAAGACTTCAATGTTAGAGACCCCCCCCCCCCCCACCACAACTCACCGGCCAGAGATCCCCGCCCACCAATCCTCCACGCCGATGAGGTGGGGGGAGGGGGCCCCCCCACCTCGAAGGAGAGCCCCCCACCACCACCACCACCCACTGCTCCACAGCTGCTGCAGACTTCCTGCTCGAAGCTCTCAAGCCACTCGCTCACCAGGGGCCCCCCACCACAGTGCGGGCACGTGGCGGGGGGCAGTGGGGGGTGGTTCAGAGACATTGTTGGGGGGAGGGGGGGCAGTACCAGCAGCAGTAGCAGCAGTAGCAGCAGTAGTAGTAGCAGCAGTAGTAGTAGCAGTAGTAGTAGTGTAGTAGTAGTGTAGCAGTAGTAGTAGCAGTAGTAGCAGTAGTAGTAGTAGTGTAGTAGTAGTGTAGTAGTAGTAGCAGTAGTAGCAGTAGTAGTAGCAGTAGTAGCAGTAGTACCAGCAGCAGTAGTAGTAGTGTAGTAGTAGTTGTAGTAGTGGTAGTAGCAGTAGTAGCAGCAGTAGTAGCAGTAGCAGCAGTAGTAGCAGCAGTAGTAGTAGTAGCAGCAGTAGTAGCAGTAGTAGTAGTGTAGTAGTAGTGTAGTAGTAGTGTAGCAGTAGTAGTAGCAGTAGTAGCAGTAGTAGTAGCAGTAGTAGCAGTAGTACCAGCAGCAGTAGTAGTAGTGTAGTAGTAGTTGTAGTAGTGGTAGTAGCAGTAGTAGCAGTAGTAGCAGCAGTAGCAGTAGTAGTAGCAGCAGTAGTAGTAGTAGCAGCAGTAGTAGCAGTAGTAGTAGCAGTAGTAGTAGCAGTAGTAGCAGCAGTAGTAGTAGCAGTAGTAGTAGCAGTAGTAGCAGCAGTAGTAGTAGCAGCAGTAGTAGTAGCAGTAGCAGCAGTAGTAGTAGCAGCAGTAGTAGCAGTAGTAGTAGCAGCAGTAGTAGTAGTAGCAGCAGCAGTAGTAGTAGCAGCAGTAGTAGCAGTAGTAGTAGCAGCAGTAGTAGCAGTGTAGTAGTAGCAGCAGTAGTAGTAGCAGCAGTAGTAGTAGCAGTAGCAGCAGTAGTAGTAGTGTAGTAGTAGCAGTAGTAGCAGCAGTAGTAGTGTAGTAGTAGTACCAGCAGTAGTAGTAGCAGCAGTAGTAGCAGTAGCAGCAGTAGCAGCAGTAGCAGCAGCAGTAGTAGCAGTAACCAATGCCGAGACCGAGAGAGACAGAGAGACACACAGAGAGACAGAGAGAGACAGAGACACACAGACAGAGACACAGAGAGAGACAGAGACTCACAGAGAGAGACAAAGAGACAGAGAGAGAGACAGAGACACACAGAGAGAGACAGAGAGAGACAGAGACACACAGACAGAGACACAGAGAGAGACAGAGACTCACAGAGAGAGAGACAAAGAGACAGAGAGAGAGACAGAGACACACAGAGAGAGACAAAGAGACAGAGACACACACAGAGACAGAGACACAGAGAGAGACAGAGACTCACAGAGAGAGAGACAAAGAGACAGAGAGAGAGACAGAGACACACAGAGAGAGACAAAGAGACAGAGACACACACAGAGACAGAGACACACAGAGAGACAGAGACACACAGAGACACACAGAGAGACAGAGAGACACACACAGAGACAGAGAGAGACAGAGACACACAGACAGAGACACAGAGAGAGACAGAGACTCACAGAGAGAGACAAAGAGACAGAGAGAGAGACAGAGACACACAGAGAGAGACAGAGAGAGACAGAGACACACAGACAGAGACACAGAGAGAGACAGAGACTCACAGAGAGAGAGACAAAGAGACAGAGAGAGAGACAGAGACACACAGAGAGAGACAAAGAGACAGAGACACACACAGAGACAGAGACACAGAGAGAGACAGAGACTCACAGAGAGAGAGACAAAGAGACAGAGAGAGAGACAGAGACACACAGAGAGAGACAAAGAGACAGAGACACACACAGAGACAGAGACACACAGAGAGACAGAGACACACAGAGACACACAGAGAGACAGAGAGACACACACAGAGACAGAGAGAGACAGAGACACACAGACAGAGACACAGAGAGAGACAGAGACTCACAGAGAGAGACAAAGAGACAGAGAGAGAGACAGAGACACACAGAGAGAGACAGAGAGAGACAGAGACACACAGACAGAGACACAGAGAGAGACAGAGACTCACAGAGAGAGAGACAAAGAGACAGAGAGAGAGACAGAGACACACAGAGAGAGACAAAGAGACAGAGACACACACAGAGACAGAGACACAGAGAGAGACAGAGACTCACAGAGAGAGAGACAAAGAGACAGAGAGAGAGACAGAGACACACAGAGAGAGACAAAGAGACAGAGACACACACAGAGACAGAGACACACAGAGAGACAGAGACACACAGAGACACACAGAGAGACAGAGAGACACACACAGAGACAGAGAGAGACAGAGACACACAGACAGAGACACAGAGAGAGACAGAGACTCACAGAGAGAGACAAAGAGACAGAGAGAGAGACAGAGACACACAGAGAGAGACAGAGAGAGACAGAGACACACAGACAGAGACACAGAGAGAGACAGAGACTCACAGAGAGAGAGACAAAGAGACAGAGAGAGAGACAGAGACACACAGAGAGAGACAAAGAGACAGAGACACACACAGAGACAGAGACACAGAGAGAGACAGAGACTCACAGAGAGAGAGACAAAGAGACAGAGAGAGAGACAGAGACACACAGAGAGAGACAAAGAGACAGAGACACACACAGAGACAGAGACACACAGAGAGACAGAGACACACAGAGACACACAGAGAGACAGAGAGACACACACAGAGACAGAGAGAGACAGAGACACACAGACAGAGACACAGAGAGAGACAGAGACTCACAGAGAGAGACAAAGAGACAGAGAGAGAGACAGAGACACACAGAGAGAGACAAAGAGACAGAGACACACAGAGAGACAGAGACACACAGAGACACACAGAGAGACAGAGAGACACACACAGAGACACAGAGAGAGACAGAGACACACAGACAGAGACACAGAGAGAGACAGAGACTCACAGAGAGAGACAAAGAGACAGAGAGAGAGACAGAGACACACAGAGAGAGACAAAGAGACAGAGACACACAGAGAGACAGAGACACACAGAGACACACAGAGAGACAGAGACACACACAGAGACAGAGACACACAGAGACACACAGAGAGACAGAGACACACACAGAGACACACAGAGAGACAGAGACACACAGAGAGACAGAGACACACAGAGAGACAGAGACACACAGAGAGACAGAGACACACACAGAGACAGAGACACACAGAGACACACAGAGAGACAGAGACACACACAGAGACAGAGAGAGACACACAGAGAGAGACAAAGAGACACACAGAGAGACAGAGACACACACAGAGACAGAGAGAGACACACAGAGAGACACACAGAGACACACAGAGAGACAGAGACACACACAGAGACAGAGACACACAGAGACACACAGAGAGACAGAGACACACAGAGAGACAGAGACACACACAGAGACAGAGACACACAGAGACACACACAGAGACAGAGACACACAGAGAGACAGAGACACACAGAGACACACACAGAGACACACAGAGAGACAGAGACACACAGAGACACACAGAGAGACAGAGAGAGACTCACACAGAGAGAGTCACTCGGACAGCTTCTAAAACCCTCCCTGCAAAAACAAAACCACGCGGGGGATGACGTCACCCATGCGATTGAGCGTGTGTGACGTCACGTAAGCGAATCCCAGCGGGCGCCGTCAAAAAACGCGAATGAACGTGTGACGTCATCACCGACGCGATTCTCCGCGTGCGATGACGTCACCAACGCGAGTGATCGTGTATGACGTCCCCCAAGGCGAGTCTCCGCGGGTAATGACGTCACGTACTTGAGTGATCGTGTATGACGTCATCCACGCGAGTACCCCGTTGGCGACGTCATCACGCGCTCCCGGGGGGGGGGAAAGAGAGGTAAGCGTGATGACGTCACCCGCGCGTTGTGTGTATTGCGCAATGAGGGGAATTTCGTGATTGCAGGTAATTAATATTCTATGGTTCTTTCGGTAAAGTCACGGAGAATAAAAAAAAATATTTAAAAAGAATATATACCATTGAGTAAAAGAAAATTTAGATTAAAAATAACAAATTTGAAAATAAGAGCAAAATAAACCCCTCCCCCCCCACGACGTTTCGATCGCCTGATGAAGGCCGCTTGTGTTGCGATCGAAACGTCGTGGGGGGTTTTTGTTGCTTTTATTTTAAAATTTATTTCTCATTAAAATTATGTTCTCATTTTTTTCTTACAATTTTTTAAATTAATTTAATTATTACCAGTATTTAAAACATATTTTTTATTTATTTAGTTCTATCTCCGTGACTTTACGGGAAAAACCAAGCGCACGAGTTACTGCAGTCACGAAAGTGACCTTTGACCCCAGATCGGGGTCCTTCTCTGATTGGCTGTTCGCTCTGCGCCCGTACCCGCGAGACCCTTCCCTGGCCATCAGAGGTCAACCAGTCACTACACCTGGCACGTCACGTGGGTGGGGGGTTAGTGGGGGGGTGGGTGGGGGGTGAGTGAGTGGGGGGGTGAGTGGGTGAGTTAGTGGGTGGGTGAGTGGGGGGGTGAGTGAGTGGATGTGAGTGGGGGGGTGAGTGGGTGAGTTAGTGGGGGGGTGAGTGGGGGGGGTGGGTGGGGGGGTGGGTGAGTGGGTGGGTGAGTAGGTGAGTGGGTGAGTGGGGGGGTGAGTGGGTAGGTGAGTGGGTAGGTGAGTGGGTAGGTGAGTGAGTGGGTGGGTGAGTAGGTGGGTGAGTGGGTGGGTGAGTGGACGGGTGAGTGAGTGGGTGAATGAGTGGTGAGTGGTTGAGTGGGTGGTGAGTTGGGTTGGCCGTGAGCAGGAATAGATCTTGGGTGTATGTGTGGTTGGCCCAGTGCGCTAACCACTCACCACTCACCACATCACCACTCACCACATCACCACCACCACCACATCACCACATCACCACCACCACCACCACTCACCACCACCACTCACCACATCACCACTCACCACATCACCACTCACCACTCACCACATCACCACATCACCACCACCACCACCACCACTCACCATCACCACTCACCACATCACCACTCACCACATCACCACCACCACCACTCACCACCATCACCACTCACCACCACCACCACTCACCACCACTCACCACATCACCACTCACCACTCACCACCATCACCACTCACCACTCACCACATCACCACTCACCACCATCACCACTCACCACATCACCACTCACCACCACTCACCACCACTCACCACCATCACTCACCACTCACCACATCACCACTCACCACTCACCACCATCACCACATCACCACATCACCACTCACCACCACTCACCACTCACCACATCACCACTCACCACTCACCACCATTCACCACATCACCACATCACCACTCACCACTCACCACCATCACCACTCACCACCATCACCACTCACCACATCACCACTCACCACTCACCACCACTCACCACATCACCACTCACCACATCACCACTCACCACCATCACCACCACCATCACCACTCACCACCATCACCACTCGCCACTCACCACCACCACATCACCACTCACCACCACCACTCACCACCATCACCACTCACCACCACTCACCACATCACCACTCACCACTCACCACCATCACCACTCACCACCATCACCACTCACCACCATCACCACTCACCACCACCACCACATCACCACTCACCACTCACCACCATCACCACTCACCACCACCACCACCACCTCACCACCATCACCACTCACCACCATCACCACTCACCACATCACCACTCACCACATCACCACCACCACTCACCACATCACCACCACCACTCACCACTCACCACCATCACCACCACTCACCACCATCACCACATCACCACTCACCACTCACCACCATCACCACCACCACCACCACATCACCACCACTCACCACCATCACTCACCACATCACCACTCACCACCATCACCACTCACCACCATCACCACTCACCACCATCACCACTCACCACATCACCACTCACCACATCACCACCACCACTCACCACATCACCACCACCACTCACCACCATCACCACCACTCACCACTCACCACCATCACCACCACATCACCACTCACCACTCACCACCATCACTACCATCACCACTCACCACCATCACTCACCACTCACCACATCACCACTCACCACCATCACTACTCACCACCATCACCACCACCATCACCACTCACCACATCACCACTCACCACATCACCATTAAAATTATGTTCTCATTTTTTTCTTACAATTTTGAAAATTAATTTTATTATTATTAGTATTAATATATATTTTTTATTTAGTTCTATCTCCGTGACTTTACGGGAAAAACCAAGCGCACGAGTTACTGCAGTCACGAAAGTGACCTTTGACCCCACACCGGGGTCCTTCTCTGATTGGCTGTTCGCTCTGCGCCCGTACCCGCGAGACCCTTCCCTGGCCATCAGAGGTCAACCAGTCACTACACCTGGCACGTCACGTGGGTGGGGGGTGAGTTAGTGGGGGGGTTAGTGTGGGGGGGGGGTGGGTGGGGGGGTGAGTGAGTGGGGGTGAGTGGGTGGGGGGGTGGGTGAGTGGGTGGGTGAACGAGTGGTGAGTGGGTGGGTGAGTGGGTGAGTGGGGGGGTGAGTGGGTGGGTGAGTAGGTGGGTGGGTGAGTGGGTGAATGAGTGGTGAGTGGTTGAGTGGGTGGGTGAGTGGGTGGTGAGTGGTTGAGTGGGTGGGTGAGTGGGTGGTGAGTGGGTGGGTGAGTGGGTGAGTGGGGGGGTGAGTGGGGGGGTGGGTGAGTGGGTGAATGAGTGGTGAGTGGTTGAGTGGGTGGGTGAGTGGGTGGTGAGTGGGTGGTGAGTGGTTGAGTGGGTGGGTGAGTGGGTGGTGAGTGGGTGGGGGGGTGAGTGGGGGGGTGGGTGGGTGAGTGGGTGGGTGAGTGGGGGGGTGGGTGGTTGGGGGGGTGAGTAGGTGAGTGGGGGGGGGGGTGAGTGGGGGGGGTGAGTGAGTGGGTGAATGAGTGGTTGAGTGGGTGGGTGAGTGGTGAGTGGATGAACGAGTGGTGAGTGGGTGGTGAGTGGATGAACGAGTGGTGAGTGGGTGAGTGGGTGGTGAGTGGATGAATGAGTGGTGAGTGGTTGAGTGGGTGGTGAGTTGTGTTGGCCGTGAGCAGGAACAGATCTTGGGTGTATGTGTGGTTGGCCCAGTGCGCTAACCACTCACCACATCACCACTCACCACATCACCACTCACCACATCACCACCACCACCACTCACCACCACCACTCACCACCACCACCACATCACCACTCACCACCATCACCACTCACCACATCACCACTCACCACCATCACCACTCACCACTCACCACATCACCACCACCACTCACCACCATCACCACATCACCACTCACCACTCACCACCACCACCACTCACCACCATCACCACTCACCACCACCACATCACCACTCACCACTCACCACCATCACCACATCACCACTCACCACTCACCACCATCACCACATCACCACTCACCACATCACCACTCACCACATCACCACCATCACCACTCACTACCATCACCACTCACCACATCACCACTCACCACATCACCACTCACCACATCACCACTCACCACCACTCACCACATCACCACTCACCACATCACCACTCACCACCATCACCACTCACCACCACTCACCACCATCACCACTCACCACATCACCACATCACCACTCACCACATCACCATCACCACTCACCACATCACCACCATCACCACTCACCACATCACCACCACTCACCACATCACCACTCACCACCACCACCACATCACATCACCACTCACCACATCACCACTCACCACCACCATCACCACTCACCATCACCACTCACCACATCACCACTCACCACATCACCACTCACCACTCACCACATCACCACCACCACTCACCACCACCACTCACCACCACCACCACATCACCACTCACCACCATCACCACTCACCACATCACCACTCACCACCATCACCACTCACCACCACTCACCACTCACCACATCACCACCATCACCACTCACCACATCACCACTCACCACATCACCACCACCACATCACCACTCACCACATCACCACCCACCACCACTCACCACCATCACCACATCACCACTCACCACATCACCACTCACCACATCACCACTCACCACCATCACCACTCACCACCATCACCACTCACCACATCACCACTCACCACCATCACCACTCACCACATCACCACTCACCACCACTCACCACATCACCACTCACCACCATCACCACTCACCACCACCACCGCTCACCACCACCACTCACCACCATCACCACTCACCACATCACCACATCACCACTCACCACATCACCACCACTCACCACATCACCACTCACCACATCACCACATCACCACTCACCACCACTCACCACCATCACCACATCACATCACCACTCACCACATCACCACTCACCACCATCACCACTCACCACCACTCACCACTCACCACATCACCACCATCACCACATCACCACTCACCACATCACCACCACCACTCACCACCATCACCACATCACCACTCACCACTCACCACCACCACCACCACATCACCACTCACCACTCACCACCATCACCACATCACCACTCACCACCATCACCACATCACCACTCACCACATCACCACTCACCACCATCACCACTCACCACCATCACCACTCACCACATCACCACTCACCACATCACCACTCACCACCATCACCACTCACCACCACCACCACCACTCACCACCACCACTCACCACCATCAACACATCACCACATCACCACTCACCACATCACCACCATCACCACTCACCACATCACCACCACTCACCACATCACCACTCACCACATCACCACTCACCACCACTCACCACATCACCACTCACCACCATCACCACTCACCACATCACCACTCACCACCACCATCACCACTCACCATCACCACTCACCACATCACCACTCACCACATCACCACTCACCACTCACCACATCACCACTCACCACCACCATCACCACTCACCATCACCACTCACCACATCACCACTCACCACCATCACATCACCACTCACCACCACATCACCACTCACCACATCACCACTCACCACCATCACCACTCACCACATCACCACTCACCACTCACCACCATCACCACATCACCACTCACCACCACATCACCACTCACCACCATCACTCACCACATCACCACATCACCACTCACCACATACCACATCACCATCACCACCACCACCACTCACCACCATCACCACATCACCACTCACCACTCACCACCATCACCACTCACCACCATCACCACGACACGGGAATTGGGCAGATGCTCAACTTTAATGTTGCCGACAATGACACCACCACCACAAACACCACCACAACCACCACCACAACAACCACCAGAACCACCACAACCACCACCAGAACCACCACCACAACCACCACCACCAGCAGCACAACCACCACAACAACCACCACCAGAACCACCACAACAACCACCACCACAACCACAACCACCATCAGAACCACCACCAGAACAACCACAACAACCACCACCAGAACCACCACAACCACCACCACCACAACAAACAACAACAACCACGACCACAACAACAACAACGCCCCATTCGACACTAAGTGGCGGTGAGCGTCATCACGGCGCCTGTACCAGGCTAGGTGCATGAGGAGGTGGTCACGTGACAGACCCAGCAGGTGCCATGGGTTGTACTGCTGTACCAGGCTAGGTGCATGAGGTCACGTGACAGACCCTGCAGCTGCCGTGGGCTGACTGCTGTGCCAGGCTAGGTGCAGGAGGAGGTGGTTGTAGTTTAGTTGTTGTGGTTGTTGAGTGGTGGTGGTTGTGGTGTAGTTGTTGTGGTTGTTGAGTTGTTGTGGTTGTTGAGTGGTTGTGGTGGTGGTCTAGTTGTTGTGGTCGTTGTGGTTGTTGAGTGGTGGTGGTGTAGTTGTTGTGGTTGTTGAGTGGTGGTGGTTGTGGTGTAGTTGTTGTGGTTGTTGAGTGGTTGTGGTTGTTGAGTGGTGGTGGTCTAGTTGTTGTGGTTGTTGAGTGGTGGTGTAGTTGTTGTTGAGTGGTGGTGGTGGTCTAGGTGTTGTGGTTGTTGTGGTTGTTGAGTGGTGGTGGTGTAGTTGTTGTGGTTGTTGAGTGGTGGTGGTGGTTGTGGTGTAGTTGCTGTGGTTGTTGTGGTTGTTGAGTGGTGGTGGTTGTGGTGTAGTTGTTGTTGTTGTTGTGGTTGTTGAGTGGTGGTGGTGGTCTAGTTGTTGTGGTTGTTGAGTGGTGGTGGTGTAGTTGTTGTGGTCTAGTGGTGGTGGTCTAGTTGTTGTGGTTGTTGAGTGGTTGTTGAGTGGTTGTTGAGTGGTTGTGGTGTAGTTGTTGTGGTCTGGTTATTGTGGTTGTTGAGTGGTGGTGGTGGTCTAGTTGTTGTGGTTGTTGAGTGGTGGTGGTTTAGTGGTGGTGGTGGTCTAGTTGTTGTGGTTGTTGTGGTTGTTGAGTGGTTGTGGTGTAGTTGTTGTGGTCTAGTTGTTGTGGTTGTTGTGGTTGTTGAGTGGTTGTGGTGTAGTTGTTGTGGTCTAGTTGTTGTGGTTGTTGAGTGGTTGTGGTGTAGTTGTGGTCTAGTTGTTGTGGTTGTTGTGGTTGTTGAGTGGTTGTGGTCTAGTTGTTGTGGTTGTTGAGTGGTTGTGGTGTAGTTGTTGTGGTCTAGTTGTTGTGGTTGTTGTGGTTGTTGAGTGGTTGTGGTCTAGTTGTTGTGGTTGTTGAGTGGTTGTGGTGTAGTTGTTGTGGTCTAGTTGTTGTGGTTGTGGTCTAGTTGTTGTGGTTGTGGTCTAGTTGTTGTGGTTGTGGTCTAGTTGTTGTGGCCTAGTTGTTGTGGTTTTTGAGTGGTTGTGGTCTTTGTGGTTGTTGAGTGGTTGTGGTCTAGTTGTTGTGGTTGCTGAGTGGTGGTGGTTTAGTGGTGGTGGTTGTTGAGTGGTAGTGGTGGTTTAGTGGTGGTGGTTTAGTGGTCTAGTTGTTGTGGTTGTTGAGTGGTTGTGGTGTAGTTGTTGTGGTCTAGTTGTTGTGGTTGTTGAGTTGTTGAGTGGTTGTGGTGTAGTTGTTGTGGTCTAGTTGTTGTAGTTGTTGTTGAGTGGTGGTGGTCTAGTTGTTGTGGTTGTTGAGTGGTTGTGGTGTAGTTGTTGTGGTCTAGTTGTTGTGGTTGTTGTGGTTGTTGAGTGGTTGTGGTGTAGTTGTTGTGGTCTAGTTGTTGTGGTTGTTGAGTGGTTGTGGTGTAGTTGTTGTGGTTGGTGAGTGGTGGTGGTTAAGTGGTTGTGGTCTAGTTGTTGTGGTTGTTGTGGTTGTTGAGTGGTTGTGGTGTAGTTGTTGTGGTGTAGTTGTTGTGGTTGTTGTGGTTGTTGAGTGGTTGTGGTGTAGTTGTTGTGGTCTAGTTGTTGTGGTTGTTGAGTGGTGGTTTAGTGGTGGTGGTGTAGTTGTTGTGGTTGTTGAGTGGTGGTGGTTTAGTGGTGCTGGTTGTGGTCTAGTTGTTGTGGTTGTTGAGTGGTAGTGGTGGTCTAGTTGTTGTGGTTGTTGTGGTTGTTGAGTGGTTGTGGTGTAGTTGTTGTGGGCTAGTTGTTGTGGTTGTTGAGTGGTTGTGGTGTAGTTGTTGTGGTTGTTGAGTGGTGGTGGTTGTGGTGTAGTTGTTGTGGTTGTTGAGTGGTGGTGGTCTAGTTGTTGTGGTAGTTGTGGTTGTTGTTGAGTGGTTGTGGTGTAGTTGTTGTGGTCTAGTTGTTGTGGTTGTGGTTGTTGTGGTTGTTGAGTGGTTGTGGTCTAGTTGTTGTGGTTGTTGAGTGGTTGTGGTCTAGTTGTTGTGGTTGTTGAGTGGTTGTGGTGTAGTTGTTGTGGTCTAGTTGTTGTGGTTGTTGAGTGGTTGTGGTCTAGTTGTTGTGGTTGTTGAGTGGTTGTGGTGTAGTTGTTGTGGTCTAGTTGTTGTGGTTGTTGAGTGGTGGTGGTTTAGTGGTGGTGGTCTAGTTGTTGTGGTTGTTGAGTGGTGTGGTGTAGTTGTTGTGGTCTAGTTGTTGTGGTTGTTGAGTGGTTGTGGTGTAGTTGTTGTGGTCTAGTTGTTGTGGTTGTTGTGGTTGTTGTGGTTGTGGTGTAGTTGTTGTGGTTGTTGAGTGGTGGTGGTGGTTTAGTGGTCTAGTTGTTGTGGTTGTTGAGTGGTTGTTGAGTGGTTGTTGAGTGGTTGTTGAGTGGTTTAGTGGTCTAGTTGTTGTGGTTGTTGAGTGGTGGTTTAGTGGTGGTGGTCTAGTTGTTGTGGTTGTTGAGTGGTGGTGGTTTAGTGGTCTAGTTGTTGTGGTTATTGAGTGGTGGTGGTTTAGTGGTGGTGGTCTAGTTGTTGTGGTTGTTGAGTTGTTGCTGCAACAGCAGGATGCTGTGCCGCTGGACGGGAGGTAGCAGCGCTATCTGCTCCGGAGTGAGCTGGAGCACCTGCATGATCAACGCAGCCTGCACCACCACAACAACAACAACAACCATCAACAACAACAATAACCATCATCAACAACCATCAACAACAACAATAACCATCATCAACAACCATCAACAACAATAACCATCATCAACAACCAACAACAACAATAAACATCATCAACAACCAACAACAACAATAACCATCATCAGCAACAACCATCAACAACCATCACCTGCATGATCAACGCAGCCTGCACATCCACAACAACAACCATCATCAACAACCAACAACAACAATAACCATCATCAGCAACAACCAACAACAACAATAACCATCATTAACAACCAACAACAACAATAACCATCATCAGCAACAATCAACAACAACAATAACCATCATCAACAACAACCATCACCTGCATGATCAACGCAGCCTGCACCACCACCACAACAACAACAATCAACAACAACAACAATAACCATCATCAACAACCAACAACAACAATAACCATCAACAACAACCACCACCAACAACAACCACCACCACCAACAACAAACACCAACAACAACAAACACCAACAACAACAACCACCAACAACAACAACCACCACCAACAACAACCACCACCAACAACAACAAACACCAACAACCACCAACAACAACAATAACCATCATCAACAACAACCACCACCAACAACAACCACCACCAACAACAACAAACACCAACAACCACCAACAACAACAATAACCATCATCAACAACAACCACCACCACCACCACAACAACAACAACCACCAACAACAACAACCATCAACAACAACCATCAACAACAACCACCAACAACAACAACCACTAACAACAACAATAACCATCATCAACAACCATAAACAACAACCATCATCAACAACCACCAACAACAATAACCATCAACAACAACCACAACAACAACCACCACCAACAACCATCAACAACAACCATCACCTGCATGATCAACGCAGCCTGCACCACCACCACCACAACAACAACAACCATCAACAACAACCATCAACGTAAAACTACGTGGCCGGGAGTCAGAGCCATTCCCTGTACACCTTGGGGTGCGACAGGGATGTCCTCTGGCTCCCACATTATTTAACATCTATTTTGACCACGTAGTTCGTGAAGCCTTCAATAGCTGTACCGGGGGAATCTCCATTTGGTACAGATATAATGGGAGGCTGATCGATGCCCGGGAGCGCCGGGTGGCTAAAGCACAGCAGGTTGGCACAGTAGGGGGCACAGGTGGTGCATCAGCCAGTCATCTCAGTCAGTCATCTCAGCCAGTCATCTCAGTCAGTCGACCCGTGGCACCTGCTGGGTCTGCCCCGTGACCTCCTGCCAGCGGGCGTTCGACACTTCACGTGGCCTCAGGGTGCACATAGCCTGGCACAAGCGTCGTGGTGACGTCACCGCCACTTAGTGGCGAATGGCGGTTGTTGTTGTTGTTGTGTCAGTGAGTGAGTGGTGAGTGTATGAGTGAGTGAGTGGCTGAGTGAGTGAGTGGTGAGTGAGTGGTGAGTGAGTGGTGAGTAAGTGGTGAGTGAGTGAGTGGTGTGAGTGGTGAGTGTGAGTGGTGAGTGAGTGGCTGAATGAGTGAGTGGTGAGTAAGTTGTGAGTGAGTGGTGAGTAAGTTGTGAGTGAGTGGTGAGTGTGTGAGTGAGTGGTGAGTGAGTGGTGAGTGAGTGAGTGGTGAGTGAGTGGTGAGTAAGTGGTGAGTGAGTGAGTGGTGTGTGAGTGGTGAGTGAGTGGTGAGTGAGTGTATGAGTGAGTGTATGAGTGAGTGGTGAGTAAGTGAGTGGTGAGTAATTGGTGAGTGAGTGAGTGAGTGGTGAGTAAGTGGTGAGTGAGTGAGTGGTGAGTGAGTGACTGAGTGAGTGAGTAATTGGTGAGTGAGTGGTGAGTGAGTGGTGAGTGAGTGGTGAGTAATTGGTGAGTGAGTGGTCCTCACCTTTTCCTGCTCTTCAGAAGCTGTTGAACTCTGTTGCTGTATTGGAGGAGCTGGGTTCAAAGTCACCGACCTGGGGTCACGACCTTAGAGGGGAGAGAGGGGGGGGGGTGACCTATTGACCTCAGTAAAGGGGGGATCACAGTTGAAGGCGGAGGTCACAGGCCAAAGGTTACCTGGAGGCAGTGCTGAACTCCGGGGGTCGAAGGTCACAGCGGGCCGAGCGTCGAACCCTGGGGTGACATCATCAGCACGACTGTGACATCACAACCACCACAACCACCACAACCACAACAACCACAACAACCACCACCACAACCACCAACCACAACCACCAACCACCACAACCACCACCACAACAACCACAACAACCACAACCACCACAACAACCACCACAACCACCAGCACCACAACAACCACAACAACCACCACAACCACCACCAACAACAAAACCACCACAACCACTACCACAACCACCAACCACCACAACAACCACCACCACCACAACCACCACCACAACCACCACCACCACAACCACCACCACAACCACCACCACAACAACCACCACAACCACCACCACAACCACCACCACCACAACCATCACCACCACCACAACAACCACCACAACAACCACCACAACAACCACCACAACCACCACCACAACCATCACCACAACAACCACCACCACTACCACCACCACAACTACCACCACCACCACAACCACCACCACTACCACAACCACCACAACCACCACCACCACAACCACCACAACCACCACCACAACCACCACCACAACCACCACCACCACAACCACCACCACAACCACCACCACAACCACCACCACCAGAACCACCACCACAACCACCACAACCACCACCACAACCACCACCACAACCACCACCACAACCACCACCACCACAACCACCACAACCACCACCACAACCACCACCACAACCACCACCACCACCACAACCACCACCACCACCACAACCACCACCACCACAACCACCAACACAACGCTTGTTGTTGTGGTGGTGGTTGTGGTGGTGGTTGTTGTGGTGGTGTTTGTTGTTATGGTTGTTGTGGTTGTTGATGTGGTTGTGGTTGTTGTGGTGGTGTTTGTTGTTATGGTTGTTGTGGTGGTTGTGGTGGTGGTTGTGGTGGTTGTGTTGGTGGTTGTGGTGGTGGTTGTGGTGGTGGTTGTGGTGGTGGTTGTTGTGGTTGTTGTGGTGGTTGTTGTTATGGTTGTTGTGGTTGTTGTTGTGGTTGTTGTGGTGGTTGTTGTGGTTGTGGTGGTTGTGGTGGTTGTGGTGGTGGTTGTTGTAGTTGTGGTGGTTGTTGTGGTTGTTGTTGTGGTTGTTGTGGTGGTTGTTGTGGTTATTGTGGTGGTTGTTGTGGTTGTTGTGGTGGTTGTTGTGGTTGTTGTGGTGGTTGTTGTGGTGGTTGTTGTTGTGGTTGTTGTGGTGGTTGTTGTGGTGGTTGTTGTGGTGGTTGTTGTGGTGGTTGTTGTGGTTGTGGTGGTGGTTGTTGTAGTTGTGGTGGTTGTTGTGGTTGTTGTTGTGGTTGTTGTGGTGGTTGTTGTGGTTGTTGTGGTGGTTGTTGTGGTGGTTGTTGTGGTGGTTGTTGTGGTGGTTGTTGTGGTGGTTGTTGTGGTGGTTGTTGTGGTTGTTGTTGTGGTTGTTGTTGTGGTGGTTGTTGTTGTGGTTGTTGTTGTTGTGGTTGTTGTTGTTGTGGTTGTTGTTGTTGTTGTTGTGGTTGTTGTTGTGGTTGTTGTTGTGGTGGTTGTTGTTGTGGTTGTTGTTGTTGTGGTTGTTGTTGTTGTGGTTGTTGTTGTGGTTGTTGTGGTTGTTGTTGTGGTTGTTGTTGTGGTGGTTGTTGTTGTTGTTGTGGTTGTTGTGGTTGTTGTTGTTGTGGTTGTTGTTGTTGTTGTTGTTGTTCTACCTTTAGCGGCTCGTGGGTCATGTGACCCAGCAGCAGCAGCAGCCAAAAAGTCCCTGCCGACCAATCACAGAACTCGTTACTCACACAGCCAGGAAATTCGACTAATCACAGCGCTCCATACTCAGTGAACCCTCCCTCCAGTAGTCACACCCCCCACTAGCCCCTCCCCCCTCTCACCCCCCCCCCCCCCCCCCCTAGCCCCCCCCCTCTCACCCCCCCATGACCCCCACCCACCCCTCACCCCTCCTCTCACCCCCCCATGACCCCCACCCACCCCTCACCCCCCTTGACCCCACCATGACCCCCACCCACCCCTCCCCCCTCTCATCCCCCCATGACCCCCACCCACCCCTCCCCCTCTCCCCCCCCCATGACCCCCACCCACCCCTCCCCCCCATGACCCCCCCATGACCCCCACCCACCCCTCACCCCCCTCTCACCCCTTGACCCCCACCCACCCCTCCCCCTCTCACCCCCCCCTCCCCCCTCCTCTCACCCCCCATGACCCCCACCCACCCCACCCACCCCTCCCCCCCATGACCCCCCACCCACCCCTCCCCCCCATGACCCCCCCATGACCCCCACCCACCCCTCCCCCCTCTCACCCCCCTCCCCCCCCACCCCAGCTCAATGCCTGCTGTTGTTGGAGCTTGAGACTCCCTGTTGCAGTGGTTGTTGTAGTAGTTGTTGTGGTTGTTGTTGTGGTTGTTGTTGTTGTGGTTGTTGTTGTTGTGGTTGTTGTTGTTGTTGCTGCTGCTGCTGTTCAACTGCTGCAGAGAGAGAGGGAGAGGGAGGGGAGAGATGGTGAGGGTGGTGAGTGTGGTGAGGATGGTGGTGGTGAGGATGGTGGTGGTGATGGTGGTGGTGAGGGTGGTGGTGAGGGTGGTGGTGAGAATGGTGGTGAGTGTAGTGGTGAGTGTAGTAGTGAGGATGGTGGTGAGTGTAGTGGTGAGTGTAGTAGTGAGGATGGTGGTGAGTGTAGTGGTGAGGGTGGTGGTGAGTGTAGTGGTGAGGGTGGTGATGAGTGTAGTGGTGAGTGTAGTGGTGAGGGTGGTGGTGAGTGTAGTGGTGAGGGTGGTGGTGAGTGTAGTGGTGAGTGTAGTGGTGAGTGTAGTGGTGAGGGTGGTGGTGAGTGTAGTGGTGAGTGTAGTGGTGAGAATGGTGGTGAGTGTAGTGGTGAGTGTAGTGGTGAGGGTGGTGGTGAGTGTAGTGGTGAGTGTAGTGGTGAGTGTAGTGGTGAGTAGTGGTGAGTGTAGTGGTGAGTGTAGTGGTGAGTGTAGTGGTGAGTGTAGTGGTGAGAATGGTGGTGAGTGTAGTGGTGAGTGTAGTGGTGAGAATGGTGGTGAGTGTAGTGGTGAGTGTAGTGGTGAGTGTAGTGGTGAGGGTGGTGGTGAGTGTAGTGGTGAGGGTGGTGGTGAGTGTAGTGGTGAGTGTAGTGGTGAGTGTAGTGGTGAGGGTGGTGGTGAGTGTAGTGGTGAGTGTAGTGGTGAGAATGGTGGTGAGTGTAGTGGTGAGTGTAGTGGTGAGGGTGGTGGTGAGTGTAGTGGTGAGTGTAGTGGTGAGTGTAGTGGTGAGTAGTGGTGAGTGTAGTGGTGAGTGTAGTGGTGAGTGTAGTGGTGAGTGTAGTGGTGAGAATGGTGGTGAGTGTAGTGGTGAGTGTAGTGGTGAGAATGGTGGTGAGTGTAGTGGTGAGTGTAGTGGTGAGTGTAGTGGTGAGTGTAGTGGTGAGTGTAGTGGTGAGTAGTGGTGAGTGTAGTGGTGAGTGTAGTGGTGAGTAGTGGTGAGTGTAGTGGTGAGTGTAGTGGTGAGTGTAGTGGTGAGTGTAGTGGTGAGAATGGTGGTGAGTGTAGTGGTGAGTGTAGTGGTGAGGGTGGTGGTGAGTGTAGTGGTGAGTGTAGTGGTGAGGATGGTGGTGAGTGTAGTGGTGAGTGTAGTGGTGAGTGTAGTGGTGAGGATGGTGGTGAGTGTAGTGGTGAGAATGGTGGTGAGTGTAGTGGTGAGTGTAGTGGTGAGGATGGTGGTGAGTGTAGTGGTGAGTGTAGTAGTGAGTGTAGTGGTGAGTGTAGTGGTGAGTGTAGTGGTGAGGATGGTGGTGAGGATGGTGGTGAGTGTAGTGGTGAGGATGGTGGTGAGTGTAGTGGTGAGTGTAGTGGTGAGGATGGTGGTGAGGATGGTGGTGAGTGTAGTGGTGAGTGCAGTGGTGAGGATGGTGGTGAGTGTAGTGGTGAGTGTAGTGGTGAGTGTAGTGGTGAGTGTAGTAGTGAGTGTAGTGGTGAGTGTAGTGGTGAGTGTAGTGGTGAGTGTAGTGGTGAGGATGGTGGTGAGTGTAGTGGTGAGTGTAGTGGTGAGGATGGTGGTGAGTGTAGTGGTGAGTGTAGTAGTGAGTGTAGTGGTGAGTGTAGTGGTGAGTGTAGTGGTGAGGATGGTGGTGAGGATGGTGGTGAGTGTAGTGGTGAGGATGGTGGTGAGTGTAGTGGTGAGTGTAGTGGTGAGGATGGTGGTGAGGATGGTGGTGAGGATGGTGGTGAGTGTAGTGGTGAGTGCAGTGGTGAGGATGGTGGTGAGTGTAGTGGTGAGTGTAGTGGTGAGTGTAGTGGTGAGTGTAGTAGTGAGTGTAGTGGTGAGTGTAGTGGTGAGTGTAGTGGTGAGTGTAGTGGTGAGGATGGTGGTGAGTGTAGTGGTGAGTGTAGTGGTGAGGATGGTGGTGAGTGTAGTGGTGTGTGTAGTAGTGGTGAGTGTAGTGGTGAGTGTAGTGGTGAGTGTAGTGGTGAGTGTAGTGGTGAGTGTAGTAGTGAGAGTAGTGGTGAGTGCAGTGGTGAGGATGGATGGTGAGTGTAGTGGTGAGTGTAGTGGTGAGTGTAGTGGTGGTGAGTGTAGTGGTGAGTGTAGTGGTGGTGAGTGTAGTGGTGAGTGTAGTGGTGAGGATGGTGGTGAGGATGGTGAGTGTAGTGGTGAGTGTAGTGGTGGTGAGTGTAGTGGTGAGGATGGTGGTGAGTGTAGTGGTGAGGATGGTGGTGAGTGTAGTGGTGGGTGAGTGTAGTGGTGAGGATGGTGGTGAGTGTAGTGGTGAGTGTAGTGGTGAGGGTGGTGGTGAGGATGGTGGTGAGTGTAGTGGTGAGGATGGTGGTGAGTGTAGTGGTGAGTAGTGGTGAGGATGGTGGTGAGTGTAGTGGTGAGTGTAGTGGTGAGTGTAGTGGTGAGTGTAGTAGTGAGTGTAGTGGTGAGTGTAGTGGTGAGTGTAGTGGTGGTGAGTGTAGTGGTGAGGATGGTGGTGAGTGTAGTGGTGAGTGTAGTGGTGAGTGTAGTGGTGAGGGTGGTGGTGAGGATGGTGGTGAGTGTAGTGGTGAGGGTGGTGGTGAGGATGGTGGTGAGTGTAGTGGTGAGAATGGTGGTGAATGTAGTGGTGAGTGTAGTGGTGAGGATGGTGGTGAGTGTAGTGGTGATGGTGGTGGTGAGGGTGGTGAGGATGGTGGTGAGTGTAGTGGTGAGGATGGTGGTGAGTGTAGTGGTGAGTGTAGTGGTGAGGATGGTGGTGAGTGTAGTGGTGAGTGTAGTGGTGAGTGTAGTGGTGAGGATGGTGGTGAGTGTAGTGGTGAGGATGGTGGTGAGTGTAGTGGTGAGTGTAGTGGTGAGTGTAGTGGTGAGTGTAATGGTGAGGATGGTGGTGAGTGTAGTGGTGAGTGTAGTGGTGAGGATGGTGGTGAGTGTAGTGGTGAGTGTAGTGGTGAGGATGGTGGTGAGTGTAGTGGTGAGGATGGTGGTGAGTGTAGTGGTCAGGGTGGTGGTGAGTGTAGTGGTGAGTGTAGTGGTGAGGATGGTGGTGAGTGTAGTGGTGAGTGTAGTGGTGAGTGTAGTGGTGAGTGTAGTGGTGAGGATGGTGGTGAGTGTAGTGGTGAGGATGGTGGTGAGGATGGTGAGTGTAGTGGTGAGGATGGTGGTGAGTGTAGTGGTGAGGGTGGTGGTGAGGGTGGTGGTGAGGATAGTGGTGAGGATGGTGGTGAGGGTGGTGGTGAGGATGGTGGTGGTGAGTGTAGTGGTGATGGTGGTGGTGAGGGTGGTGAGGATGGTGGTGAGTGTGGTGGTGAGGATGGTGGTGAGTGTGGTGGTGAGTGTGGTGGTGAGTGTAGTGGTGATGGTGGTGAGTGTAGTGGTGAGTGTAGTGGTGAGGGTGGTGAGTGTAGTGGTGAGTGTAGTGGTGAGGATGGTGGTGAGTGTAGTGGTGAGTGTAGTGGTGAGTGTAGTGGTGGTGAGTGTAGTGGTGAGTGTAGTGGTGAGGATGGTGGTGAGTGTAGTGGTGAGTAGTGGTGAGTGTAGTGGTGAGGATGGTGGTGAGTGTAGTGGTGAGTGTAGTGGTGAGTGTAGTGGTGGTGAGGATGGTGAGTGTAGTGGTGAGGGTGGTGGTGAGTGTAGTGGTGAGTGTAGTGGTGAGTGTAGTAGTGAGTGTAGTGGTGAGTGTAGTGGTGAGTGTAGTGGTGAGGATGGTGGTGAGGATGGATGGTGAGTGTAGTGGTGAGTGTAGTGGTGAGTGTAGTGGTGAGGATGGTGGTGAGTGTAGTGGTGAGTGTAGTGGTGAGTGTAGTGGTGAGGATGGTGGTGAGTGTAGTGGTGAGTGTAGTGGTGAGGATGGTGGTGAGTGTAGTGGTGAGTGTAGTGGTGAGGATGGTGGTGAGTGTAGTGGTGAGTGTAGTAGTGGTGAGTGTAGTGGTGAGTGTAGTGGTGAGTGTAGTGGTGAGGATGGTGGTGAGTGTAGTGGTGAGTGTAGTGGTGAGTGTAGTGGTGAGTGTAGTGGTGAGGATGGATGGTGAGTGTAGTGGTAAGTGTAGTGGTGAGTGTAGTGGTGGTGAGTGTAGTGGTGAGTGTAGTGGTGAGGATGGTGGTGAGTGTAGTGGTGAGTGTAGTGGTGAGGATGGTGTTGAGTGTAGTGGTGAGTGTAGTGGTGAGTGTAGTGGTGAGGGTGGTGGTGAGTGTAGTGGTGAGTGTAGTAGTGAGTGTAGTGGTGGTGAGTGTAGTGGTGAGTGTAGTGGTGAGGGTGGTGGTGAGTGTAGTGGTGAGTGTAGTGGTGAGTGTAGTGGTGAGAGTAGTGGTGAGTGTAGTGGTGAGGATGGATGGTGAGTGTAGTGGTGAGTGTAGTGGTGAGTGTAGTGGTGGTGAGTGTAGTGGTGAGTGTAGTGGTGAGGATGGTGGTGAGTGTAGTGGTGAGTGTAGTGGTGAGTGTAGTGGTGAGGGTGGTGGTGAGGATGGTGAGTGTAGTGGTGAGGATGGTGGTGAGTGTAGTGGTGAGTGTAGTGGTGAGTGTAGTGGTGAGGGTGGTGGTGAGTGTAGTGGTGAGTGTAGTGTTGAGTGTAGTGGTGAGTGTAGTGGTGAGTGTAGTAGTGAGGATGGTGGTGAGGATGGATGGTGAGTGTAGTGGTGAGTGTAGTGGTGAGTGTAGTGGTGAGGATGGTGGTGAGTGTAGTGGTGAGTGTAGTGGTGAGTGTAGTGGTGAGTGTAGTGGTGAGGATGGAGTCCACTCACCGCTAGGCCCCATGTTGAGAGTTTGCACCGCTGGCCGACTGCCTGGAGTTACCAACACCTAGACCACGGTAACCATGGCAACAACCACGTTAACAACCACGGTAACCATGGCAACCACCACGTTAACAACCACATTGACCACCACGTTGACCACCACGGTAATAACCACTGTATCAACAATAACCACCACAACCACCACAACCACCACCACACCCACCACCACAACCACCACAACAACCACCACAACCACCACCACACCCACCACCACCACCACCACCACAACCACCACCACCACAACCACCACCACAACCACCACCACAACCACAACCACCACCACAACAACCACCACCACAACCACCAACACAACCACAACCACCAACACAACTACCACCACAACCACCACCACCACAACCACCACCACCACAACCACCACAACCACCATCACAACAACCACCACCACCATCACAACCACCACCATCACAATCACCACCACAACAACCACAACCACCACCACAACCACCATTACAACCACCCCAACCACCACCACAACCACCACCACCACAACCACCACCACAACCACCATTACAACAACAACAACAACCACCACCACCACCACCACCACTATTCACCTGGGACCCTGAGGGTTGTTCCTGGGCGGTTGTTGCAGGCGCTGCCGTAGATGGTGGTGGCTGTTCTTGTGGTTGTTGTTGTTGTGGTGGTGGTGGTGGTGGTGGTTGTGCGGCAGCTGTGGTGGTGGTGGTGGTGGTGGTTGTGGCTGCAGCAGCAGCAGCAGCAGCAGCCACAACCATGGACTCCAACTCAGACTCATCAAACTCCGTGGTTGAGAGCAACTTCTGATAGAGGGGGGAGGAGGAGAGAGGTTGTGGTGGTTGTGGTGGTGGTTGTGGTGGTGGTTGTGGTGGTGGTTGTGGTGGTGGTTGTGGTGGTGGTGGTTGTGGTGGTGGTGGTGGTGGTGGTGGTTGTGGTGGTGGTTCTGGTTCTGGTGGTGGTTGTGGTGGTGGTTGTGGTGGTGGTTGTGGTGGTTGTGGTGGTGGTGGTTGTGATGGTGGTTGTGGTGGTTGTTGTGGTGGTGGTAGTGATTGTGGTGGTAGTGGTTGTGGTGGTGGTTGTGGTGGTGGCGGTGGTTGCTAGGGTGGTGGTTGTTGTGGTTGCTAGGGTGGTGGTTGTGATGGTTCCTAGGGTGGTGGTTGTTGTGGTTGCTAGGGTGGTGGTTGCTAGGGTGGTGGTTGTTGTGGTTGCTAGGGTGGTGGTTATTGTGGTTACTAGGGTGGTGGTTGCTAGGGTGGTGGTTGTGATGGTTCCTAGGGTGGTGGTTGCTAGGGTGGTGCTTGTCGTGGTTGCTAGGGTGGTGGTTGTTGTGGTTGCTAGGGTGGTGGTTGTTGTGGTTGCTAGGGTGGTGGTTGTTGTGGTTGCTAGGGTGGTGGTTGTCGTGGTTGCTAGGGTGGTGGTTGCTAGGGTGGTGGTTGTTGTGGTTGCTAGGGTCGTGGTTATTGTGGTTGCTAGGGTGGTGGTTGCTAGGGTGGTGGTTGTTGTGGTTGCTAGGGTGGTGGTTGTTGTGGTTGCTAGGGTGGTGGTTGTTGTGGTTGCTAGGGTGGTGGTTGTTGTGGTTGATAGGGTGGTGGTTGCTAGGGTGGTGGTTGTTGTGGTTGCTAGGGTGGTGGTTATTGTGGTTACTAGGGTGGTGGTTGCTAGGGTGGTGGTTGTGATGGTTCCTAGGGTGGTGGTTGCTAGGGTGGTGCTTGTCGTGGTTGCTAGGGTGGTGGTTGTTGTGGTTGCTAGGGTGGTGGTTGTTGTGGTTGCTAGGGTGGTGGTTGTTGTGGTTGCTAGGGTGGTGGTTGTCGTGGTTGCTAGGGTGGTGGTTGCTAGGGTGGTGGTTGTTGTGGTTGCTAGGGTCGTGGTTATTGTGGTTGCTAGGGTGGTGGTTGCTAGGGTGGTGGTTGTTGTGGTTGCTAGGGTGGTGGTTGTTGTGGTTGCTAGGGTGGTGGTTGTTGTGGTTGCTAGGGTGGTGGTTGTTGTGGTTGATAGGGTGGTGGTTGCTAGGGTGGTGGTTGTTGTGGTTGCTAGGGTGGTGGTTATTGTGGTTGCTAGGGTGGTGGTTGCTAGGGTGGTGGTTGTTGTGGTTGCTAGGGTGGTGGTTGTTGTGGTTGCTAGGGTGGTGGTTGTTGTGGTTGCTAGGGTGGTGGTTGTTGTGGTTGATAGGGTGGTGGTTGCTAGGGTGGTGGTTGTTGTGGTTGCTAGGGTGGTGGTTATTGTGGTTACTAGGGTGGTGGTTGCTAGGGTGGTGGTTGTGATGGTACCTAGGGTGGTGGTTGCTAGGGTGGTGGTTGTTGTGGTTGCTAGGGTGGTGGTTGTTGTGGTTGCTAGGGTGGTGGTTGCTCGAGTGGTGGTAGTTGTGGTTGCTAGGGCGGTGGTTGTGATGGTTCCTAGGGTGGTGGTTGCTAGGGTGGTGCTTGTTGTGGTTGCTAGGGTGGTGGTTATTGTGGTTACTAGGGTGGTGGTTGCTAGGGTGGTGCTTGTCGTGGTTCCTAGGGTGGTGGTTGTTGTGGTTGCTAGGGTGGTGGTTGTTGTGGTTGCTAAGGGTGGTGGTTGCTAGGGTGGTGCTTGTCGTGGTTACTAGGGCAATGGCTGAGGTTGCTAAAGAGAGGCGGAGGGGGCGTGGCCTTGGGGGGTGGGGTTACCACGGCGACGGTCACCGAGGGCGACGGTCGCCGCGAGAGGCGGGGGGGGGGGGGCGTGGCCTTGGGGGGGGTGGTGGGTGGGGGGGGTGGGGTTACCATGGCGACGGCGGGGTCCACGATCCTCATGACAACCTGAGCCTGCAACAGGGCGTAGGAGAGCTGCGGGTTCTGGCGCAGCATCGCACGAGCATCACGTGGGTTGTTCTGTGTGCACAGCTGGGGTGGGGGGAGGGGGGGAGAGGGGGGAGGGGAGGGGTGAGAGGGGTGAGAAGGGAGGGGTGAGAGGGGGGGAGGGGGAGAGGGGAGAGGGGAGGGGGGAGATGGGTGGTGGTGGTAGTGGTAGTAGTGGTGGTAGTAGTGGTGGTGGTAGTGGTGGTAGTGGTGGTGGTAGTGGTGGTGGTGGTAGTGGTAGTAGTAGTGGTAGTGGTGGTGGTAGTGGTGGTGGTAGTGGTGGTGGTGGTAGTAGTGGTGGTGGTAGTAGTGGTGGTAGTGGTGGTAGTGGTAGTAGTGGTGGTGGTAGTGGTGGTAGTGGTGGTGTTAGTGGTGGTAGTGGTAGTAGTGGTGGTGGTAGTGGTGGTAGTGGTGGTGGTGGTGCTAGTGGTGGTGATAGTGGTGGTGGTAGTGGTGGTAGTAGTGGTGGTGTTAGTGGTGGTAGTGGTAGTAGTGGTGGTGGTAGTGGTGGTGGTGGTAGTGGTGGTGGTAGTGGTGTGGTAGTGGTGGTGGTAGTGGTGGTGGTAGTGGTGTGGTAGTGGTGGTGGTAGTGGTGGTAGTAGTAGTGGTGGTAGTAGTGGTGGTGGTAGTGGTGGTGGTAGTGGTAGTGGTGGTGGTGGTTGTGGTGGCGGTGGTGGTGGTGGTAGTGGTGGTGGTGGTTGTGGTGGTAGTGGTGGTGGTAGTAGTGGTGGTGGTAGTGGTGGTGGTAGTGGTGGTGGTAGTGGTGGTGGTGGTTGTGGTGGCGGTGGTGGTGGTGGTAGTGGTGGTGGTGGTAGTGGTGGTGGTGGTGCTAGTGGTGGTGATAGTGGTGGTGGTAGTGGTGGTAGTAGTGGTGGTGTTAGTGGTGGTAGTGGTAGTAGTGGTGGTGGTAGTGGTGGTGGTGGTAGTGGTGGTGGTAGTGGTAGTGGTGGTGGTAGTGGTGTGGTAGTGGTGGTGGTAGTGGTGGTGGTAGTGGTGGTGGTGGTAGTGGTGGTGGTAGTGGTGGTAGTAGTGGTGGTAGTAGTAGTGGTGGTAGTAGTGGTGGTAGTGGTAGTGGTGGTGGTAGTGGTGGTGGTAGTGGTAGTAGTAGTAGTGGTGGTGGTAGTGGTGGTAGTGGTG